>JAKSZT010054557.1:2423472-2445086 GCA_026826555.1 Tolypeutes matacus
TCCTATCTTTTGAAGTATTTTTATCAAAAAAGGATGTTGGATTTTGTTGAATGCCTTTTCTGCATCCTATTGAGATGATCATGTGTTTTTTTTTCCTTCAATTTGTTAATGTGGTGTATTACATTGGTTGATTTTCTTATGTTGAACCAGTCTTGCATACAGGAATAAATCCTACTTGGTCGTGATGTATAAGTCTTTTGATAAGCTGTTGGATTCAGTTTGCAAGTATTTTGTTGAGAATTTTTGCATCTGTGTTCATGAGAGAGATTGGTCTGTAATTTTCTTTTCTTGTGGAATCTTTATCTGGCTTTGGTATTAGCGTGATGTTGGCTTCATAATATGTGTTGGGTAATTTTCCCTCCTCTTCAATTTTTTGGAAGACTTTAAACAGGATTGGTGTTAATTCGTTTTGAAATGCTTGGTAGAATTCACCTGTGAAGCCATTTATTTGGTCCTGGACTTCTTTGCTGGGAGATTTTTGATGATGGATTCAATCTCCTTAATTGTGATTGGTTTGTTAAGTTCTTGTATTTCTTGTTGTGTCAGTGTAGGCTGGTTGTGTGTTTCTAGAAATTTCTCCATTTCATCCAGGTTGTCTAGTTTGTTGGCATATAGTTTCTCATAATATCCTCTTATGATTCTTTTTATTTCTGTGAGGTCATTTGTAATTTCCCCCCTTTCATTTCTGATTGTATTTATTTGCATCTTCTCTCTTTTTTTGTTAGTCTAGCAAGGGGTTTGTCAATTTTATTTATCTTCTCAAAGAACCAGCTTTTGGTTTTGTTGATTTTCTCTATTGTTTTTCTGTTCTCATTTTCATTTATTTTTGATCTAATCTTTATTATTTCTTTCCTTCTCTTTGCTTTGGGATTGGTTTGCTGTTCTTTTTCTAGTTTTTCTAGTTGTTCAGGTAAATCTTGGAGTTTAGCTTTTTCTTGTTTTTTAATATAGGCATTTAGGGCTATAAATTTCCCTCTTAAGACTGCCTTCGCTGTATCCCATAAGTTTTGATACGTTGCTTTCTCATTTTCATTTGTCTCAGTATATTACTGATTTCACTTGCAATTTCTTCTTTGACCCAACAGATATTTAGCAGTGTGCTGTTCAGTCTCCACACATTTGCAAATTACTTTTTTCCTGTCTGTTATTGATTTCTAGTTTCATTCCATTATGATCTGAGAAGGTGCTTTGTATAATTTCAATTTTCTTATATTTATTGAGAGCTGTATTGTGACCTAACATGTGGTCTATCCTGGAGAAAGATCCATGGGCACTTGAAAAGACTGTATAACCTGCTGAGTTTAGATGCAGTGTTCTGTATATGTCTGTTAGGTCTAACTTGTTTATCATATTGTTCAAGTTCTCTGTTTCCTTGTTGATCTTCTGTCTAGTTGTTCTATTAATGAAGTGAGTGGGGTGTTGAAGTCTCCAACGATTATTGTAGAAATGTCTATTTCTCCCTTCAGTTTTGCCAGAGTTTGTCTCATTTATTTTGGGGCACCCTGGTTAGGTGTGTAGATATTTATGACTGTTATATCTTCCTGGAGGATTGTCCCTTTTATTAATATGTAATGGTCTTCCGCATCTCTTATCACTTTTTTGCATTTGAAGTCTGTTTTGTCTGATATTATTATAGCTACCCCTGCTCTTTTCTGTTTACTATTCGCGTGGAGTATCTTTTTCCAACCTTTTACTTTCAGCCGGTTTGTATCCTTGGGTCTGAGGTGCGTTTCTTGTAAGCACATATGGATGGTTCATGTTTTTTTATCCATTCTGTCAGCCTGTATCTTTTTATATATATATATATATATATATATATATTTTTTTTTTTTTTTTTACCGGGAGGTCCAGGGGATCGAACCCGGGTCCCTCCATATGGGAGACAGACGCCCAACCCGTTGAGCTACATCCGACCCCCAGCCTGTATCTTTTGATTGGAGAATTTAATCCATTCATATTCAATGATATTACTGAAAATGCACTATTTATTTCTTCCCTTTTATTCTTTGGTTTTCATATGTCATCTTACTTTTGTCTCTCATTTTAGTCTTTTAGCTATCCTTTCTGCTTTTCTTTCTTCTATACTCTCCTCCAAGCCTCTTTTTCCTGTCTTTTTCTTTCAAGTTCTAAGGCTTCCTTTAATATTTCCTGCAAAGGTGGATTCTTTTTTGCAAACTCTCTTAGTTTCTGTTTGTTTGTGAATACTTTATATTCACCTTCATATTTGAAGGACAGTTTTGCTGGATAAAGAATTTTGGGCTGGCAGTTTTTCTCTTTCAGTTTCCTAATTGTATCATACCACTGTCTTCTCGCCTCCATGGTTTCTGAAGAGAAATCTGCGCTAAGTTTTACTGGACGTCCTTTGTACGTGATCGTTTGTTTCTCTCTTGCTGCTCTGAGAATTTTCTCTTTATCTTTTACATTTGACATTCTGAATAATATGTGTCTTGGCGTAGGTCTATTTGGATTTATTCTTATTGGGGTACGGTGTGCTTCTTGGACAGGTAAGTTCATTTCTTTTGTGAGAGTTGGGAAATTTTCAGCTATTATTTCCTCAAATACTCTTTCTGCCCTTTTTCATTTCTCTTCCCCTTCTGGAACTCCCATGACACGTATGTTGTTGCGTTTTATGTTGTCATTCAACTCTCTGAGCCACTGCTCAATTTTTTCCATTCTTTTCTCTCTCTGTTCTTTTCTCTCTTCAATTTTAGCTGCTCTGTCTTCGGTATCACTTATTCTTTCTTTTATCATTTCGAATCTGCTGTTGTATGCCTCAAATGTATTTCTGACTTGACCTATTGTGTCTTTCCTTCCCATGAACTCCGTTACTTTTCTGTTCAGGATTTCAGATTCCTCTTTGCGTTCGCTCAGCTTCTTCTTGATGTCATTTATCTCTTTAACTATATTCTCTTTCATCTCATTAATTTGATTTTGGAAATTTGTGCTCCTCTCACTGATTAGTTCTCTCAAATTCTGCATCTCTTCTGGGACTTTGTTGTATTCCTTTTCTTGGTTCATGTGTTCTATTTTTTTAGTATGACTCGTAATTTTTTGCTGGTGCTTAGGCATCTGGTTCGGTTGTATTTTACTTAGATGCTCTATCTCTTTCTCTTTTATGGGGTTTTAGTGGCAGGAGGCTGTGAGTTACCACAGCTCTTTGATTTTTGGCTCAACCTTGATTGTTAGGATTGTTCTGCTGGTTGCTCAAAACTGGGCATTGGACCCAGTAATTGGTTGTAGAGACGTTTCCTAGGGCCTTGGGCAGGGAGGTTATAGAGGCCAGGAAAAGCCTCTCATACTTATTAATTTTCTTATGTGCACCTCCTTGGTGTGCCAGGAGATGGCGCTTGTTGGCAGCTCTCAATTCAATGCCTGGTCAGTGTATTTGTTGTGACACAGACCAGATCAATGTGATAGAGCTTCCTGTCCGGGGGCTAAGAGCCTTGTAGTTCAAACTTTCTGAGACTGTTCTCCAGAATTCTCTCGTAGCGCCCCCCTTTTCCCAGCTAGGAAATATTTCCACTCCCTTCTGAGTCCTCAAGAATCAGTCCCTGTTAGTAGAGAAGGAGATTGGGAGGTTTGTATATCTTTAGCCCCTTGCAGGCTCCAAGGCTAACAATGGCGCAGCCCCACCCGGCCTGGAAGGGCTCTCAGGACTGGGCAGACCAAACCTGGGAGGAAAAGCAGGGTCAGCCCCAGACTTTCTCTCCCTTCTCCTGTGGAGTCCTCAACAATTAGTCCAGGCTAGAAGAGAGGGAGGTTGGGAGGGTCTGATTTCTCCAGTCCTTCCTAGGCTCCCAGGGCAAATCACTGTGTGGAAGGGGCTCCACAGCCCAAATTTACAGGTCAGAACCTGAGGCAGCCTAAGGCTGTGTCCCTTTCTCTCCCCTTTCTGGGTGGGGTAGATCCCTGGAGCCCCCTTTGTCTGTAGTCGCAGGCCCAGAGGCCCAAGAATTCTAAAGACTGTAGGGGAGGGTGCTGGCAGCAGCAGAAGCTGCTACACTCATGGTTCTGTTGTCGTGATTTCCCTCTTCTGAACCTCTCTCCTCTGGGTGGTGTGCAGCCTTCACCTGCTGTCCTAAACCCTAGAAGATCTTGTCGGGGCTGTTTCAGCCTGTCCACTAGTATTTTTCTGGAGAAGAGATTCCCGTGTCTTACTAGTCCGCCATCTTCCCGGAAGTTCTTATATTAATTTTTAACATTATTGATTACTTGAAGATTAGTGTATAATGGCAATACTCCTATTTGAAGTGTGTCTTCCCATATTGGATAGGCAGGTGTTCAGATAAGAAATGATCACTGGAAGCTCATGGGATGTTATGTCTTAGAAAACCTTTAGAAATCGATATATTTTACAAATGTTACTTTACACCAATTTTCATCTTCATACTATCTAGTTGGAATTGTCTTGCCTTGGAGACAAACAGGCTTCCTTTTTCTGTTCTGGTTCCCAGCGTGAGTGCATCTCTATCCACGTAGGGCAGGCGGGTGTCCAGATTGGCAATGCCTGCTGGGAACTGTACTGCCTCGAACATGGGATTCAGCCAGATGGCCAAATGCCAAGCGACAAGACCATCGGTGGTGGGGACGACTCATTCAACACGTTCTTCAGCGAGACCGGAGCTGGCAAGCATGTGCCCAGGGCGGTGTTTGTGGACCTGGAGCCCACTGTGGTGGGTAGGTACTTGGGCCTGGCAGCGGTTTTCCCGGGATGATGGGAGAGCTTCACCAAAGCGTGCTCCTTGAACTCCTTTGCAGAAAGGGCAGGACTTAGAAGCATATAACTACGGCAGTTTTTGTTGAGAAATGCAAATGTTAGTGATTGAGGTTTCTGTGGGAAACCTGACCTACAGAGGACAGGCTGTTTGGCCAGCAGTAAGATGTCTCAGCAGGCTGAGGAGACCTGGCCTGTAAGATGCAGTGGGTGTGGGTGTAGGTCCCTTCTTTGGTGCTGAGCGTTCTTCCTTTGGTTCCTCCAGATTAGGAGCCCAAAATAGTTTCCAACAAGAGCTGCAAAGAGAGCACCTTTCAGTGGCTTCCCAGGAGGTGACAGAATACACTTTAAATTCTGTAAGATCCAGGCCACATATGGTGCTAATGAGACTTCCCAGCAAAAGTCATGCTGACTGGGTGGTTGTCTAGCATCTACATGTTTTTTTGTTGTTGTTTTCTTTTTTTTTTTTTTTTTTTTTTTTTTTTACCGGGAGGTACTGGGGATCGAACCCCGGTCTCTCCATATGGTAGACGGACGCCGAACCTCTTGAGCCACATCCGTTTCCCAGTTTTCTTTTGTTTTAAATGTCCTTTGATGTAGCCACAAGTATAAAAGAAAATGTAGGATTTCTTAGGCACATGAGAGCTCTCTCTCCCTTCCTTGGGGACAGGTTGTGCCAGCATTTGTACTGAGAGTTGACATGTCCTTCCCAGAGCCCTAAATTGCATTGTGGTTTGTGTATCACACTGTCATATTTTCTGTGAGACATTTATGCTGTGGCCCTACAAGGAGCAGATCAGCTTTGTAGAGTGTTGGCCCCAGTGAGCGTAGCCAGCCTGAAGGGCTCACGGGACGCTTTGTGTCTGCAGACGAAGTGCGCACGGGGACCTACAGGCAGCTCTTCCACCCGGAGCAGCTGATCACCGGGAAGGAAGATGCGGCCAATAACTATGCCAGAGGCCATTACACCATCGGCAAGGAGATCGTCGACCTGGTCCTGGACCGGATCCGCAAACTGGTGAGAACTGCACCCCAGAGGGCTCCGTGCAAAAGTTGAGCTGGGCGGCCGGCAGTCCTTGGTTTGCATTTTGGCAAAACCTAGGCGAAAACTGTGAGTCCGAGTGGGTTTGCAAAGGTGTGCGTTGAAACATATCCCTGTGTCTCTCGTGTATCCTTTTATTTGCGTCCGTGTGTGCTGCCCGTTTGCTTTGGGAGATCTGGATCCTGTGAACTTGCTGGCAGTCAGGGTCGTGGCCCCTGTGGGCAGTGGCTCATGCGCTCTGTTTCCCCCAGGCGGATCTGTGCACGGGGCTGCAGGGCTTCCTCATCTTCCACAGCTTCGGGGGCGGCACCGGCTCTGGCTTCGCATCTCTGCTCATGGAGCGGCTCTCTGTGGACTATGGCAAGAAGTCCAAGCTGGAATTCGCCATTTACCCGGCCCCCCAGGTCTCCACGGCTGTGGTGGAGCCCTACAACTCCATCCTGACCACCCACACCACGCTGGAACATTCTGACTGTGCCTTCATGGTGGACAACGAAGCCATCTACGACATCTGTCGGCGCAACCTGGACATCGAGCGGCCCACCTACACCAACCTCAATCGTCTGATCGGGCAGATCGTGTCGTCCATCACGGCCTCCCTGCGCTTCGACGGGGCCCTGAACGTGGACCTGACGGAGTTCCAGACCAACCTGGTCCCTTACCCCCGCATCCACTTCCCCCTGGCCACCTACGCCCCGGTCATTTCTGCCGAGAAGGCCTACCACGAGCAGCTGTCTGTGGCCGAGATCACCAACGCCTGCTTCGAGCCGGCCAACCAGATGGTCAAGTGCGACCCTCGCCACGGCAAGTACATGGCCTGCTGCATGCTGTACCGGGGCGACGTGGTCCCGAAAGACGTCAACGCGGCCATCGCCACCATCAAGACCAAGCGCACCATCCAGTTTGTGGACTGGTGCCCGACCGGATTTAAGGTAGTTGGGGGGAGCGTTGCTTTGCCAGGCAGGGAGCAGCAGGCCCTGTGGAATCATGCTGCCCCCAGAGGCCACACCTGTGGGAGACTGTCTGCCCCTGTTCTCTCAGGCTCTTGGTCATAAATGAGGAACCAGAAGTGATCATTTATCCAATATGTATTCTGAGCTTCCTTCCTGAGTCAGCACAGTGTATGTATATCTGTGGTCAGCATTTTATCTGCAGAGAATAGGAAATACTGTGAAATATTTTTGTGTGGGAAATGCAGGTTGAACATAGCCATGTAGCAATTTTCAGGATATTTTTGTGATTTGTGTGGACAGGGGATAGGTTTCAAATTGGGACAGTCTAGAATCCAATTGCTGTCACCAAATCTCCCTTCATTCCATAGGTATGTAGAAATTAAAGTCAATTTAAATATCTGTATTATAAGTCAGACAAAGGAGTTTTGATGCAAAGTACCAGAAATCTGTTGGCTTTTATAAAAGGTATTTATTTGGGGTAGAAGCGTATAGTCACAAGGCCATAAAGCATAAGTTACTTCCCTCACCAAAGTCTGTTTTCATGTGTTGAAGCAAGATGGCTGTCAGTCTCTGTGTGGGTTCAGCCTTCCTCTTCCTCCTAAGGCTCCATAGTCCCAGCTTCTTCCGATCTCAGCTGCAGGCTGGCATAAGGCTCATCTCTCTCCCTGGGGCTTGTTTCTTTCCAGGCTTTCTCAGCTGTTCAGGGCTCTGGTCTGTTCAGTTGCAAACTATCAGATGAATGGCTAGGCTCTCTCCCTGGGGCTCCAGCATCCAAAACTAAACTCCCTGTGTTCTCCTTCTCCGTGTATTTACTTCCCTGTCTTTGATTGAGCATCCATTTATATAGCCCACAAAGGGGGTGGGGTGGGGAATCAAACCAAGTTGCCCTAATAACATGGTCAAATAAAAGCCCTAATCTTGATTTAATAAAGTAAAAGTGAAACCTCTGAATCTAATATGCCCAGAGAACAGACCAGTTTACAAACACAATCTAATATCTGTTTTTGGAATCCATAAACAATACCAAACTGCTACAACATCCTGTACAGTTTTTGATTTAAAAGAAAAACATCATCATCTTTTCGTGAAGAAAACGGCAACATCTTTATTTCTCTCTTGGTTAACCATCCTAATCCTTGGCCTGCCCGAAGCACAGGATTTGTGTGAAACTTCATGTTGACTCCTGGTGGAGCCCTTCCTGTGGTTTCCAGCTCTGGAACCCTGGATTGCCAAATCCTGTCAGTTCTTCCTATCTTGGACCTCTGCTTCCTCCTGCCTGGCTGTTCACGCCTCCTCCTCTGGTTCAGCCTCTCTTGTTTGTGCACAGCTGCTGCAATTGTTCTTCACTTGTATTTCCTTCTTCTGATTCTGAGTCAGCTTCCTGGTGGCCCAGCTGCCTGATTTTGTAAAGCGTCCTTTGAACTCAGCTACACCTTTTCACTGACAGGTTGCCTGTGGCTACTTCTGAGCCAGGGCAGCAGTTGGGTAGGTGGGGCAGTGCTCTGTGGCCCATAAGGCCTAAAATGGGTGCTGTCCGGCCCTTTCTGGGCAGTTTACTGACCCCTGCCCTAGTTGACCCTGCATGCTGGTCCCAGTTAGGTGTCTGTAAAGCCTCTGGTCTTGTTACCCCCTAGTTCTGAAACTCCCCTTTGGTCCAATCTTGGAGTATCCCGCACTCCCCTCCCTCCTGCTTAAGCACATACCAGGACACTTCCCATTGCTGTGGTGACAGCATCCTGTGACCATTGATAGTCTACCTGTCACCTTTGCATGTTCATGAGCTGGTGGGCAAAGAGGGGATGTGAGCTTCCCTCATCACAGCTGCGTCCTGTGAACCCCTCTGCTTGGAAAATGTTCTAGCTACAAAATTTATCTTCATCTTGGGGGAGCTGGTGGAACAAATCATTGTCAGCGTTCATTGTCAGAAGGAAGATGGTCCCTTCACCTGGGTTACCCGGGATGCAGAGCCCTCAGGCAGCTGGGGAGCCAGCCAGGGTGGCTTCCTCCAGCTCCTCTTTCCTTGCTGCATCCTTGTCTTTGGATATCCCACTGTCCTGGCACCCTGGCTGGCACAAAGAAGGGCCAGTGAAGGTTTGCAGGGTAGCAGAGCTTCTCCCTGGTTGCTACATGGCACCGATGGCATGTCTTCTGTTGTAGTAAAAGAAGCTGCCATTCCGAGACCAGTCTAAAGCTCACTCTTGCCCCCCCTTTTTCTGACAGGTGGGCATTAACTACCAGCCCCCCACCGTCGTCCCTGGGGGGGACCTGGCCAAGGTGCAGCGGGCCGTGTGCATGCTGAGCAACACCACTGCCATCGCCGAGGCCTGGGCGCGCCTCGACCACAAGTTCGACCTCATGTACGCCAAGCGTGCCTTCGTGCACTGGTACGTGGGAGAAGGCATGGAGGAAGGGGAGTTCTCAGAGGCCCGGGAGGACCTGGCTGCCCTGGAGAAGGATTATGAAGAGGTGGGCGTGGATTCTGTGGAGGCTGAGGCCGAAGAAGGGGAGGAATACTAAGGGGAAGGGTGTAGCCAGGATGCCTCTCTTTCCTCCACCCCCCCCTCCCCCTTTCCCTCCTGCCCTTGGCTTGGCTCTTTTCAGAAGTTGTTTACGATTAAAGTTTCTGTGTTCTACCTCTTGTCTGTCGTGATGCTCCACTGGGACACACTTGCTTCCCTGCCCACAGGAATGTGGCCAGGATCCCCACACCTGCTGCCACATGGAGGGAAGGCTGCCCTGGTTCCACAGTTCTGCCCTGTCAGAGTGGGAATGGGACACTGCCAACACCACTCCCCAGTTTGAAGAAGGCACTGCTGAAGTGACAAGACTCAGGAGAGAGAACTCAGCATTTCCCATCTAAGGCTTCAAAGCGGAAAGATTTACGAAATTCTAGTGGAAAGCTTTATAAACTACTAGTGAAACCTAGTTTAGTTTCTCAAATCAAATGTGACATTTTTTGGCCGCTTCTTTGAATGGGACATGCTGAGGAAGGTACAATAAAAGCTTAGAAATGGAGTGTCCAACCCGGAGGTCCATGGGAGGCTTAGATGGGTGCATGGGGGGTGTAGTGGAAGAAAGGCTCTTGGGAGATGGCCTCTCAATCTTTGGAATTTCCCATGATGGCAATGTCTTTTTTCATGATGGGCACCAGACCACACATGAATAGTTTATGCTAGATGGATTGGGGATTTCAGAGCTAAGTCATGTCAGCTTGACCTCTCTGACCTCTGAGGAGATTTGGGGGGCACATGGGCATTGATTCCATCAATTATGTAATGAGACCCCAATAAAACATCTGGACACCCGAAGCCCAGAGAGCTTCTGTGATTGATGCTACACATTGAAGTGCCGGAATGGGACGTGTTGTGACTCTGCTTGGAAATGACACAGGAACTTGGCCTTGGAGACCTTTCCCAGACCTCACCCCAGGAGTCTCTGTTTTGGCTGCTTCTGCTGTGCATCCTTCTTTGCTACAGATAGATCTGTGATGATAAGTGGAAGGCTTTCCCAAGCTCTGTGAGTTGTTCTAGCTTATTAGTGAACCTGACAGGGTGGTGGGAACTCCCAAACATCTAACCAGTTGGTTAGAGGTGGGGGTGGCCCCGGGAACCCCTGAACTTGCAGCCTGTGTCCGAGTGAGGGCCATCCTATGGAGGACTGTCCTTAACTTCCGAAATTTCCCCTCACTCCAGGTACTTTTAGTCAGAATTGTATTGTTGTCTGGAGCCATTGCATGGTTTAGGTGGGGGGATAGTCACAAAATTCTCAAAATTTTGGGTCATATTTCTCCTGGGGAAAAGGATGTTATCTTTTAGTCAATTTTCCAGGGTATGCATGACCCACAGATTAGGACCTCTGGGTTACTACAAAAACGACTCCTCTTCTGGCCCGATTGTCCCATGGTCATTTGAAAGACAGCTTTCTCCCCTTCATGCTGAAGCCAACCCCACCTTGCACTGTAGCCCCCATATGTGGCAGAAATCACTGTACCTTCTGACTTAAGCAAAACATGAAGCCACAACCAGGACCAGCCCCCAGAGCTCCTAATTCTACTCCTTTGGGCTTTAGTACAGATTTCTAATTTGGAATGAGATGACTTTTATTCAAATAGTGATAGAAAACATCTTGAACTGGACTCTCAAGTTTTTCCAAAAAAAATTTATTTTTCCCAGAAGAAAACAACAGGTAGCCTCTTGTCTGTGGACGGTGGAGCCAGCAGTTGGGGTGAGAGAAGTCTCTGCCCCCATCCATAATGTCCTGGGACGCGCCCCCTTTCTAGGTGCTGCCCCGAGTGGGGCTTTTCCCAGGCCCGCCCCCCTTGGGTAGCCTGGTGGCACTGGGCTGGCGGGGCCTCCTCTGGCTGGATCCTTCCCGGCCGCTGCGTTCTGCCAGGGCTGGGGCTCCACCGACAGCAGTGCTGCCTTTATTTCTCCCTGAGTAGACACAGAACACATAGTTAGGAACCCCCAGAATCGTGGCTTGTCCACTCCACTCGTGTTCCCTGAGTAAAATTTATAGATGATCCGTTTCTGTCCAGTAGCATTTTCAGCTGGGTAGCCCATGTCAGCCCAGAGAGTCTTGCAGCCCAGGGCTGCCGAAAGCCCTTGGAAGGGCCAGAAGCAGCGCCAGCAGCCACCGGGAAGGTTTTGAAACAGCAATAGCCACAGGACGACTCAGCCAACAGTGAGCTCAACTCGTTTACTCTTGCCTTAGAGCGCATTCAGCCTGCCTGTGAATACTGTACCCAGTTAGAGGAGGGGCCCACCGGAAGGGCTGCACAGGGCCCTCTGGCACCACAGCCACTTGCCTCCCTGCCTTTCCAGAACATTCACACCTGAATCATCCGAGCTGCACTGAATACACCCTTGATGAAGTAGGAAGCACAGTGGTTAGCAGCTATTTAAATCAAGGTTTTTGGTTCTGGACTCTGGAAGTTTTTTTTTTTATTAGGAAGTAGTGGGGATCAAACCCGTGACCTCGTACATGGGAAGCAGGTGCTCAACCACTGAGCTGCACCCACTCCCCTGGAAGCTCTTTTTACATACTTTCTTCTACCAAACTCCTCAGCTACTTTTGGCTATCTTTTCTATTACACAAGAGACTAGTAAGATCTGTTATCAATGATCTCCCCTAAGTTTCATTCTATGATTGATTATTGATCAACAACCTTAAAATTAATTTTAAACTTCAAATACTTTTCAGACATTTCTGTCTTCCATGCTCTATTTCTTTCTTTCTTTATTTTTTTTTTAGTTAGGCCAGTAGTTTATTAAGGAAATGGGAGAAGAGAATAGAAATGGGAGAAAATAACATTGTAGGTCCTCAGGTGTAGCTGCGGGCTGCCTTAGGCAGAAAGAGAGTGATTTAACTTGTGTGGTTATTTTTTAAACCATTAATTAATCCTCCCCTTGCTAATGTTCAGGGGAGGGGTCCCAGTTTTTTTTTTTGATCCCCCACCCATCTATCCCCGGGGGGGGGGGGGGGGGGGGGCCAATGATAAGGCCCCTTGAAAGTATCCCGGCCTTTCCTTGACCCCGGATGAAATCTCATTCCAAATGGGGGATTCTCACGGGGTTCTCCCAGCAGCTTTCTCGTGGGGGTCTTTCCCTCAAGAGTTTCCAGGTGGGGTTCCATGGCCACATTTCACAGCCATGTTTTTTTTGCCAGGTTTTAGATTTGTCTTCCCATTCCCTAAACTAGCCTGCCTCATTATCACTACTTCAGTTCATTGACTCTATTCTGTGTTCCCAACCAGCAAAGTAAAACAACAAAAATATCAAGTGTAAGACTTTCCATGCTCTGTTAAGACTATGTAGCGTGGGCAGGCTCAGCTCTACCTTGGGCTCATCACGCCTTACTGGCTGTACTCTATTAACCTCTACTCCCAAGCTCGGTCTCTGGCCTTGATGGGGTGGCTCAAGAAATAACAAAGATACATTTTTGATGTATCATTTATGTAATCTAAAGTTTCATTAAAAATAAAATAAATAAATAAACAATTAAATAAAATAACAGCAATGTCCAAATTCAAGCCCATTTCACAGGTAGATAGCTCCACGTTCCAAATTCTATTCACTTTCTAAAACATCTAAGAAATTCAGTGGTTATAGTTCTGCAAGTTAGAAATCACATTTGCAGAATATTTGCAGATACACAGTGGTCAAGCCCCCTCATACTAGGGCTTAGCTCTACGGTTTTCCATGATTGGTTCCTGGTGAGGCTTGAACACCTGACATTTTCCATCTCATCACTAGTTGGTCATACCTTGGTAAATATCACTGCCTCAGATACAGCTGAGTTGTGGTTTGCTTTACTTTCTTCCTTGTCACTGCCCTTTGGGTTGTTGTGAGGACAGTCAGGAAGATCTGCCGAAGTAGCTTCCTTGGGCCAAGCCAGACTAAGAGGGGGACAAAATGTGCTGGGTAACAGGAAGTCCCACTTGGTCACAAGCCCTGCCCCCTGGAGTGTCCTCTTCTCTGCTCAGCTTTAACCAGGGTAGGTGTCCACCTGTCCCCCCCACCCCCTCCCTCCAGCCTTGATCTTCGTCTTTCCACAGGCCTCTAGGTCACATTCAGTCAAAAAGCCTGCCCCGGTAAACTGAGAGTTCCTGGGGGGAAAGATGCAGCAAGGTGTCCTAGGGGGTCTGTTAAGTCATTTTCTTCTCATGATTTGTCACCTTGAGCAAGAGGCGGCACCTTTGAGGCACTGCAGACCTTTGTTCCTTCAGGATTTCAAACTCACTCTCTTCTGGTCTCTAATACTGACATCTAAATTCTTCCCAGGATTCCTGCATGGATGGGATGGCCTGACTCAGGAGAATTTATGGGAAGTTCTTTGGGGCACAAGAGGATCCTTGCTGCCTGGTGGGGTGAGAAGGGTTGCAGTGGTCCCACATTCAGAACTCTTGACAACTCCTTCCCACCTTCCTGCCTTTTGATTTCTTTTCACCTCACCTGTCTGGGCTTCATACTCAAGTACTCATATATACATGACTCAACAAAGACGTAACGAAGGGCGTCCAAGCCGAGGCTGGAGAGCAGGCAGAAGCATGTGGGGGGTAAAGGTGTGCCAAGTCAGCCAACCACAGAGGAGATGGACACAAAACAGAACGATCCCAAGCTGTTGCCACACCTTTCTTTTGGTACAAAGTGCCAGTATTCTGACGCACCCCATCACCTGGCTGGCTAGTGGGCAAGGATCCTGTCTCCTGTGAGAGGATGGGCACTGCCACCAGCACCTCCCCACATACATCACGTCCTGAGGCCCTGGTGGTCCCAG
This sequence comes from Tolypeutes matacus, assembly GCA_026826555.1. Classification (NCBI taxonomy): domain Eukaryota; kingdom Metazoa; phylum Chordata; class Mammalia; order Cingulata; family Chlamyphoridae; genus Tolypeutes; species Tolypeutes matacus. The sequence continues at coordinate 2,437,460 of JAKSZT010054557.1, forward strand.
GCCCGAGGAAGACAGTCTGCAAGCCATGAGACACAGAGGTCAGAGCAGGGCCCTGCAGTGGGAAGAGATGCGTTCAGCCCAGCTCGGCCACTCCCTCTCCAGGGACTGGGAGCCAAACAAAGCATCAGGGGCTAAAGCGAAAACTGCAGACGGGCAGGAGGGTGCTCACAGGCCCGGTTCCTCATCCCCTTCTTACATGTGTCCAAGACAGATGTGATTGTTCAGTGTTAAAAACAGGCTGGCTTCTCAAAATGTAGACAATAGAATTGCCATATGACCCAGCAAACCCACTTCTAGGTATATCATCAAAAGAAATGAAAGGAGGGACTTGAACAGATATACTTCTATACCAACATCCATAGTGGTATTATTCACCATAGCCAAAAGGGGGTAACAACCCATGTGCGTATCAACAGATAAATGGAGAAACAAATGTGGTCTAGCCACACAGTGGAATATTATTCAGTCATAAAAAGGAATGAAGTTCTGACACCTGCTACAACATGGTGGGCCTTGAAGACATCATGTTGAGTGAAAAAAGCCAGACACAAAAGGACAAATACCATGTGGTGCCACTTATATGAAATTAGAATATGTAAATTCAGTCAAATTAGAATTCAGTTTCCAAGGGTGGAGGTGGGGAATGGAGAGTTAATGCTTACCAGCTACAGCGTTTCTGTTGAGGGTGATGGGAAAGTTTTGGTCATGGACGTTGGTGAAAGTTCAACACTGAATGTAATGAACACCACTGAACTGTACACTCAAAAATGGTTAAAATGGCACGTTTTATGTTATATATGTGTCACCACAATATAATTAAACAAAAAACTGGGCTGGCTTATTCTCTTCAAAAAGTGGTGCTTCCCTCACTCCTGAAACCCACTGTGGTCACTCAACATTTTGTAACCCCCCCTCATGAAGCAAAACCCCCCAAACTCACCACCCTGAGAACTGGGGAGTTTATTTCTGGTGTGGCCTGTGTGAGCCCCACACCGTGACCCCCGTGGGGCAGAGAAGCACCCTCCCCCCAACATAGCTTCTTCCCTGACTTCCTGCCAGGCCCTGAGAACCATTCTCCTGTCACTCCAGCTGCCATTCTCCTGTCCTAGTAGGGCGCCTATCGCGGTGAGACATGGAAGGAGAGAATGAGAGGTGAGGAGGGAGAGGACATGCTCCAGGGAGGTGGCCCTATCCCTTCCAAGCCTTGCCTGTGACCTTTTCCAGGATGCACTGCAGAGAGAGCGTCTCCACCTGGGTCTCATACGTTTTTGTGATGGTTAGGCTAATGTGTCAATTCAGCCAGGTAATTGTGTCCAGGTGTTTGGTCCAGCAAGCACTGGGCTAATTGTAATACAAGAACATTTATGGACTTTGTTTATCAGTACTGGGTGGATGGCTGATTAAATCTGCATCAATCAGGGAGATTGCATCAGCAATGGGTGACGCTTTTATCCAATCAGTTGAATACCTTAAAAGAGGAAGTGAGGGGGTTGGCTGTGGCTCAACTGGTTGGGCGTCCGTCTCCCATATGGAGGGACCCAGGTTCGATCCCCGGGACCTCCCGGTAAAAAAAATAAATAAATAAAAGAGGAAGTGATTTCAACATTCAGAGAGAATTTCCCAGCTCGTCTTTGGACAGTCAACTTCTCCCAGAAATTCATTAAGGACCTTCAATGGACTTTCATCGGAGCCCCTGGTTTGCAGCCTGCCTGTGGGACCTGGACTTGTGCATCCCCATGGTCGTGTGAGAGACTCTTTTAAAATCTCATATTAGTGACAGATATCTCCTATTGATTCTGTTTCCCTAGAGAACCCTGACCAATACAGTTTTGATCACCTAAAATTTCCCATTTTAGTCATTTGAAGTTTACAGTTCATAAGATTGTGCTACCATGACTGTTCATCACCAAAACTTTTCCATCTCCCCAAACAAAAACTCTGTCCCCATTAAGCACTGACTCCCCATTCCCCAACGCTGGTAATCCACTTTCTGGCTCTATAGATATGCCTGTTTTAGATATTTCGTAAGTGGAATTTCACGGTATCTCTCTCAATCAATGGTGTAGCATAAGGGCCTCCCCAATACAGCTTCCCTTAGTGGGAGGGGGCAAGTCCCCTCACCAGCAAAGTGTACAGCCCTCCAGCAAGGCTGGCTGGTAGGGTCTGGGGGCCTAAAGAGGGTGGATGGCCAGGATGTCCCATCACCCTGTAGTTGGAGAGTCCCTGGGTCAGTTCAGCAACCCTCTGGCCTGGCATACAGCAGGGACTTACTAAATGCTTCCAGAGTGCATAAAGATGCAACACGTATGTGCATGTGCACGTTTAATTGGATTGTACCTCTTGGAACAGTGTTCTCACATGGGGGTGTTCCCCTCAGCTGGGCGAGGCATGCAGCCTCTGGACACAGAGCTTCGTCTTAACACATTACCAGATGGACACCTTTCTAAAAATGTATAGATTCTCTGATAAAGAGAGAACACTCAACTAAATTTAATTTTCCCTGAGTGACTCCAGACACCCTGGCCATGACAATCCTCATCCCACTGCTTTCAGCATACTGTTTTTCCTCTTTCTGCTGGGCATGAGCCAGCTGAGCAGGCTGCAGCTGTGTCAAGCCCTTGAGTCCTGCCCCCTTAGTGGGGCTCTAACTCCAAAGTAACTCTGCACCCCTAGTTCTGTGGGAAACCTGCGGCTAGTTAACCCCAATGGCCCTAAACCCTCATGGTCATCACACTCCCCCTCCCCCATCACATCCCTCTGACAGCTCCCATACTTTCTCAACCCAGATCTGCCATTAGTGGGGCCACTGGCAGGTTGGTGTGGATGGCTGCTGTGATGCACTGGCCTGATCTCTGCACTTCTTGCCTGGTAGCTTTTGCCTCTTGGTTGCAGCACACTCCTGCATGGCCCTCTACTGGACCCCATCCCCTCCAGTTCTCCCCTCTTAATTCTCCCCAGGCTCTGCTCTGCCCCCACTGGGCCTCACCCCAGGAGCCTCTATGCCCTGTACTGCTGGCCTCCTGTTGCACAGCCTAGCAGAACCACAGCTGGGGGCCTGCTTCCTTGTGCAGAAATCGGCCCTGTGGGACCAGCCCTCCATATCTGTTCTCACCCTCAGTGCTCAAAACCCCTCTTCAGATATACGGTCTCCCTGGTCCTTCCACCTCTATCTGCCTCTGGTCCCAGTCCACTCCCACATGGCCCCCAGTGGCTTCAATCCCTGCATCCGCCAAGATGCATCTGCCTCCACCGCCCTCACCTCTTGCTTCAAACTCTGAGCTCCTGGACATCCCTCCCCAATGGGTATCCCTTGGAACTTCCCCTAAAGCCAGAGTCCCCTCCCTGATCCTAGACCTGGTTTCCCCTTGGCTATCCTCCCTGGCCCCTCCTCTTTGGTTGCACCCCCAGATCTAGTAGAACCCCAAGGCTTGTCTCCAACATACCTCTTGATTCTTTGCCTTCTCCCTGCTACCGCAGACCAGGCCTAGTTCCCACATAAGGTTGGGATACACACCTCACCAATGCTTCAGCTCACCCCACTCTAGCTGGGGAGAGTCCGAGGGCCACAGGGTGGCACCCAATGTGCCAGGTGGCCCACTCACCCTGCTTAACCTTTGCTGCTGCAGCAAGGCCAGTGCCTCGAGGTATTGGAAACTTCCACGTAGACTGGATAGGCTACACTGGCCTCCCCTCCAGCCCCATCTCTGTCACTATTGGTTTCTATATTCATCATCCCTCCCTCTGGAAACTCACCCATAGATGCCTCCTTTCTGCCTTGTAGCCTGCCCAAGCCTACTCTGCCCCTGGCCTTGCCTGGGCCTGAGCCAGGCGAGGAGGCGTCTGCCCCACAGTTGGGGGCTCTCTCTGAGACAGTGCCCCCCAAACAGCAAGGTGGACGATGTGGGCTCTTGGGCCCCACTCTCCACATACCTGGCAAAGTGCACCCAAGGTCTGGAAGGTGTCCCCAGCTCAGGACCATGCAGGAAAGAGGACTCACAGTTTCCAAGTGATGATTATGGTGGCCTGGGGAGGTACTAGCATCTCCCTTGTAGCTTGTCTGGGTGACAGTGTTTCTCATTCCTAAGGCTGTGACCTCCACAGCACACCACAGCCTTCTTCCTGCCCTTGGGCTTGCTGTCCTTCCACTAGGCGTGGGGGCACCTCTGCAGAGCCACATCTCACCTACCAGGGCTTGCCTCTAGGGTGGGAGGGGGTGTTGGTCCTGTCCCCCAACACCAGCCTGACTGAACATTCTAGAAGCACTGCAGGCTGCCTCTAAGTAAACCGAGCCACGAAACTGTGCCCTGTCTCTAAACTGCGCAGCTGGGGGTCACAGCAGTTTCCATGAAAACCAGAGAGAGCACCAACCCCCAGAGATAAGCCAATAAACGCAACCTGTGAAAGGAGAGAACAGGCAGCAAGAGAACCGGAGGGAACCGGGGGGCCCCGGAGAGAGAGGCGAGTACGTGGCAGCTGGGCCGTGGAGCAGAACCGGAGAGGCCGCGGGCCGCGGGGCAGAGGAAAAGGAGGGCCTCGCCGGGGGGCTACTGTTCTTGGCAGAGAGAAAGGAGGCCTCTGGAGGTCAGAGAGAGAGACAAAGAGCAGACAGAGCATGGGTCAGTGAGGAGACATGCATGGCCAGTGCCCAGGCCTTTCGAGACTCCCACCCCAGGGGGCCTGGCTTGCCCTTTCACCCTGACCCCTTCCCAGGATGCCTGTGGGTGTCCAGGATCCAGCCTGGACCCCTTTTACATTTGCCTAGAAGGTTCTGCTGTGTTTCAGAGGATCCTCAGTAGCTGCAGAGGACAGAAACGACTCACACGGGGAGGATGAGACAGAGATAGAGCAGGGCCCCAGCACCTTTGTCCCTCAGTCATCATCCCCAAATGAGGAAGCCCTTTAAACCTGATCCTGGAGCTCTGTCCCTCAGGGCCCTGTGCCCTGGGAGCTTTGCATGTGCTGGGGCTGCCAGGGGCTGGAGGACCTGGTCCAGGATGGGTGCCAGCCAGGGGGTGGCAGGAAGGAGCACCTCCCCGCAGGCTGTACATGCCGTGAGAACAGAAACCAACGCCTTCTTGCTCCCACGTTGGAATGAAGGAAGGAGTGCGCAGGCGAGGAGAGGGCTGGGTCACCGAAAGTCCCAGGTGCGCCCTAGCCTCCTTGGGCCGCCCTGGGGCCCAGGCTCTGTCCCGGGGATCTGGGGGTGCCCCCACTCAGGGAGGCAGCCAAGCAGGGAGTGAGCCCCTCGGATAGGCCCTGCGGCTCCCAGGGCTACGCGGACAGAAAGGTCTGGCCACCCTCGGCCGACCCACCGGTGCCGCCCTCCTCCTCTTCCCCGTCCCTGTCACGGGGCCAGGGGGCACCGGGCCCGGCTCTGACCTCGGGTCTCCGGCACGCTGGATGCGGGCAGAGGCACGGTCGCTGGGTCCGGGCTCTCATTCGCCAGCCTCTGCCCGGCACACATGGACTTGAGCATCTGGAAGACGGCGAGGGGGGCGACGTTCAGCTTCAGCAGGTCCACCAGGATCCTGGCGAGAACAAACGCGGCGCGCAATGAGCCCTCCGCACCCCAGGCCAGGTTTGCGCCGGCGGGCCAGGCGCGACCACAGGGTCTCCTCCCTCAAGACCCCAAACTTACGCTGGGTTCCCCCACCCCAAGGGGACAACCAAGGGGCCCGGGACAGCGGGGACGCCTGGAGGGGAGGGCGGACGCGCGCTCACTTGAACACGTCGGGGTCGATGGCGCCGCCCGCCGCCTGCGCCAGCTCGTACAGCTCCATCTCCTCGGCGCTCAGTACCTTCTTCCGCCGCAGCGCCAGCTTCTGCAGGGCCGCCTCCAGCCCGGGGGGTGTCCCCGGCCCGGGCCCTGAGCCGGTCGCCGCCATCCGCGCGGCCCGCGGGTAGGTGCGCCCGCCCACAGCGCCCCCTGCCGGCCTCAGGGCAGCGCCTTTGTCCCGCCGACCCCGCCGCCTAGGCCGTGGGCGCTCGGGCCGCGACAGCCTCCTTCATTGCACCCCCAGACAGTGCAGGTGGCGTGTTCGCTTAGGTTTCCGCATCCAGCGCAGTGGCTGGCATACAGTAGGCGTCAATAACAGCCCCTTGGATGAAGGGCAGGCGATGCCCCGGGCGTAATTGTTCCGCGCGGGTTCCCCAATAGGCGGCGCCACTCGAGAGTCTTAAAAAACAAAACAAAACAAACAAAACAAAACAAACAAACAAAAAAAACGGCCTCTGCTTACGCGCACGCGCACTCCTTGCCATGGACGCTGCGCCCGCTCAGGCGTAAGGAGCGTTGAGGTTCCCACTGCGCACGCGCCAACAGAGGCGGAGCCCACCGAACCCGGCGGATGTTTGCTCTGCGCACGCGTACTTTAAGGTTGGGATACGAAGAAGTTGCGGCGCATTTTTCTTCAGGCTGTGGGGCGTGGCGCCGCGCGCAGTCTGATGACGACATTTCGACTCCCGGTGTCCGAATGGCGGCTTCTGGGTCTCAAGGCACCGCAGGTGAGTGGCGGGAGCCCGGCGCGAGTCGGCCCCGCGCCCTGACGTCAACCTGAGCCTCGGCCGGGGGGCCCACCGGGCGTCTTGGGGCCAGACCCCAGCGTCTCTACCCGGGCCGGGGCGGGCCCGCGGTGGAGATGAAGGCCCTTATGCTACCGTCCCGCGCGGCTTGCCAGCTGGTCCCGGTAGGTGCTCGGTTAACGATCGTTGAACCAGTTGGAGGAAGGAGAGCTGCGAGTTAATGTTAAGTCTTGGACTCAACAAGCGGTGTGGGAGGAAGAGCCGGGTGTGGCGCCCGGCCCTACCTCGCTCTATAGCTCGACTTCTCCGAGCTTACGATTCTTTATTTGTAACATGGGGGTCCCAAAGCCCATTTCACAAAATGGGAGAGCGTGCTGCTGCTTCTCAGAGAGCAGGAGGTGCAGCCAAAGGGAGGCTTTGGCAGCAGTGTGATTGGCGTTGACCGAGGACTACCGGCTTCAGAAGAAAACCCTGAAGCAGGGTCTGAAGCATTCCAGAAGAAAGTGGATGTTGGAGGGGCGAGATGAATGGAATGCTTGGTGCACATAGGGGTCTGGTCGGGGGGCGGTGCCTGGCTTCGGGTATATCAGAAAGCCGGACTTTCCCCTCTTAATCAGAAACTGAATGGGCATCACCATCCCCAAAATTCTCAGGATTGAGGAATGAACAAACATAAGGGGGGGAATGCGATTATGGACTGAAGTAAAGTAGACCTATTCTAGCAATGGAAGAACTTGTATCATTGATATAAAGTCAGTGGCCACCAGAGGTTCTGAGGGAGAAGGAGAGGGAATAATAGGTGTAACATGGGGCATTTTTGGGACATTGGAATTGTCCTGCATGACATTGCAAGGACAGATACAGGCCATTATACATTTTGTCAAAACCTATAAAATGGTGCGGTGCAGAGAGTAAACCATAATGTAAACTGTAGTACATGGTTAGTAGTAATGCTTTCAGTATGTGTTCATCAGTTGTAACAAACGTACCACACTAATGAAAGATGTTAATGGGGAAAAGTGGGGGACGGGAGGGGGTGGGGCATATGGAAATCCCCCATATATATATATATATATATATATATATATATATTTTTTTTTTTTTT
>JAKSZT010054557.1:2445186-2548050 GCA_026826555.1 Tolypeutes matacus
TATATATATATATATATTTTTTTTTTTTTTTTTTTTTTTTTTTTACCTGGAAGTCATTTATTGGAGGGCACAGGTCAGGTGAGGGCAGTGCTGGCAAAGCCCTCATGAGTGCGGGGCCTGCCACTTGTCCAAGGGACCACAATTGGAGATATATTTCACCCCAAAGCCATCCGGGATGAGGCGCTTCTCGGCCACCATGTCTTCAAATTCATCAGCATTGAACTTGGTGAAACCCACTTCTTGGAGGTATAGATTTTCTGGCGGCCAGGGAACTTGAACTTGGCCCTGTGCAGTGCCTCAATCACATGCTCCTTGTTCTGAAGCTTGGTGCAGACATGATGACTTGGCCAATGTGGACCCAGGCTACAATCTCCTGAGGCTTTCCAAAGGCACCTTGCATACCTGTCTGGAGCCTAGACTGGGGATGGCACGAAGTCACAGACAGGACCATCAACAGGCAAGGGCTGTCTCTAGGGTCCCTTAGGGGCAACCTGTACAATCAACAGGCTGTGTACACTACCAAGGAGGCTGCTGTCCGCAGCCACTGCACACCGGGACCCCATGGTCCCCTATATATATATATATATTTTTAAAGATTTTATTTATTTATTCATTTATCCCCCCCCTTGCTGCCTGTGCTCGCTGGGTCAGCCAACCACGCCGCGCGGGCGGGCCTGCCTTCACCAGGAGGCCCCGGGAACCGAACCCGGGGCCTCCCACATGGTAAACGGGAGCCCCACTGATTGAGCCACAGCCGCTCCCCATCCCCTATATTTTTTATATAACATTTATGTAATCTAAAGCTCTTTAAAATTTTTTTAAAAAGAAAAGAAAACTGGGGTCCTAGGAGACATAGTGGTCTCTTGTAAACATCCCTGGTTTTGCACCTCAGGACCTCATTCCTTCCATCTCTGCTTATGAAAGCTTTTTCTGAGCCCATTATCTCTAGGGCTCTGCTCTTATCAAACAGTCTGGGATTTTCTGCTGCTTTGATCCTTTCAGAGTAGTATACAGTATTCTCTTGACCACATGGTTCAGGACTGAGGCATTTTGTCATAAGTCTTCCCTAAAACTGAAATGGGTAGCCAGTTTAAATTGAAAAAAAAACTGGAAGGTGTCTGCTAAATGGCAGAGATGGGTATCTGCTCTAAACACCCCAACTGTCTTCACAGTCTCCTTGTGCCCAGCCCCTGTTCTTCCACATAGGCTGCCAGTTGCTGCCTCAGCACCTTTTTTTTTTTTTTTTTTTTTTGGGGGGGGGGGGAATAGGTTTCATTATTTTTCCCACATAACTGAAAAATTCCACAAGCAATCGATTTTTCTCTATCCTTACATCCACTGACTCACACTGGCACACACCTACTAAAACACCTGCAATTACAAGTCTTATACTGGGGTCTTGCTACTTCTGGGGGTCATTTGGTGGCATGCCAAGATGCATTGCCAACAACGTGGTGAATACACTCCATTTTCCCAGACAGCAGTTTTTCTTTGATGCTAAATAACCACTTATTTATTTTTCAAAAATTTTAAATGAAAGCTTCTTTTTTTTCCCCTAAAGAAAATATATACAAAGCTGCAATATATTTAAAAAGTTCTAAGGAAACTGCTTTGGCAGTGGTAAGTAGTGGGCTGATGTGAATTCTCCCTTCACGTGCATCATGTCCGCTCGACCATGGTGTACATCCAGGAAAAAGTGAGAAGCATGGACTTCTGTGTGCTTTGCAAAACATGCCGCACTGCCTTTCAATCTCTGGGCATCTTGCCTGGGACACAGAATGGTCAACAGGGGAGTCCGGGAGTCACCAGGTTGTGTCCCATTCAGCTTGCTCCTTTTCAGGGAAATAATAGTTGGAGGTAGCAGACTTGGTATTTTATGTGCTTGAAGTCCAGCTCTTTAAATCTGAACTCTTCTGGCTTTTCAGTCATTTTGGTTGCAATACGTTTCAACAAAATAATATTTCCGCTTGTGTTAAGGTAGTGCCTCGGCACCTTTACTCATATACAACGGACAGCTGTGCCAGGAAAGCCATCACTAACCCATCAGTGGGACTCTGGCAGGCTTCCTCTTTGCTCAATCCAAGTCTGGGTATTTTGTTTCTGTCCAGAGTGGGCAGGAATCTGGTGGGCAGCTCATGTTTTTCCAGTGGCCCATTTAAAGGCTACCTTGGCCGAACTTGCCCTTCTCCTCCATTCATTCCCATAGAGCACAGGTAATATATAGAATTTACCCACCTGTCTCAGAGATTTGCAAGGAGGTCTGTGGAGGTGAATCTTGGCTCTACTATTTATTAGCTAGGTGAGGGCAAGTGATTCTGACTTCTCATCTCTGACCTCAGAGTTCAGTAGTCTGTTTTCTATTGCTGTGTAACAAACTTTGAAGCTTAAAATTGCACCCATTTATTATCTCACCCTTAGGCAGTTAGAAGTCCAGGCGGGCTCAACTGGGCTCTGCTTAGAGCATCACAAAGCTGAAATCAAGATGTTGGCCAACTTTTCTCTTACCTGGAGGCACTGGGGAAGAATCTCCTTCCAAGCTCATTCAGGTTGCTGGCAGAATTCAGTTGGAGTTGGAGAACTATGGTCTTCATTTCCTTGCTTTGCTGGCTGCCTCCCAGGGGCTGCTCTCTGTTTCTAGAGCCACCTGCATTCCTTCTCGCATGGCCTCCTCCTTCAAAGGAGCCACTGCACTTCAAGTCCTGTCATACTTTGAATTTCTTTGACTTCCCCTACTGTTACCTGCCAGAGAGAATGACTTGATTTTAAAGGTCTCTGAATCAGGCCCACCTGGACAGTCTGTATCTTAAGGTCAACTGACTTGGGACTTTAATTACAGCTGCAGCATCCCTTCACAGCAGTGCTTGGATTAGTGTTTGATTGAGTAACCAGAGAACAGGAATCTTGTGGTAGCCATTTTTAGGATTCTGCCTACTACAGAGGATTAAAGGAGGAAACAGCAGGAGAGCCCTTAGGACTGGGTCTTGTACAGAGTGAGTGCTACCTAAGTGTTATCAAGGATTCTCCACCACAAACTCAGCTGCAGCTGGCCATGCAGATCTGGTTTGAGCAAGAACTACATTTCTATTAAACACAGGATTTGATGGTTCTCCTGGGCATCGTGAAACTATGTATAATTCTGTTGGGCAGCATATGTTGAGATTTCATCTTTGTTTTTCCACAGTGGTTTCCTAAGACAGCCCGTTTAGACTCTCCACGAGAGGCTGCTATGGCGTTCCCTCACTTGCAGCAGCCCAGCTTCCTACTGGTAAGTATCAGCTGTCTGCATGATTTCAGCATGATGATATTTCTGTAGTGGAGGCCTTGTGAGTTCTTTCCATTGACCTGCAGTGGTTGTTTTCTAAAGGACATGTGTTCTGGTCTGCTAGGCTGCCAAAATGCAATAAACCAGAAATGGGTTGGCTTTTACAATGGGGATTTATTAGCTTACAAGCTTACAGTTCTGAGACCATGAAACTGTCCAACTCAAGGCAGACAAATCCTCCTTCCTGAAGACCGGCTGCCAGTGATCCTGGACTCCTCTGTCATATGGCAAGGCACATGGCCGTGTCTGCTGGTCTCTCCCTTCTCTTTGCTTTCTTCTTGCTTCCATGACTTTTTCTCTTGTCTGAATTTCATTCTCTTGTAAAGGACTCCAGTAAGAGGATTAAGACCCACCCTGGGCCATGCTGTAATAGAAATAATCTAACCAAAAGGCCCTACTTACAATAGGTTTACACCTATTGTAAACACCCACAGGAATGGGTTAGCTTTAAGAACATACTTTTCTGGGGTCCTTTAGTTTCAAACCTTCACAGCATTTGATGGAAATAACAACGGACTAAGGGTTAGAATCCTCCAGCTCCACTCTGCTTTCTATTGATATGGGACCTTGGATCTGCTCAACCTCCGAGCTCTGGTTTTCTCATCTGGAAAACAAGTTGATCCAAATGCCCATTTCTTCCTGCTTCCCAGGGTATGTGAAGGGGAAAGTGAAATGATGTACATGATAATTTCCATGCCCTGTAAATCATTATAAATATGAGGTGGTCTAATAATTGTGACTGTTGTCAGCAAAGTGTGGCAGAGACAACCAGGACTGTGCTTTGGGTGTCAAACTTGATGCTGGGAAGTTAGGTGTGGGGCAGATACTGGTGAGAAAGTTTCCTGGATTCAGTTCTCAGAAGGTGATTTCTAGAAACATTTATTTGGAAGGATGTCCTTCCTCAGTGCACAAGACTAGAGCCAACAGGCCCGACCTGTGGCCTGTTCAGCCCAGGGCTCCCTCACTGACTGAGGCCCCATGGAATTTTCCATCATTTGGAAGTGGACACAGCCTTTGATACGCTTGGGCAAAAGCTCTCTTGCTTAAGCTCCAGGCATTTCCTCCTGATCTTAAAACACACAACCCGTCCCCATGTCCCATGACCTTGTGTATGCTTCCTTAGTTCTTGTCCTGAATGCTTTCTAGCCACTGTCATTGTGATGGTCAGTGTTGACACGTGGCTGATAGTGTCTACAGTTTTAGCCTGCTTTGTTTCTTCAGGTAATGGGTCCGATGGGTTTCTTAACTACTGTATAAAAGACTGCTCATTTTGTTGGACATTCTCACCAACAGTTGTAGTTGTGCAAATTCTCAGGTGATCCATCATGTGGGAAATTTCCAATTCATGCTCACAGCTCATAGACTACTCTGTGATCCGAGAGGGTCCCCTACACAGTTGGGGTCTTCTCCTGGCCTTGGAGCTGACCCTTTCTCTTCTGTCATGGATCCTGCAGAAGTTGGCTTTATTCTGATCCTGTGTACTGTTCTGAGGTTACTGGTGATGCCTGAGGGAGGGTGCTGGAAGCAAGTCCAAGAACTGCTAGTCTAGTAGTATCCTTTGGCCAACTAGAACCAGGCCAGTGGTTTCTGTCACTTGGATTTGTTTTTTGTTGTTGTTGTTGTTGGTTTTTTTTTTTGTTTTTTTTTTAAAGATTTTATTTATTTATTCATTTGTCCCCCCCCCTTGCTGCTTGTGCTCGCTGGGTCAGCTAACCACGCCGTGTGGGCAGGCTTGCCTTCACCAGGAGGCCCCGGGAACCGAACCCGGGGCCTCCCATATGGTAAACGGGAGCCCTACTGATTGAGCCACAGCTGCTTCTCACTTGGATTTGTTTTGAGCCAGACTATCAGCAAAAGCTGTAAAATGATTATACTTCTGATTTTGTTTTTGGTTTTCCCTGTCTTCTAGGCTAGTCTGAAAGCTGACTCTATAAATAAGCCCTTTGCACAGAGGTGCCAAGACTTGGTTAAAGTCATCGAGGATTTTCCAGCAAAGGTACAGTTTTCCCGCTAGTGTCTCTTTTGGGGCATGTTTTATGCACTCCTTGGAAAGTGTAATTGTAGTCCCTGATTCTTGCCTCTGAGCACTGCCTGGCATAGAGCCTGTCCTAGTGTTCTGACTCAGATTTACGGGCACATGTAAGCACGTGGACCAGGCATTCTTGATTGTGGGTGCTTGTACCCTGCTGGGGACACTTGGTAGCATCTGGAGACATTTTTGGTTGTCACAAGTTGGGTGGGCGGGGTGGGGCACTTGCTACTGGCATCTAGTGAGTAGAGGCCATGGGTGCTGCCAAACACCCTACAGTGTATGGGACAGTCCCCAGTATCATTTGGCCCTAAAGAAGTATCCGACCCAAAATGTCAATTGTGTCAAGGTTGAGAAACCCTGATGTATATACTTAACATATATATTTAAATTACACCCAGAATTGTCAAATAATTAGTGTAACTAAGCTCAGGACACCAATCTGGACAGGTGGCTAGTACTGAATGACAGTAAGTTTTAATTACGTTTCAGGAACTCACTCTGAGAAAGAACCTTGCCACTCTTTTAATAGAGCTGTCTTCAGAGCAAAAAATATTTGATATTTAAAAAAAACACAACAACATTTTAATCATAGGCTATTTGGCCCAAACATGAAGCACTACTGTTTTTTGGTTTTGTTTTGTTTTAAAGATTTATTTATTTACTGTATCCATTTTAACCCCCCCCCTTCCCCATTTGCTGTTTTGTGTCCATTTGCTGGGCAATTCCCTGTGTCTGTTTCCTGCCATCTCTTCTCATCCTCCTCTTCCAGTCTTTAGCAGGATTCGATCCTGGAGACCTCCGATGTAGGAGAGAGGTGTTCTGCCACCTGCGCCACCTTGGTTCCTGGCTTTCAGAGCATCTTGTCTCATCTCTCCCCTGCGTCTCTCTCTCTCTCCTGTTATGTCATCATCTTGCTGCATGGCTCCCGGGGCCTGGCGGCTCACCGGCACACAGAGGCTGGCAGCCCATGTGCCTTCTATATATATATTTTTTATTTTACCGGGAGGTCCTGGGGATTGAACCCAGGTCCCTCCACAGGGCAGACGGACGCCCAACCATTTGAGCCACATCCGCCCCCGACTACTGTTTTGTTTTATGTTTATATAATAAGCTTTATTTAGGGTATTCATTTGACAGTTGATATGTGCATAAGTTATATTTTGGTATTCTGGAATTTTCCTATAGTAACAAAAAGATAAAAGCTTTTGCTCTGTAACATAGAGGAAGACTGGAAGCCCTCAGTTCTGCATGCTGTGTAACCACAGTGAAAGAATTGAAAACTGCTCCTCCCATAGCACCAGGGGTTCCTGGAGGGTGGGGCTGGTCCTAGGGTCTTTGTGGTAGGTGGCCCAGAGTGGCACATGGCCTTGGGAGTAGGCCTGGTCCTCGCCAAACCTGCCCACACCCTAACCAGCACACTGTTTCAGGAGCTGCACGCCATTTTCCCATGGCTGGTGGAGAGCATTTTTGGCAGCCTGGATGGCATCCTCGTCGGCTGGAATCTTCGCTGCTTACAGGGACGCGTGAACCCTGTAGAATTCAGCATTGCCATGGAATTTCTAGACCCTGGGTAGGTAGGTTTGTCACCAGAGAGGTGTCTGATAATTTCCTCATGGTGACCCCCTTTGGTTTTTTTCCTCTGTAAACTGTAGACTTTTTTTATGAAATTAAGTAGACAGATAAACAAAGTTAAATGGAAGTTCCATTTAACTTCCCCAAACTCATATTCCACTTCCTTCATCTAACCCATACTGCCAGAAATCTTACAAGAAATAAGCAAGATTTCCAGAAGGCCTTTTCTTCCTACTTCTCCTTAGCAATTATAACTGACGAATTACTTACAAAGAATTAAGTTGCTACTAACTTTAACTTTCATTGTCCAAAGACCCTCATCCCTTTAAGAAGTTCACATATGCCAGTAGAATCTGCCACTGCTCTGACAGGAGAGCAGAGTACAAATGACTCTAATTCTATAAGAGACTACAAAGGAAGCTTCAGTTAGATTTTCTGTTGTTAAATCCCTGAGCCTGTTAGGGGAGAAGCTGGAGACACCAAGGCAGAGCCTGCCATGTCAGATGGCTCTGAATGGTTGTCGTCTCATGATCCCGTTTTTACCCTATTTATTTATTTTTATTGAAGTATATCATTCATACATGAACATACATAAACTGTAAGTGCAGTAAACATTGTGAACTTACAAAACAAATATGCATAATATCATACAGGGCTCCCACACATCACCCCACCACAAATACTTTGCATTGTTGTGAAACGTTTGTTAACAAATTATTAAAGAGCATCATTCAAGTATTACTACTAAAGTCTGTATCTTAATACCCTATACATTTTTTTTTAAAGGATTTATTTATTTACTTTTATCCATTTTTACCCCCTGACCCCCCCCCCGTTTTTGCTGTTTTTGTGTCCATTCACTGGGCAACTCTCTGTGTCCGTTTCCTGCCCTCTCTCATCCTTCTCCTCCTGTCTCACTGGGATTTGAACCTTGGAACCTCAGATGTGGGAGAGAGGCGTCCTACCGCCTGTGCCACCTTAGTTCCTGGTTTTTCAGTGTGTCTCGTCTTGGCTCTCCCTTGTGTCACTCTCCTGTTACGTCACGATTTTGCTGCGTGGCTCACAGGGCCTGACGGCTTACCTGCGCGTGGGGCCTGGGGGATGTACCCGTGCATGGAGCCTGGTGGCCCAAGCACCTTCTATATTTTTCTTTTTTTTTTATGTTTTTACCTGGAGGTCCCGGGGATCGAACCCAGCTCCTTCCATATGGGAGACGGACACCCAACCATTTGAGCCACATCTGTCCCCCTGCTATATCTCTTAAGATGACCAAAGATACCTAGAGTTACAGTCTTTTCCCATACAGGATGGTCATGTAATAAATCAGGCATAGTTTATCACCAGCATTCATTCTAAAAGCCAGACCTAGGGAGAATAACTAGGGCTGGGGACACAGAGTGAATGTTTAGCCTACCCTGATTATCACAAAATCAGGACAGCGAGAATATTCACATTACCCTCTTTCTTAAAGTTAAGAAGTGATCAAAACAAAATGGTTTGCAATTCACTTACCCTGTGTATTAGTCAGCCAAAGGGGTGCTGATGCAAAATACCAGAAATCTGTTGGCTTTTATAAAGGGGACTTATTTGGGGTAGAACCTTATTGTTAACCAGGCCATAAAGCATAAGTTGCTTCCCTCACCAAAGTCCGTTGTCACATGTTGAAGCAAGATGGCTGCCAATGTCTGCAAGGGTTCGGGCTTCCTGGGTTCCTCTCTTCCCAGGTTCCTCTCTTCCCGGGGCTCTTTTTGGGCTCATCTCCTCTGCTCGCTCCACAAGGCCAGCTGTAGACTATCAGGTAAATGGGTCATCTGTATTCCTGGGGCCTCGGCTGGGTCCAATTGAGCCTTCTCTCATTCCTCATGTATCTGCTTCTCTATGTGTTTACTTCCCAGGATCAAAACTCCAACCTCCCTTCTCTGCAGTGGGGTTTCTTTGTGAGTCCCACTGAGATGGCCCAATCAAAGCCTTAATTGTTATTTAATCAAGTAAAAGTGAAACCTCTGAAGCCAATATAATCTAATATGCCCAGAAGGACAGATCAGTTCACAAACATAATCTAATATCTATTTTTGGAATTCATAAACAATATCAAACTGCTATACCGTGCTTTTTATTTTATTTTTATTCTCGAATGGTAATTTATTATTTTTTAATTTTAAAAGCTTATTTTGTGTGTGTGTGTGTGTGTGTGTTTGGAGGTACTAGGGATTGAATCTGGGACCTTGTATGTGGGAAACAGGTACTCAACCACTGAGCTATATCCGCTCCCTTAAAAATTTATTTTTTATATCAGTGTTACATGTTATTCATTTAACAAGATAATAACTACAGTAACAATAAATCTGCTTTAGTCAGCAGTTACACTCTTCCCTTATTTTTGTTTATTCCTCAGTCTTTTGATGTCCATTCTGACTGCTTGAGGCTGAGAAGGGACATAGATGTTATGGGGCAGAGGAGCTGTTTTGCTTGCAGTTGAAGATACTCCTTCCTTTTGGGCTGGGGCTGGTCCATCATCATTTTGTTTGTTGTCCAGGGCAGGCCCAAAGAACTGGAGAATAGGAGTTGGCTGCGTGTCTGCTGGCTTTCAGGGCTCCACCAGCACAGGAACAATACAAAAGGCTTTAAGTCTCTGAGAAATAAACTGAAAAGTAAATAGAAAATTATAGGTTCAAAAAAGAATAATCATGATTAGGGGATTTATAATAAGTATAATTACATTATATTGGGGAAATAGCTTTTCATATATTCCCAGATAGAGCCCAGTGAGGGTGTGCTGGTTTCATGAGGCCCTATGGTTTGCCTATGGTGTCCAGATATCCCTAGGGTCCTCAGGAGCACTTTTGTTTGTGGCTTTATTTACTGTGGTATTTTGTGGAGTCTTGCTGAGACCTGCATAAGTGTAACCTCTGGAATGACCTCCTGACTCACTTTGAAATCTCTTAGCCACTGCAAATATATTCTCGCTGTCCTGATTTTGTGATAATCAGGGTCAGCTAAATATTTGCTATAATAGAAATCATGCATGTGTCCCCAGACCTAGTTTTTCTCCCTAGGTCTGGTTTTTGGAATGCTGGTGATAAACTAAGTCTGATTTATTATATGACCATCCTGTATGGGAAAAGACTGTAACTTTGGGTATCTGGTCAACCTTGAGAGAATAGCAGGGGGACGGATGTGGCTCAAATGGTTGGGCATCCGTCTCCCATATGGAGGGACTGGGATTCAATCCCTGGGACCTCCCAGTAAAAATAAAAAAAAGAAAAATGTAGAAGGCACATGGGCCTGAGTGGGTGTATCGTCAGGCCCCACTGAGCCATGCAGCAAGATGATAACGTAACAGGAGAGTAATACGGGAGAGCCAAGACGAGACTCACCGAAAAACCAGAAACTAGGGTGGCGCAGGATCAAATCCCGGTGAAGACAGGAAGAGAAGGATGAGAAGGGAGGACAGGAAACAGACAAAGAATTGCCCAGCAAATGGACACAAAAACAGCAAAAAAAAGGGGGGGGGGCGGGGGATAAAAATGGATAAAAGTAAACAAATAAATAAATCTTTTAAAAAAAGATAAAAACAAAAAGAAATCCTTAGCCATAAAAACTCTGTGTTTTATTTGATATTTCCCCCTTTTGATCAATCTTGATTAGAACTTAATTAATCAGTGCATTGCTGATTAATGCTTAGTAATCCCTCAGCATCTGGGAAGCTCATCCCTTGGAGTCATGGCCCACATCTGGGGTGGGGAGGGGAAGGTTGTGAGTTTATTTGCAGTGTTTGGCCTAGAGAGAGGCCACGTTTGAGTAACAAGGAAGTTTTCAGGAGGCAACTCTTAGGCCTTAATTATAGTTACACTAAGTTTCATTATTACAGCAATATGGTTCATAAGTACAATCATTGAAATTGAGGGCTTGGCTTATTAGCCTATTTTCCTTTATTAGGCATGGCTTATATATTCCAGAGCTTCTGGCCATCTTATTTGAGAAAGAAGCAAGACTTCCCCAGGAGGGAAGTTTAATATTTTGTTAACTACTGTATGGGCCTCTATACAGTCAGAAAGCATACCTATGGCAACAAGGCTATACATTTATGTCCCATAGAAGTGTGTAGCTATATACCATTCAAGCTGTTTAAAAAGCCCTGTTTGTCTAGACACCTGATGGTGTAAAACAGCATAATTTAAAGGGAAATCTGGTTGTTTCTGTGACCTATAACGTTTTCCTAATAATAAAATTTGCAACATTCCCCACTCCCCATCATTGACACTTAACATTGGTGTGGTTTCTCTGTTACATTTGATGTAAGAATGTTATCACTTGCCCTGTTTTTGTTTGTTTGTTTAACTTTGTGTTCAGTGGCCCGATGATGAAGTTGGTTTATAAACTTCAAGCCGAAGACTATAAATTTGACTTTCCAGTCTCTTACCTGCCTGTAAGTCAGCTAGCTGTGGTGGTGAGTGGGTTGTGGGGCAGTGAAGGCCCTGCTTGGCGGCTGGGAGGATGCAGGTGTGCAGGGGCTGGCGGGGGCTGTGACAGTGAACAGGGTTACGCCAGTTACTCCAGACTCCGCACGTGAAGAAGGTGCCGCACTGCCTGGTTTGCTGCAGGGCTGTGTGACCTGTTGTTTTGTTCATCTGAGTCTCTAGTCCTTTGGGAGCACGTTGAGGGACGACTCCTCAGTGCGTGGCTCAGCTCAAAAACAGGCCTGGTGACTGCCCTTGCTGTTGGTAGTTTTTTATGAGGCTTGCGAGAGGGATTCTAAGCCCAGGTTCTTTTACTCAAGCACTACCCGGGAGAAAGGCCCCATTCACACAGGCAGGGCTCTGCATGCTGGTCTCTTCCTTGGCAGGGGCACTGTGCCCGGCACCCATGCGGGAGCCCCACCTCTCTCTCTCTGCAGGGCCCCGTAAAGGCATCCATCCAAGAGTGTGTGCTCCCCGACAGCCCTCTGTACCACAACAAGCTCCAGTTCCCCCCGACCGGGGGCGTTGGCCTGAACCTGGCTCTCAGTATCCTTGGTGTCTGGTGGTAGTGGGCACCAGGGGTGACCTAGCATGTGGGGGGCAAGGACAGCACAGCAACCTCTCATGCAGTTGATCCTTGATGCTGCCCTCAGATCCGTTTGAATATTACATTTTCTTCTTCGCCTTGAGCCTCATCACTCAAAAGGTACATGAGGGATGCTTCTCAGGAGAGCCTCCCATGCAAGGGTGGGGTGTGGTCCTGGCACTCTGCTTCCCTCTGGCGTGGCTTCCCACCTTGTTTCTCTGGGCCCTCCTTTGGTTCCCTCCTCCAGCCCTTGCTGTGTTCCTTGCCCTCAGGCAGTCTTCCTTTGGCTAAGGACAGCAGATTTGGGGGCAGACTTGATGAACAGTGAGGGTGATCTGGGCACCCAAGTGGTGGTCAGGGTGGCTTCCTGGAGGAGGAACTGGGCTCAGGCCAGGGCAGGAAGCAGCCAGTGGGAGCACAGGCACTGCCTCTTTTTCCATTTTCCTAATCCCCCTTTTCCTCTTTTGTCTTCCATTTACTCTCTTACCCCTTTGCCTGTCAGTTCTACAGTTTTTCCCATCTGGGACACTTGCTAAGTTTTTACTTTGAAAGTCCGGTGGAAAAGATACTTGGGCAGCATTGAAAAGCTGTAAGACAATGCCCTCTGGGGAAGGTTTGCCTGCTGGGCTCACTCAGCAGGAGGCACCTGGCCTGCCTGGAGGACCTGGCCAGGTCCTCTGTGGTGGGACTAGCCTTGGGGATATAGCGCCATGTCCCAGGACTCCTGGATAGCCTAAACCAGAGCCCTGCAGTTGCCAGGCTCCATGGCCTGAGCAGCCTAGAGCCCCACGCTGACAAGCCGTTTGGTCTTCCAGCCGCTTCCTGGGTCCCTCCACATCCGTACTTCAGACTGCGCCTACTTCATCCTGGTGGACAGGTACCTGTCGTGGTTCCTGCCCACAGAAGGCAGTGTGCTCCCTCCACTCGCCTCCGGCCCTGGGGGGCCCAGCCCCTCACCAGCTCCCAGGTAAGCTCCTCTCCCACTAGCATGGCCCATCCCTGCGACGAGGCATCCATTCACAAGGGCCCAGTCAGATGCTGTTGCCCACTGGGACAGTGGTGCCACCCTTTGTCCAGGGCTCACAATTTTTCTTGTGCCTCAGATTTCCCAAGCCTGGTTGCTGCAGTACAGAGTGGAGGGTAGGGTGGGCATCAGGGAGAGCTTCTGTGCTGGAGCTACTGGTGGTCTGTGGCTGTGGTAGGGGCTGGGGGGCCTTGGTCTAGTATGGGACAGGCTTGGGGTCTGCTCTGAGCAGCCCTCCCCACACTTGGAGGCTGTGAGCAGGACAGGGAGGGACACAGAGCTGTATAATGATTATTGACGGCAGGCTGCAGGGTATTTGTACTAGAAAGGACTTAAAGGTCAGGCCACAGAAAGGTTGTCCTGGGGACGAGAGAGAATAGTAGGGTCCCCATGGGCCCTGGGGCCAGGGCTAGCAGGATCCATGTGGGCCCCTGGGATGGGAACTGATGGAAGGGAGTGGCAGAGGCCATGCCCTGGAGCGTTAGGCCTCCCGGTTACTTTGAGGTCAGTGCTGGCTGCTGGGTTCAGGGGTGGTGGTCCCATCTTTCCATTGTAAAGTTAAGTCAGTTCTTTATGACCAAGCTAATCATTTTCTTTCATATACTTATTTATTAAAGTTATATTGCAATATATTCACATGCCATATGAGACCAATGGCTTTTACAATAATTACAAAGTTAATCACTTCCAAGGGTGTTGTGGGAAGACATTTTGAGATTCTGCACCCATCACCAGTGTTGGTGCCTTTGGATGGTTCTTGGCTGAATCAGTCATAACAGCATGGCTTAGGTGGTTGTGTGGCTCAAGAGGTCATAACCTGTTACTCCTCCCGTTTATTTTGACATCCCAATTGTCACCACCTCCCCCAGGACGCCTGCCGTGCCCTTTGCCTCCTACGGCCTCCATCACACCAGCCTCCTGAAGCGGCACATCGCTCACCAGACGCCAGTGAATGCAGACCCCGCCTCCCACGAGATCTGGAGGTCTGAGACCCTGCTTCAGGTGAGCACCCAGGAGGCAGTTTCCTGCCTCCATTTCAGGGTCAAAGCTCAGCCTGCCCCCTCCCCACCGTGTGAGGCAGTGTCCCCAAAGACTGCCTTCCAGCCTAGAGACGGTTCTTAACCGTTAGCGTTTTCTGCCGTCTACATCGTGAACCGTGTTTTTCGTTCCTGCTTTTTCCCATCCATGGGAGTCTTTTAGTTTCTGACAGGTGTATCCTGCCCACCACCCATAGACGTTTCCCTGTGGTCACTGTCGTGGGGCTGTTAAGCCCTGCCCCCTGCTGTCTCACAGTAGCAATTTCACAAGGCTGGTGAAAGGGCTTGTGGAGCCTGCCCTTTGGTCAGTAGGAGCCACTAGCCCTTCAGTGTCCCCAGTCCCCAGGTAGCCCCCATGGGTCTGTTCTTTGGGCTCCAGCCTCCCTCCCTGTGCACTTCTGCCCACCTTGCTGAGTACCGGCTGACTCCACACTGGAGTTGGCGGTATGTCAGTGGCCCCAGAATCGCCTGTTGATGATCTGGAACGTGGCCTGAGTTGGAAATCTGCCTCCCACCTTGTACGTCGCTCCTGGAGGGCAGGCACCACGCTTTTGAAGGCGTCCTTTGATTTTGTTTGCACAGTAGCCCCAGGGGGGGCAGGAAGGTACAGAGGGGTCTGTGCTGGCTTGGATGCCATCCAGTGGACCAGGATGCGGGCTCACCACATCGAACTGGTGGTTCTGTTTCCTGGGCTGAAAACCATTGCACATGCTCTCTTGCAGGTTTTCGTTGAGATGTGGCTTCACCATTACTCACTGGAGATGTACCAAAAGTTGCAGTCCCCACATGCCAAGGTAGGTTTCTGCCTCTTCCTTCCTGGCCCTGATGTGCCGGCTCATCCTGCCACCACTTGTTCTCAAGCTGAGTTAGTTTTGGAGGCTGGGGAGTGGGAAGCAGCTATGCACTATCACCCCATCTGCTCAGATGCCAGACAGAAGGTGGGGCCATCCTGCCATTGGGAACAGGACTGCACCCCGAGGTGGATAGAGGTCAGGAGGCCTGTCCCATCCAGAGAACGGGGGAGGGTCTCCTGCTTTTGCTCTCGGGGCAGGGGAGCTGTGGACCTCTCTGGGAGTCATGCCTAGGTCTGTCCTAACCAATCAGCAGCACCTCCTGCTTTCCAGTGAGGTACAGCCCTGGGCAGGGCAGACCACACCCCACCCCTGCCTTGAGGACTGGCTCGAGCCCTTCTGCCTTCCCACCCCACCCTTTTGCCTTGGAGCACCCCAAGCCGCTGTTATGGTTGTGGGTAGGGTCTGGGGCCCTCTTGCCTGCACCTGGCCTGTCTCCTCCTGCACCCCCATCCCTTCCCCTTCTGTCCCTGGGCAGCGCTGTGGAGATGTGGAGGGGCCAGTGGCCCCCATGGGCTTGTCGGGCGGATGTTTCTATTAAGTGAGCCAGATGGGTGGGGTGGGCACTTAGAGTCACAGCTCAATTCACACTACGGGAAACAGCTAACGTCATGCACCCCGGCCCCTGCTGAAGGCACCATTGGCCCGTCTCTCTACTGCTCATGGGTTCTGTACACCAGCTTGCTCCTTTGATTTCATCCCTGGCAGACAGAATTTTTGAGGGCTTCCTCAAGAATTAAGAATTTGTGGGTGATGGCATGGAAATTGAGAACAGTGTCTTGTCGCTTGCCTGGGAGTCTATTGTCCTGCTCCTGCTGCGAGGCCTGCCTCGGGGGCAGTTCCCAGTGCCCCTTGTGCCGCTTGCTGTATGGGGGGCTGGGCTGTGGCCCTCACTGCTGCTCTCTTAGAGGGCAGGGAGCACCCAGAATCCCAAATGTCTGTCCCTGGCATCCCAAGTTGCAAAACAGGAGTAAAAGCCACAGGGGTCCGTCTGGGGTCTCTTGAGTTTCCAGCAGCCTGTGGTTCCCTTCCTGTTTCCAAAAGCCAACTTGCTACAGGTTCCCCGCAGGAGCCCCTCAGGGTTCTATTTCCCTTGGGACCCTGAGGGACTCCTCAACCTGTGCCCTGGTTTGGTCTCGCAGGGCCGCCTCACCACGTCGGCCTTCCTGACGGCTTGCCCTGTCCTCTGCCACTTCACCCTTTCCTTCAGCACTAGGTTCACTGGCCAGGAAGTCCCTGGAGGTGTCATCTGTGAGGGTTTTGAGTCTCCGGGGGCACCGGGAAGGCATGGTGGGCATCCCTGCTGGGGCTGCCTTCCCTTCTCCTCCCTTCCTCCTGGCCAGCCTGGGGCTGGGTGTGCCCTGCAGGAAGCGCAGGGTAGGCTGGCGGAGTCCCCAGCAGGCCCCTCCTGTTGAGTCAGAGAGGAAGACAGAAAAGCCGGTGTGCAGGGACTGGGGAAAGGCAGCTGCAGGGGCTGCGTCACCACTGGACCCTCCTGGCTTCACTGCCGCAAGGAGTGTGGGGCTGGGCTGGGTCCCTGGCGCTGCTGCTGCTGGTGCTACTGTTTCTGCTGCTGCATGGGGCCTCTGAGCAGCGAGGACTGGGGCTGCCTGCCATTCCCACAGGTGGGTGCGTCCTAGGGTTCCGTTGGCTTCCCGCTTCCTCCCTGACACCACCTTGCCACACCCCTTCTCAGCCTGCTCTGCGGATCTGGCTGCTTGCCGCCGAGGCCGTGCTCCTTCAGCGCCGGGCTCCCAGGTTCTGGCTGCCCCCATGTGAAGTCTGTTGGGCACGCAGCTGGGGTGGGATGCCTGTCCTTGCAGGGTGGGGGCGCTGCATAGGCAGGGCAGAGCCAGCTCCCCACTGCAGGCGGCCTGCCGCGGGGTCCCTGCTGCTGCCGCGGCCAGATACTGATGAAAGCCTCTGCTTACCCAGGCATGAAGGGGGGAGTTCCTGTGAGGTAGGAGAGGCTGGAGGGCCACCCAGGAGTAGAGCTGAGGGGTAATTTGCACCCTCTCTCGGAAGATCACCTTCAGCGGTTTATCAGAACATGGGGTCTTGGGGGCATCAGGCAGTGCTGTGAGAATCATCCTTTGATGGGGTGGGGCCAAGCTCTGAGCTGCCTTTGGGGACCAATGTCCATCCTCTCGGTTCTCAGAGAAAGTCCTGTCCAAGGAAGGTATACTGATCAGATTTTAGAAGTTTACTCATAGACAGATTTGATAAATTTCTCCTTGAGACAACCGAAGGAAATCCAGCAAATTCTGCAGTTGTTCTTTGGTGAGCAGAGGCCTCTATCGGGAGCTGGCCCTCAGGAGTTTCCTTTCTGAGCCTCGCAGCCTTCAGGGCCTTGGCGGCTGGCAGCAGAGCCCAGGGAGGACAACTCAGCCCCTGCCACCCGTCCACACTGCCTGCTCTGTGGTGTTGGGGTCAGGTGGGAGGGCAGGTCCCTTCCAGAAGGAAAGCACGGCGGGCTGATTGTAGGAACATGGAGAGGCTTTAGACCCTGGCAACATGGAAGGTGGCTCCCCAGACGGTCTTGAGGGTCTCTGCCAGGCGAGACTTGGAGGTTTCCTCACCCCCCTGCTTTGGGCTGCTGAGGGGGTGGCATCTCACTGGTGTGAGGCCACGGGGCGGTGATGGTTTGGATTGTCACTGACTGCTTTTGTTTTTGTTCTTTTGTCTTTCCTTCTCCTGGGCTCATGCTCCCCTTTTTCTTTCTCTCCCACTCCCCCGACCCCTCCCTCTCTGCCCGCTTCACCCCACCCTTGTCCCCCGCCCTCCCTCCTGCTGCTCTCGGCCTCCCTCCTCGTTTTATTGTCTCTCAGCTGGAGGTCCTGCACTACCGGCTCAGTGTCTGCAGCGCCCTCCACAGTCCTGCCCACCCCAGCTGCCAGGCCCTCCACGCCTACCAAGTACCGGCGCTCGTGTCTCGTGGTTTTGTCCTGCCCCTTGCGTCACTGCAGAGCGTGCGCCAGAGTGGTAGTGGTGGCACGAGCCTGGCCGGGGCGAGGCTGACACTAGGTCCAAGCAGAGTGGAGGCCGTGTGGGGCGGTGCCGGGATGACGGCAGGCAGGCCTGGGACCTGGTCCCGGGGCCGAGAGCTGCCCCGGACTGTCTGGTGGTGGGATCCACAAATCCGCCTGGCCAAACCCCCAAGCAGCCGAGGTGTCGTGGGTTCTCAGGGATCAGGCCCTCGGCCCCAGGGTTGAGGGAGCTGAAAGCACGTGTCCTTGAAATGGTCCCATCCCCTCCCTGTGAAGCAGTGCAGGCTCTTACATGGGCAGAGGTGTCATCCAACCTGGGGCCTGGGGCTGACCCTAACCTTGTGTGGGAAGCACAGGGGTGGGGAGAAGGGGGACTTTGGTTGTCAATCCCTTGCATTTTAGTATGAGACGAGAAACCAGGAATGGAGTGGGTGGGACAGGGTCAGTGAGGGCAGCACATAGCAGGGATTCCTGTCCAGGGGAAGCGCAGCCAGGAGGGAAGGGGGGGGGTCCAGAAGGGCTGGCAGTGGGAGGGCGGTGGTGTGTGAGTGCTGGCTCTTGGGGGGGGGTGTAGTCTCTCTTGGCCGGTAGCAAGGTGGAGAGGGCTGCTGCTCCTTGGCCCAGATGTGGGGCACGAACCTTGGGAGGGGAGGGCTTTGGGGACAGGCCCTTGAAAAGGTGCCGGTGGAGGAGGCCAAGCTTGACTGTAGTCAGAGATGCCCAGTGGGCAACAGGGAGTTGAGGAAAGTGCAACAATGAAGAAAGCCAGAGAGGACAGGAGCTTTGCTGCAGGGGGGAGTGCAGCAGGAACTGGGGCTTCCAGGGATTCCCTGGAGAGATGGAGAGAGCCAGGGAGAAGGCCGGCTCCCAGTGGCCTGGAGGGTGCTGCCTCCTCCCCATCTCCCCTCGAGGCTGAAGGGATGCGGCTGGCCAAGGGTGGGTCCTTGTGGGGAGATGGGGTCTGGCGCTGTTGTCCTGTAGGATTTTAGTCTTTTATTGCAGTCATCACTAAAATATCCCAGGTTGCTTTCCCTATTTCAGAAACAGTGCAGATTCACTGCACAGATTTAAAAATACATCTCAGCGGAAAATAATCTTGCACCTGTAGCTTCGTCCCCAGACGTGGCCAGCTGGCCGGGCTTGTGTCCTCTGGCCTGTAGAAGTATTTCTGTGGCAGGGAGACCTAAGCAGGCTGGGCTGTGGCCCCCCCACAGGCCGGCTTCCTGTCCTGGGCTCCTGAAGGCCAGGTGTAGGACTGTTCTAGATTTGGGAGAAGCTGCCAAAGTCTCCTCCATCAAACTTGTTGAAGGCCCGAAAGGTTGGGGTGGGGGTGGGGCGCTTGCATTAGCCTGGCTGGCCGCAGAGCGGGGAGCTGACAGGGAGCAGGTCCCGCCTGCCACTGCCACACCACAGTCAGTTCACACCCCCTCGCGATCTGCAAAGCGGACTTCCTGGTGGGGCCTGGCTTTAGGTCCTCCACTGACTTTGTGAATCCAAAGTTTGGCTCCCAAGTTCGAGGTCCTCCTGTCCTGGGGGCGTTTAGCTGGCCACAGGTGCGAACGAGGGCAGACGTGAAGTCAAGTCGGGGCTCCCTTCTGCCCCTTGTGCCTCTGGCTGGCCAAGAGGTGGGGAACCCCAGAAAGGCCTGCGGTGCCCAAAGGCAGGAACCATACCAGGGCATCCTTTTCAGGTGTGTCGTTTTCACAAGGCCTCAGTTAGGGCAGGCTGAGCGGGTGCTGGGCCAAGCACTTCGCCCCGCCAGCTGGTCTCAGGCCCCACAGCGTGAGGCTTGGTGCCGAGCTGGCCCTGGGTGGTGGGTCTTCTCTCCCAGCCTGGGTCACACCCCCTGTGTGGAGCAAAGAGGCCCAAGGGTGGGGTGTGCACAGATGTACTGTGGGTGCAGAGTTCCCGTCCCGGAGCTGCTGGGTCCTGACACATCTGTCCTCAACCACAGGAATCGTTCACGCCCACCGAGGAGCACGTGCTGGTGGTGCGGCTGCTGCTCAAACACCTGCACGCCTTTGCCAACAGCCTGAAGCCTGAGCAGACCCCTCCCTCGGCCCACTCCCATGCCACCAGCCCCCTGGAGGAATTCAAACGGTGGGTACACAGCTGGGGGGGTACAGGGGGCAGGCCAGGCAGCAGGTCACTCTCCACCTGCCTCTGGCTGTCTTCTCAGTCACCGTGGCCCCAGGCTTGGCTCAGAGGTGGGTGGTGGGTGCCTGGCTGCTTCTCCAGCTGCTGCAGCCTTTCCCTCCCAGCCCCTCTTGTGGTTTGCTCTTGTGCCTTCCTCCCAAGGGGCGAGGCAGAAGTGGGAGCTCTGCATCAGCAGATTTCCACGGAATGGCCCAGAAAGTAGGTGGGCTGGGGACACCTCGCTCTGAGTGTATTCCCTGAACCTTGGGCTCCTTCAGAGCAGAGTGGCTCATGGAGACCATGTTCTACTGCTGCCTCCTCCTCCTCCATCAGCACCAGGGCAGGGACACAGCCTCACGGTTGACTCAGCAGCTGCTGTGTGTCCTTGGGATGTTCCCTAAATCTTGGTTCTCTGAATCTTGGTTCTTTCTCCAACGAATGGGACTGTAAATCAGCTTTCCATTCTGGGGTTACTGTGAGGATTCACAGGGTCACACATGCCCAGGATCCACTGGGCTTACCCTCGGTACATGGGAGGCACATGGGTGGCACGTGGGTAGCAGGTTAACCAGCCCCCATCCTGGCCTCTCCCCTGCAGGGCTGCCATTCCGCGGTTTGTCCAGCAGAAGCTCTACCTCTTCCTGCAGCACTGTTTTGGCCACTGGCCCCTGGATGCATCCTTCAGAGCCGTGAGTGTTGGTCCTGTTGCCTGGGCACCAGGATTCAGGTGGAATGGGTTCTCCTTTGCCCTCTTTGTATACCCCAAGGAAGCCTGGGGTGGGACACGTAAGGGAAATAAAGCAGAGGCTTAGATGGTCCCCTCACTCTGCCCATTTGTTTCTGGTACAGAAAAGCTCTGCCTTGTAAGACAGCTCGGCTGGGAAAAGTGGCTGCCCCGTTTTCTGAAGGGCCAGTGGGAGGGTTAAATCAAACTCCCTACCTAGAGATTTTCCATGTCCCTCCTGTGCTCTCTTCAGGAGACACTGGGAGAGCCGAAGGCTTATCAGCATCTGCAGTGAGGTCATGGAAGAGGCCAGAACCTCCCCCACCCCGACCCCAGTCAAGCTGCAGCTCCCCACGAGGGTAAGGGACCTGGAGCCAGGTCCTAAGCTGCCAGAAGAGCCACTTGAACGCTCAGCCATCGGCATGTCTCTCTCACCAGGTCCTGGAGATGTGGCTGAGCTACCTGCAGCCGTGGAGGTATGCCCCAGAGAAGCAGGCCCAGGGCACCGACCCCCAGTCCCGTTGCGTGTCAGAGAAATGGTGAGTCCCTGCTTAGCATGCTTCGTCAGGCCCTCGTCTTCCCATGGAGACGGGTGAGCCCGGCCCCTTGCCCTTCCCCATGTCTTCTCGGCTCAAGTACATTCCAGGTTCTTCCATTCTCTGTCACCCCTTTGCTGGCACTGGTGTCACCACTAACTGTCCCTCACTTCTACCCTGCGGCCACCTCTTTCCTGGACAGCCCTCCCTCTTGTGCCCCTGTTCCACCTTCTGCCAGCCACAGGTCCCTCGAAAAGTCTTGGCCCACAAGAGAGTCAGAGACCCAAGGAAGAGCAGGGGGAGTATAGGCCAGCGCTGCGCCGGCCCGCAGCGCAAGGTCCAGCCGTGACCCACCGCCTCGGTCCGCAGGGCTCCCTTTGTGCAGGAGAACCTGCTGATGTACACCAAGCTCTTTGTGGGTTTCCTGAACCGTGCGCTCCGCACCGACTTGGCCAGCCCCAAGAACGCGCTCATGGTCTTCCGAGTGGCCAAGGTCTTCTCCCAGCCCAACCTGGCGGAGATGATCCAGAAAGGTGAGCGCTGGGCCCCCGGGGCAGGCTGCTCGTCCCAGGCCCGTGAGTCTGGCCTTCGCTGGCAGCAAGCAGCACTGATGGGTCCACAGACCCCAGCAGGGCTAGGCAGGCGCCTCAGAGCAGATTGGTGTGGAAACTCCAGGTGAAGGCTCTGTGCCTGCCTTAACCGCTGTGGCCACAGAGCTAGAATGCAGCAGTGCTGCAAACTGCATCTCCTCTAGAAGTGCTGTTCCTTCCTGGAGACATGTGGCGAGGGCACGAGGAGGCCCGTCCTCTGGGTCCCTGCTGGGCTTTGTTCAGCAGCTTCAGTGGCGGTGGGCATCAGCACCTGCTGCTGTCTCGGCAAGTGCCTTTCTGTTGGACCTGGTGGGGGCGCCATGAGCATCAGAGCAGGATGCCACCGTCAGAGTGTGCTTAGTTTCTAGTGCTCCTCAGAAACCAAGAAATTTGCCAGTGTCTTTAGTCCTTGGAAATGGAAATCAGACCCATGTCCCCCGCTTCCAGGGGAGCAGCTGTTCCTGCAGCCGGAACTCGTTATCCCCCACCGGCAGCACCGCACCTTCGCAGCCCCCACTTTCACCGGGAGCTTCCTGTCGTCCTGGCCGCCGGCCGTGACCGACGCCTCCTTCAAGGTGAAGAGCCACGTCTACAGCCTGGAGGGCCAGGACTGCAAGTACACCCCGCTCTTTGGGCCCGAGGCCCGCGCCCTGGTGAGTGGGCCCCTGCACCCACACCTGCTGGGCCACCCCGAAGCCCTGGGCTTGTGCTGGGGGAGGGCACATGCCAGAGGCAGTGACACCGAGGAGTTGGGAGTCACAGGAGAAGGTAGGAGGAAGATGTGGGGAAGGCTGCACCACACTCCCTCTTCTTTTGTCCAGGAATCACATTTTTTAAGAACGGCAACAAGGGAAAATTTTCGAATTGAGAACATGCATCCCAGTCTGTAATATGAAGTCTTTCCCGTATGGAGGCTGCCCCCTTCTGGACGGGTTACTAAACATTGCACTCACATGCCCGGGCCCCCTGGGCCACCCCTGCCTCCCCCTCTGCTGTGCAGGGCATGGGAGGCCCCACAGCCAACATGCACATGCCTTGCCCACAGGTCCTGCGCCTGGCTCAGCTCATCGCCCAGGCCAAGCAGACCGCCAAGACTATCTCTGACCAGGCAGTAGAGAGCATGGCCGGCCGCTCCTTCCTGTCGTGGCTGCACCTCTGCCCAGCAGACCCAAACAGCTCCATCTCAGGCAACGACCTCGACGAGGGAGGCCAGGACAGCATCCGGAAGACAGACGAGCACCTTGAGAAGGCCTTGGAGTACCTGTGCCAGATCTTCCGGGTATGGGCTGGGCCCGTCGAGATTCCTGCCGCCTTTGCCAGCCTGCCCAGCCACGGTCAGCCCCCTCACGGGTGGACCAGCCTGCTTCTGTTTCAGGCTCCTTCTGGGTCACTTTCAGAGGCTGGTGGGGAGAGGACCAGACTCCTTCCTTCACCTTGACTCTGAAAGCAGTTGGTGAGAAACTGGCCATGGCTCAACAGGGTGTTTCTCTCTGTCAGCTCAGCGAGGCCCAGCTTGCCCAGCTCACGTTCGCACTGGGGACGACTCAGGATGAGAATGGGAAGAAGCAGCTCCCAGATTGCATCGTTGGGGAGGCTGGACTCATCCTCACCCCACTGGGCCGGTACCAGGTACGGGGTGTTCCTGCTGGCCTGGCCACATGCCTTTCAGTCTCTCCTGTTACCCAGGAGGCTGCCTCATGGGAGGTGTGTCTCCCGACTCAAGTGGGCCTTGTTTCTTGGTGGCTTCTAGATCATCAACGGCCTGCGGAGATTTGAAATCGAATACCAGGGGGACGCAGAGCTACAGCCCATCCGCAGCTACGAGATTGCCAGCTTGGTCCGTGTGCTCTTCCAGCTGTCCTCCGCCATTAACCACAGAGTGAGTAGGGGGCAGCCGGCAGGCCTGGGGGTGTGCCATCACTCAAAAATTGGGGAGAGATGGGGTGAAGAGTCACAGGTGCCTGAGGTGGGGAGCTCTGCCAGCCTGAGCCTCCCACCGAGCCTCTGTCTTGGCTTCAGTTTGCAGACCAGATGGCAGCCCTGTGCTCCCGGGCCGACTTCCTGGGCAGCTTTTGCCGCTACCACCTCACCGAGTCTGCACAGGCCGGCCGGCGCCTGCTGAGCCCCGCGGGACACAGGCAAGGGGCCTCCCAGGTCCGGGGCCCCCGGCTCAGCCTGCGCTTCCTGGGCAGCTACCACACGCTGCTCTCGCTCCTGCTGGCCTTCTTCGTGGCCTCCCTGTTCTGCATTGGGCCCCTGCCCTGCTTGCTCGTCCTCACCCTGGGCTATCTCCTCTACGCCGTGGCCATGACGCTGCTCACTGAGCGGGCGAAGCTGCACCAGCCCTGATGGCCGGCAGTGAGGTGGGGGGCCTGGCACATGGAGCTTCACTTGTGCCACCTGCAAGCCCACTTTGCAGGGTGTTGCCTGCAACAGCAAAGCTGGCAGAGGCAGGCCTGCAAGAGACAGGTAGACGGCACAGGACTGGGGCTCGGTGTGTGAGGAAGCAGCACCTGGGCTGGCTCACTCAGCTCCAGCTGCCAGTTACCTCCCTCTGCCCGAGGATTCACAATCGAAATCGCTCTCGAGGCCTTCTTTGTTTTTTTCCTAACCATTTAGGGCTCTGGCCAGGGATGCTCAGGAAGCCCATGCATCCACAGCTGGCTCATGTGCTGTCCCGGGAGAGGGCCTGCGCCTCTCTCCTCAGTGGTGCTGGACTTGGGAGGTGGATGGCGTGGCAGGACCTCTCCTCTCGCCTCGGCATGCCAGGACAGTGGTTCAGAACAGGGAAGAACCAGTTTCTAAAACAAGTTCCTGAGAAAAGCAGATCGTGGCCTCCTCCAGTTCCTCGTTTTAAAGGCAAACTTTGCCACCACTTTTGACAAGTTGAGGACCATTCTCCCGTGTCTTTCCATGGCCAGGCTGGACCAGAAAGTTCTGTCTTGAGGATGTGGTGCGCCTCTCTGAGCACAGACGTTTGATAGGTGAGAGCTCAGGCTCTCTTCTGGCCCCCACGCCATCGCACATATGACCCGCGAGGCAGACGGGCCTTGCTGCTTGCCGTGGCTCAGCAGGCCTTGTGAGGCTGCGGTCCATGGAGTCAGCTTCTCGGCTTCTAGTCATGACCAAAGATGGGCACAAGCATTGTACGAATTCCAATAAAATCAAGTACTTAAAGACACAGTCACCTCTGTTAAAACTTGAAAAACATTCATAGCACAATTACATGTTCGCCCTCAAAATCAGTGACTGCGGATTTCACAGTCCTTTCATCCCACCAGAAAGAACAGCCTCTACAAGCGTCATCAGCAGGCCTTGGTTTTTGGTGTGTGTTTTTGTTTGAAGTTTTTCAAAAAGTAAATGTTGGGTTTTATATTTTGACGTAAATGCAAAATAATGGCATTTTGGGGTCTATGACCAAAAATCAAATCAAACTCCTAACCAGTCATGACTGAATAAACTCTGTACTGGCTCCATGTGTCTTCCAATTGCAGGACTCATTCTCCAGTACACTCGCCTATGCAGGGTCCCCCGAGAACTCAGGAGCTGTGGCGAGTTGCTGGAGGCTCTGCCATTCAATTGCTCCAGGGTTAACAAACTATCATCATCTGGCCTGGCTGTCATTGGCTTTCCAACCAAAGGACTGGGGTGGGGGGGTGGTTCTTTGACAGCAGCAACAAAACAGGCAGGCTTTAGCAGCAAAATCCCTGTAATGGGAAGGCAAGGGTCCCTTGGGAGCTCCGGGGACCAGGCCCAGACAACAGCCCCTTGCTGCAGCTCAGCCTCAAGAATTCTGCATTCTGTCCCCTAACAGGCCAAGGTTTTCCCTAACATGACAATCCTGGAATGTGTGTCGCTTTCTATAGCTTTGCATGTCTTAGTTCTGGAAGCTCAGAGGGTCACATGTGCTACTAGGAGCTGAACTGCCATCCCAGCTTGGGGTGGTTTGAAGCTGTACACACCCCAGAAAAACACGTTCTTAATTCTAATCCATTCCTATGGATGTAAAGGACTGGAGTCTTTTATAAGAATGAGGTTTAGAAATCCATGGAAGCAAGAAACTGAAATCAGTGAAACCCAGAAGAGAAGGGAGAGACCTGCAGACGCCGCCATGTGCCTTACCATGTGGCAGAAGAGCCAAGGATTGCTGGCAGCTGGTCTTTGGAAGAAAGGATCACCTTGATTGATGCCTTGATTTGGACATTTTCTCAGCCTCAAAACTGTAAGCTCATACATCCCCGTTGTTCAAGCCAAACCATTCCATGACACTTGCTTTAAGCAGTCTAGGAAACTAAAACAGCCCCCCAAGACCACCTTACCAAACACTTCAGAGAATGCAACCCTTGGGAGCCAAGCTTTACTACCAGTGTCTCCTGGGCACTGACTGCATACCAAAATGGTCCTGAGAAGAAACTCCAGTATTCCCTCTGTCTAGAGACCTGCAGACCAAGAAAGAGACGATGTCATCACTGTATTCGAGGAGTGTGTGCTGGTCCCATGGCCAGAGGTCAGCACTCCACAGCCCTTAGCTGGCAGTGGGGATGGCCTGCCCACAAACAGCGGTTGTTGGGTGTTAAATGTCCCCCATTCTCTGGGCAGGTCAGTTGATTTCGGTCACATTCACTGAAAATGGGATACGATAGTTTCTACAGGTTCCAGATTAACAAATGACTGTCATTTGTTTCATTAAGTCGAGACAACGCATTTGGCCAGAAGATACTCTGGGGTCAGGCATTGATGACACCGTTTACCCAAAACACCCCTCCCACACACCCCACCCTCTCACCAACATTTCTCTCGTGCTCTTTTCCCTTCACTTGCAAATATACTCAGAGCTCCCAAACAAGGCCTTCCATTTCATCCACTTATCCATTAACCATTAAACGGCTGCCTAGTGTGTGCCATTCTTGGCTGTGTTGGGGACACTGGGGAGCTGGCAGAACCAACTGCTGTTCAGAGTCAGCAGTCTGAAAGTTGTGGGGAATGAAAGCAAAAGTTGAAATACAGTTGGGAGGCCCTGCAAGGGTCCAAGAAGGGAGAGCAGGGTGGAGTAAAGGGTCAGGTGCAGGAGGCCTGGGAAGGAGGGCCAACGCCTAGTTGGGGGTGGACTTGTCACTGGGTCTTGGCGTTGTGGCCCATACAGCTGGGGCTGGTGGGAGGGTGCCTGTGAGAAGAGCCAGCTGGAAGCTGGAGATGGGAATTCTACCTTTGCCAGATGGCTTTCTCTACCCCTTACTGGAAGCCTAAAGGTTGGTTTATTCTAAAGGCCTCCATCTCCTCAACTCCTCAAATTTGACCATCGGGCTACCACACCAGCTGTCTCTGAAGTGAGTGACCCCACTGCAAAAGCCACTTCTCAGACCATGTGGCCCATGCCTTTATGGAAGTGTCTGGCACAGGCACTGGGGTTTTCTACATCGCCCCTTTTCACCACTACTTGTCCCCCAGGTTATGCTGTCCTTAGAACCCATCCTTGGCCCACTGCCATTCTTAGCAAACACATCTCCTTGGAAACTTCAGGAAACCCACCCCCATGACCCAAAGCCTCTACTCGCGGGAGTAGCTCAGACTAAGGTTCTGCTGGACAAGCTACTGGGATGTGCCAGAGACATTGCTCACCCTACAGGTCCAAAGGCAGGTGCCCATCTTCTCCCCAGGACCAAGCCCTCCCCTGGCACCCTAGTGGTGACCTGGCAGCCAGGTGGAAGTCTTAGAAGCTATCTTGATTCATCTGTGTCCCCAACTCCCTCACCCATCCCAAACAGCCTATGCCCAAGTGGTCACAGCATGGTTACAGCAGGCCATCTCTAGGGAGCCTTTCAATTCCAGGTCTACACACATGGGTCACCAGCACTGGGCAGCATACAGCCCACGAGGCCATATGGGAGTGGCCTGGGCTGGCAGAGTGACAGCATATTGCACCCGTTCCTCCTGACTGCCAGGGGACTGTGAGCCACACATAGGAGCTCTCACCTCTGCCTCTCTGTAATGCTGCCTCAGCTGAGACCACCCTTTACCTGGCTGGTCCTTTGAGGGACATTTGGCCTCCTCACCCTCTAAGACCTCTTCTTGGGCACCTGCGATCCCCTGTGCAGAACCCCTCTACTACAGCAGCCTGGGTACAGGTTGCCTATCTGCCCACCCCACCCCCATGCCTGAACCCCTTCCTATGCCTCCCCTTTGACTTGCCTTCACCGCACAAGGTGGATGGTGGATGGTGGATGAAACACTCCAGGGAGGGCTCCATACCACTACAGAAGCTTTAATCAACAAGCAAGAATTGGAAGAAACATCTTTTTCAAAGCCCTGGAGAACAACGAAAAGGTTACACCAAGCACTGAACCAAGAAAAAGGCAATAAACGGTAGGGTTCTGTATTAGTCAGCCAAAGGGGTGCTGATGCAAAATACCAGAAATCTGTTGGTCTTTATAAAGGGTATTTATTTGGGGTAGAAGCTTACAGGCTTAAAGCATAAGTTTCTTCTTTCACCAAAGTCCATTGCCACATGTTGGAGCACGACAGCTACTGATGTTTGCCAGGGTTCAGGCTTCTTGGGTTCCTCTCTTCCCAGGGCTTGCCTCTCTCTGGGCTCAGGCTTGCTTTGTGCCAAAAGGCCAGCTGTAGACTATCAGGCAGATGGCTTGCTTCTCCTCCCAGGGCCTTCTCTTTCCTCATGACCAGGCTCCTCTGTATGCTATTCCTGGGGCTCCAGCTCAAGACTCCGCATCACAACTCTAACTCAAAACTGTTTCAACACTGTCCTTTGCCCTGTCTTTTATCTTTGAGACCCCACCCACCAAGGGGTGGGGCTCAATGCCCTACTGACGTGTGACCCAGTCAACACCCTAATCATAACTTAATCATGCCCACATAAACAGACCAGTTTACAAGCATAATTCAATACTATTTTTTGGAATTCATAATTACATCAAACTGCCAAACTGCCACAGGTTCCATGGCACACTTGCTGGCCCTTCCCTATCCCCTAACCACTTCAGCAAGGAGCTAGCCCATACTCCCAGCAAGGTCCCTGGTTTCAGTTCTGAAGGCAACAGTGTAACCTTTGTGCATATACTAGGTGCATGTGTGTCCATGCCATTGTGTCTGGGGACAGCCTGAAGGGTGAACCTGGACACTTAGTGAAGGTTCACCATCCCAGAGATTGCCCTGCACATGGAGGCAACTCACAGAGCTCTCCTATAGAACACTATAGGAGAACAGTCAAATTGCAGTTGCCTGGTGCAGAGGACTACAGGTCATGGGACATGGTATAGCACCTGGGACCATGAGGAAACACTTTTCTAGGGGAATGAAGATATTAATCTCCATATATAAGTGGGAAAATTCCTAAGGTTACATGCTTATGCCCAGGATAAGAGACGTCTGTAGACCCTACGCTTTTGCCTTGGGCTATTCTCTATACTCATTATTAGAACAGCCACGCTCATGAAAAGGAACCAAACAGAGCTGAAGATCACAATAACAATTCCCTAGA
Organism: Tolypeutes matacus; assembly: GCA_026826555.1. Lineage (NCBI taxonomy): Eukaryota > Metazoa > Chordata > Mammalia > Cingulata > Chlamyphoridae > Tolypeutes > Tolypeutes matacus. Next base: position 2,474,539 of record JAKSZT010054557.1, read on the forward strand.
GGGGTTCAATAATAGACTGGAGCTGGCAGAAGAAAGAATCAGTGAACTAGAAAATAAGACAATTGAAATCATTCAGTTTGAGATACAGAAAGATTACAAAAATGAAGAAAAATGAACAGAGCCCAAGAGACTTTTTGGACACCATCAAGAGAACCAATAGGGAAACAGATGTAGCTCAAGTGATTGGGCTCCCATCTACCATATAGGAGGCCCAGGGTTTGATTCCTGGGGCCTCCTGGTGAAAGGCAAGCTGGCCAGACTGGGGGGCTGGCCCACACAGGAGTGCTGACCCATGCAGAGAGCTAGTGCAGCAAGATGATGCAAGAAAAAGAGACACAGAGGAGAGACAGTAAGAGACACAGCCAACTAGGGAGCTGAGATTGAGAGACTGAATGACTCTCTACCATGCTGGAAGGTTCCAAAATCAGTTCCTGCTTCTGCCTAAAGAAGAGACAAGCAGACACAGAAGAACACAAAGAGCAGACAGTGAGTGCAAAAAAAAAAAAAAAAAAAAAAAAAAAAAAAAAAAAATGGGGGCGGGGGCGCAGGAATAAATAAATAAATCTTTTAAAAAGAGAGAGAACCAATATACTCATTGTGGGGATCCTAGTAGAAGAAAGAGAAAGTGGTAGAGACAATAGTTGAAGAACTAGTGAATCAAAACATTTGAAATTTAATGAAAAATATGAATATATATATACATGCAGGAAGCTCAAGAAACTACAGAGGATAGACCCAGAGAGATACACACTGAGACATATAATCATGCTGTTGAATGCCAAAAATAAAATGTATTCTCGAAGTTGCAAGAGAAAAGTAATGCATTATATACAAAGGAGCCTCAATAAAATTCGGTGTCGAAGATGGCAGACTAGTAAGACACGGGAATCTCTTCTCCAGAAAAATAGCTAGAGGACAGGCTGAAGCAGCCCCGAAAAAGATCTTCTCGGGTTTAGGACAGCAGGTGAAGGCTGCACAGCACCCAGAGGAAAGAGGGACAAAGGAGGGAAATTGCGATGATGAACTGTGAGTTGGAACCAGCACCATCCCCCACACTCTTTAGAATTCTCAGGCCTCTGGGGCTGTGACTACAGACAAAGGGGGGCTCCAGGGATCTACCACCCCAGGGAAGGGGAGAGAGAGGGGCACAGCCTAAGGCTGACTCAGGTTCTGACCCGCACATCTGGGCTGCAGAGCCCCACAGACCCTTCCACACGGTGGTTTGCCCTGGGAGCTGGCAAAGGGCTGGAGAAATCCGACCCTCACAATCTCACTCTCTTCTAGCCTGGACTAATTCTTGAGGACTCCACAGTAGAGGGGAGACAGAGCCTGGGGCTGGCTCCACTATTGACTCAAAGGTTTGGTCTGCTGTGTCCGGAAAGCCCTTTCAGGCTGCGTGGGGCTGCGCCATTGTTTGCCTTGGAGCCTGCAAGGGGCTAAAGATATACAAACCTCCCAATCTCCTCCTCTACTAACAGGGACTGATTGTTGAGGACTCAGGGGAGTGGAAATATTTCCTAGCTGGGAAAAGGGAGGGGGCTGCCAGAGAGGACTGGAGAACTGTCTCAGAAAGTTTGAATTACAAGGCTCTTAGAACCCAGACAGGAAGCACTACCACATTGATCTGGTCTGTGTCACAACAAATACACTCCGACCAGGAATTCAATTGAGAGCTGCCAACGAGCGCCATCTCCTGGCAGACCAAGGAAGTGCACATAAGAAAATTGAAAATAAGTAGGAGAGGCTTTTCCTGGCCTCTATAATCTCCCTACCCAAAGCCCTAGGAAGTGACTCTACAACCAATTACTGGTGCCCAGTATTGAGCAACCAGAAAGACAATCCTAACAATTCAAGTTGGGCCAAAATTCAAAGAGCTGTGGTAACTCACAGCCTCCTGCCACTAAATCCCTATAAAAGAGAGATTGAGCATCTGACTAAACTACATCCTAACCAGATGCCTAAACACCAGCAAAAAATTACGAGCCATACTAAGAAAATAGAAGACATGGCCCAAGAAAAGGAATACATCAAAGTCCCAGAAGAGATGCAGAATTTGAGAGAACTAATCAGCGAGATGAGCACAAATTTCCAAAATCAAATTAATGAGATGAAAGACAATATAGTTAAAGAGATATATGACATCAAGAAGACATTGAATGAACGCAAAAAAGAATTTGAAATCCTGAACAGAAAAGTAACGGAGTTCATGGGAATGAAAGACACAATAGGTGAAGTCAAAAACACATCTGAGGCATACAACAGCAGACTTGAAATGATAGAAGAAAGAATAAGTGATACCGAAGACAGAGCAGCTAAAATTGAAGAGAGAAAAGAACAGAGAGAGAAAAGAATGGAAAAAACTGAGCAGGGGCTCAGAGAGTTGAATGACAACACAAACCGCAACAATATACATATCATGGGAGTTCCAGAAGGGGAAGAAAAAGGAAAAGGGGCAGAAAGAGTATTTGAGGAAATAATAGCTGAAAATTTCCCAACTCTCACGAAAGAAATGAACTTACATGTCCAAGAAGCACACCGTACCCCAATGAGAATATATCCAAATAGACCTACGCCAAGACACATACTATTCAGAATGTTAAATGTAAAATATAAAGTGAAAATTCTCAGAGCAGCAAGAGAGAAGCAAACGTTCACGTACAAAGGACGTCCAGTAAGACTTAGTGCAGATTTCTCTTCAGAAACCATGGAGGCGAGAAGACAGTGGTATGATACAATTAGGAAACTGAAAGAGAAAAACTGCCACCCCGGAATTCTTTATCCAGCAAAATTGTCCTTCAAATATGAAGGTGAGGGGACTTCCGGGAAGATGGCAGACTAGTAAGACACGGGAATCTCTTCTCCAGAAAAATAGCTAGAGGACAGGCTTAAAAAGCCCCAAAATAGATCTTCTAGGGTTTAGGACAGCAGGTGAAGGCTGCACAGCACCCAGAGGAGAGAGGGACAAAAGAGGGAAATAGCGATGACAGAACCATGAGTTGGAACCAGCAGCGGCTGCTGCTGCCGGCACCCTCCCCCACATTCTTTAGAATTTTCAGGCCTCTGGGCCTGCGACTACAGACAAAGGGGGCTCCAGGGATCTACCACACCCAGAAAGGGGAAAGAGAGAAACACAGCCTTAGGCTGACTCAGGTTCTGACCCACAAATTTGGGCTACGGAGCCCCACAGACCCTTCCACATGGTGGTTTGCCCTGGGAGCCTAGGAAGGACTGGAGAAACCCGACCCTCACAACCTACCTCTCTTCTAGCCTGGACTAATTGTTGAGGACACCACAGAAGAGGGGAGAGAGAGCCTGGGGCTGACCCTGCTTTTGACTCCCAGGTTTGGTCTGCCCTGTCCCATGAGCCCTTCCAGGCTGGGTGAGGCTGCACCATTGTTTGCCTTGGAGCCTGCAAGGGGCTAAAGATATACAAACCTCCCAATCTCCTCCTCTACTAACAGGGACTGATTGTTGAGGATTCAGAGGGGAGTAGAAATATTTCCTAGCTGGGAAATGGGAGGGGGCTCCCAGAGAAGACAGGGGAACTGTCTCAAAAGTTTGAATTACAGGGCTCTTAGCCCCTGGACAAGAAGCTCTACCACATTGACCTGGTCTGTGTCACAACAAATACAATCTGACCAGACATTGAATTGAGAGCTGCCAATAACTGCCATCTCCTGGCAGACCAAGGAAGTGCACATAAGAAAATTAAGTAGGAGTGGCTGTTCCTGGCCTCTATAGCCTCGCTGCCCAAGGCCATAGGAAACGACTCTACAACAAGTTACTGGGTCCAGTGCCCAGTTTTGAGCAACCAGCAGGACAATCCTAACAATCAAGGTTGAGCCAAAAATCAAAGAGCTGTGGTAACTCACAGCCTCTTGCCACTAAAACCCTATGAAAGAGAAAGAGATAGAACATTTAAGTAAAATACAGTAAAAACCAGATGCCTAAACACCAGGAAAAAAATTCGAGCCATACTAAGAAAATAGAAGACATGGCTCAAGAAAAGGAATACATCAAAGTCCCAGAAGAGATGCAGAATTTGAGAGAACTAATCAGTGAGATGAGCACAATTTTCCAAAATCAAATTAATGAGATGAAGGACAATATAGTTAAAGAGAATAAATGACATCAAGAAGACATTGAATGAACGCAGAAAAGAATTTGAAATCCTGAAGAGAAAAGTAACAAAGTTCATGGGAATGAAAGACACAATAGGTGAAGTCAAAAACACATTTGAGGCATACAACAGCAGACTCGAAATGACAGAAGAAAGAATAAGTGATACCGAAGACAGAGCAGCTAAAATTGAAGAGAGAAAAGAACAGAGAGAGAAAAGAATGGAAAAAATTGAGCAGGGGCTCAGAGAGTTGAATGACAACACAAAACGCAACAACATATGTTCATGGGAATTCCAGAAGGGGAAGAAAAAGGACAAGGGGTAGAAAGAGAATTTGAGGAACTAATAGCTGAAAATTTCCCAACTCTCACAAAAGAAATGAACTTACATGTCCAGGAATCACACCGTACCCCAATGATAATAAATCCAAATAGACCTACGCCAAGATGCATACTATTCAGAATGTCAAATGTAAAAGATAAAGAGAAAATTCTCAGAGCAGCAAGAGAGAAGCAAATGATCACGTACAAAGACTTAGTGCAGATCTCTCTTCAGAAACCATGGAGGTGAGAAGACAGTGGTATGATACAATTAGGAAACTGAAAGAGAAAACTGCCAGCTGAGAATTCTTTATCCAGCAAAACTGTCCTTCAAATATGAAGGTGGATATAAAGTATTCACAAACAAACAGAAACTAAGAGAGTTTGCAAAAAAGAATCCACCTTTGCAGGAAATATTAAAGGAAGCCTTAGAACCTAAAAGAAAAAGACAGGAGAGAGAGGCTTGGAGGAGAGTATAGAAGAAAGAAAAGCAGAAAGGAAAACCGAAAGGGTAAAAAGAGAGACAAAAATAAGATGACATATGAAAACCAAAGAATAAAGTGGAGGAAGTAAATAGTACATTTTCAGTAATATCATTGAATGTGAATGGATTAAATTCCCCAACCAAAAGATATAGGCTGACAGAATGGATGAAAAAACATGAGCCATCTATATGCTGCTTACAAGAAACTCATCTCAGACCTAGGGATATAAGCCGGCTGAAAGTAAAAGTTTGGAAAAAGGTACTCCACATGAATAGTAAACAGAAAAGAGCAGGGGTAGCTCTACTAATATCAGACAAAACAGACTTCAAATGCAAAAATGTGATAAGAGATATGGAAGGCCATTATATATTAATAAATGGGACGATCCTCCAGGAAGATATAACAGTCATAAATATCTATGCACCTAACCAGGGTGCCCCAAAATATATGAGCCAAACTCTGGCAAAACTGAAGGGAGAAATAGACATTTCTACAACAATTGTCAGAGACTTCAACACCCCTCTCACATCATTAGATAGAACAACTAGATGGAAGATCAACAAGGAAACAGAGAACTTGAACAATATGATAAACAAGTTAGACCTAAAGACATATAAAGAACACTGCATCCAAACTCAGCGGATTATACATTCTTCTCAAGTGCCCATGGATCTTTCTCCAGGATAGAACACATGTTAGGTCACAATGAAGCTCTCAATAAATATAAAAAGATTGAAATTATACAAAGCAGCTTCTCAGATCTTAATGGAATGAAACTAGAAATCAATAACAGACAGGAAAAAAGTAAATTTGCAAATTTGTGGAGACTGAACAACACACTCCTAAATATTCGGTGGGTCAAAGAAGAAATTGCAAGTGAAATCAGTAAATATATTGAGACAGATGAAAATGAGAACACAGCGTATCAAAACTTATGGGATACAGCGAAGGCAGTCTTGAGAGGGAAATTTATAGCCCTAAATACCTATATTAAAAAACAAGAAAGAACTAAACTCCAAGATTTACCTGAACAACTAGAGAAACTAGAAAAAGAATAGCAAACCAATCCCAAAGCAGGCAGAAGGAAAGAAATAATAAAGATTAGATAAGAAATAAATGAAAATGAGAACAGAAAAACAATAGAGAAAATCAACAAAACCAAAAGCTGGTTCTTTGAGAAGATCAATAAAATTGAAAAACCCCTTGCTAGACTAACAAAAAAAGAGAGAAGTTGCAAATAAATACAATCAGAAATGAAAGGGGGGAAATTACAAATGACCTCACAGAAATAAAAAGAATCATAAGCGGATATTATGAGAAACTCTATGCCAGCAACTAGACAACTAGATGAAATGGAGAAATTTCTAGAAACGCACAACCAACCTACACTGACAACTACAAGAAATACAAGAACTTAACAAACCAATCACAATTAAGGAGATTGAATCTGTCATCAAAAATCTCCCAGCAAAGAAAAGTCCAGGACCAGATGGCTTCACAGGTGAATTCTACCAAGCATTTCAAAAAGAATTAACACCAATCCTGTTTAAACTCTTCCAAAAAATTGAAGAGGGGGGAAAATTACCCAACACATTTTATGAAGCCAACATCACCCTAATACCAAAGCTAGATAAAGATTCTACAAGAAAAGAAAATTACAGACCAATTTCTCTAATGAACCTAGATGCTAAAATCCTTAACAAAATACTTGCTAATCGCATTCAACAACATATCAAAAGGATTATACACCATGACCAAGTGGGTTTCATCCCGGGTATGCAAGGATGGTTCAATATAAGAAAATCAATCAATGTAATACACCACATAAACAGATTGAAAGAAAAAAATTACATGATCATCTCTATAGATGCAGAAAAAAGCATTCGACAAAATTCAGTACTCTTTCCTCATAAAAACACTACAAAAGATAGGAACAGACGGAAACTTTCTGAAAATGATAAAGGGTATATATGAAAAAACCAAAGCTAACATCATTTTCAACGGTGAAATCCTAAAAGCCTTCCCTCTGAGATCGGGAACAAGACAAGGATGCCCACTATCACCACTCCTATTTAACATTGTCTTAGAAGTACTTGCACGAGCACTGAGACAAGAAAAGGACATAAAAGGCATCCAGATTGGAAAAGAAGAAGTAAAAATTTCATTATTTGCAGATGACATGATCCTATACATAGAAAGCCCTGAGAAATCTACAACAAGGCTTCTAGAACTTATAAAGGAGTTCAGTAATGTTGCAGGCTATAAGATCAACGCTCAAAAATCAGTAGCATTTCTGTACACCAATAACCAGCAAACTGAGGAGGAAATCAGGAAAAAAATACCATTTACAATAGTAAATAAAAGAATCAAATACCTAGGAATAAATTTAACTAAAGATGTAAAGGACTTATATACAGAAAACTACACAACACTGTTAAAGGAAATCAAAGAAGACTTAAATAAATGGAAAAATATTCCCTGTTCATGGATGGGAAGACTAAACATCATCAAGATGTCTATCCTACCCAAACTAATCTACAGATTTAATGCAATCCCAATAAAAGTCAACACTATATTTTTTAAGGAACTGGAAAAACTAATCACAAAATATATTTGGAGAGGCAAGAGGCCCCAAATTGCCAAAGATATATTGAAAAAGAAAAATGAAGTTGGAGGTATCACACTACCTGACTTTAAAACATACTACAAAGCTACAGTGATCAAAACTGCATGGTATTGGCACAAGGATAGACCTACTGACCAATGGAACCGAATTGAGAGTTCTGATATAGATCCTCGCATATACAGTCATCTGATATTTGACAAGGCCACGAAGCCCACTCAGTTGGGAGAGAATGGCCTCTTTAACAAGTGGTGCTTGGAGAACTGGATATCCATATCCAAAAGAATGAGAGAAGAATACCATCTCACACCTTATACAAAAATCAACTCAAGATGGATCAAAGATCTAAATATAAGAGCCAAAACCATAAAAACCTTGGAAGACAATGCAGGGAAGCATCTACAGGACCTTGTAATAGGAAATGGTTTCATGAACTTCACAGCCAAAGCACGAGCAGCAAGAGAAAAAATAGATAAATGGGATCTCATTAAAATTAAAAACTTCTGCACCTCAAAGGATGTTAGTAAGAAAATAAAAAGGCAGCCTACCCAATGGGAAAAAATATTCGGCAACCATATATCTGATAGGAGCCTAATATCCTGCATATATAAAGAAACCCTACACCTTGAAAATAAAAGGAAAAACAACCCATTTAAAAAATGGGCAAGTGTATTAGTCAGGGTTCTCTCGGGAAACAGAATCAGCAGGAGATATCTGTGAATAATATGGAACTCTAAAAGAGTCTCTCACGCGACCGTGGGGACTCACAAGTCCAGGTTCCTCAGGCAAGCTGCAAACCAGGGGCTCCAATGAAAGCCCGATGAAAGGTTGTTGATGAGTCTCTGGGAGAAGTTGCCTGTCCAACGACGAGCTGGGAAATTCTCCCTGAATGTTGAAATCACTTCCACTTTTAAGTCATTCAACTGATTGGGTAAAAGCACCACCCATTGATAATGTAATCTCCCTGATTGATGCAGATGTAATCAGCCATCCACGCAGTAAACTCACTGGTGATTGAAGTCCATAAATGCTCTTGTATTACAATTAGCCCAGTGCTTGCTGGAACAAACACCTGGACACAACTACTTGGCCGAGTTGACACATTAGCCTAACCATCACAGTCCACCCCTTGTCAACTCGGCAATCATACACATTACTCTAAACCATACTTAGTCTCTAAGTAAAAACAATAACAGACAAGTATACATATATATTTCCGCCTAACAATGTTCAACTCCCCTGCGTACAACTGGAAACGCATTAATTCCCTACAGAACAGGGTGCAAGTCCTTGGATGATAGTCACTCTTAAACTCGACATCCTTAAATATTATGATGTGGGATTAATACAACTTTTCATGATAGGGGAAAAGATTGGAGAAGAAAACAAAGAAATTCATTTTGTGTACATATACAATCATACTCATAATGAAACATGGAAGAAGGGTTCATGACCATTACAGTCCTCGTTTCTGTAACTGGTCACGTGGTCGAAGTTCATATTTATCACTACCTTCTTCCACTACCCATTCCATGTTCCCGTTACCTTCAGCAAGCACTTCAGCTGGCCGTGGTTCTTTGCCTGGTGGGGTGACCCAAACTTTCATTCCCAAAGATTCTGGGCCATTGTTAGTCCTGCTTGAATTGGTTTGTTGCAATTTTCCATTGACTTTAATCACAGGGCATGGCAGGACTAGGAGACGCCCTAGAGGATCCCCTGCATTCCAGGCAAACTCTTCTTTACCTCCATTATGTAGATGTAGTCCTATTTCCCCTTGATAGTCAGGATCAATAACCCCAGCCAGTACAGTAATTCCCTTCTTTGCCTGTTGATTCACAGGTAAGAGGAGCCCAAAGTGGCCAGGTGGCAGTCTTAACTTCCAGTTCAATGGAATCACTGTTATGTTCCCAGGTTGCAGCACTCCTCCTCTTGGGACTAAAACCTGTAGACCAGCAGAGCTTAAGGTTTCAGGGACAGGAAGCAAAAATTTTCCTAGTGGGTCAGTAGGGGTAATAGTGAGTGGTGCCACTCCCATTTCCACCCCTTGATTCCTGGACCCATGAATCCTGGCTACGGGAGAAACAGCACCATAGAGAGGACGCTGATTCAGAGCATACACAGCGTCCTGGAGAACATTGCCCCAGCCCTGCAAGGTATTGCCACCTAGTTGGCGCCGTAATTGAGTCTTCAAAAGGCCATTCCACCGTTCTATTAATCCAGCTGCTTCAGGGTGATGGGGAACATGGTAAGACCAGTGAATTCCATGGGCATGTGCCCATTCCCGCACATCATTTGCTGTGAAATGGGTTCCTTGATCAGAAGCAATGCTGTGTGGAATGCCATGGTGGTAGATAAGACATTCGGTAAGTCCACAGATGGTAGTTTTGGAAGAAGCATTGCGTGCCAGAAATGCAAACCCATAGCCAGAGTATGTGTCTATTCCAGTTAAAACAAATCGCTGCCCCTTCCATGATGGAAGTGGCCCAATGTAGTCCACCTGCCACCAGGTAGCAGGCTGGTCACCTCGAGGAATGGTGCCATATCTGGGGCTGAGTGTGGGTCTCTGCTGCTGGCAGATTGGGCATTCAAGCAGTGGCTGTAGCCAAGTCAGCCTTGGTGAGGGGAAGTCCATGTTGCTGAGCCCATGCATAACCTCCATCCCTACCTCCATGGCCACTTTGTTCATGAGCCCATTGGGTAATGACAGGAGTGGCTGGGGAAAGAGGCTGAGCATTAGCCACAGAGCGGGTCATCTTATCCACTTGATTATTAAACTCTTCCTCTGCCGAAGTCACCCTCTGGTGAGCATTCACGTGGGACACAAATATGTTCATGTTTTTTGCCCACTCAGAAAGATCTATCCACATAGCTCTTCCCCAGACCTCCTTGTCACCAATTTTCCAATCATGTTCCTTCCAGGTCCCTGACCATCCAGCCAAACCATTGGCAACAGCCCATGAATCAGTGTACAAACGCACCTCTGGCCATTTCTTCCTCCAAGCAAAATGAACAACTAGATGCACTGCTCGAAGCTCTGCCCACTGGGAGGATTTGCCCTCACCGCTATCCTTCAAGGATGTCCCAGAAAAGGGCTGCAGTGCCGCAGCTGTCCACTTTCAGGTGGTACCTGCATATCGTGCAGAACCATCAGTAAACCAGGCCCGAGTTTTCTCATCCTCAGTCAACTGATTGTAAGGGAGTTCCCAAGAGGCCAAAGCTGTGGGCTGGGAAAGAGAAGGTAACACGGCAGGGGTGGTGACCATGGGCATTTGGGCCACTTCCTCATGTAACTTACTTGTGCCTTCAGGACCTGCCTGAGCCCTATCTCGTATATATCACTTCCACTTTATTATGGAGTGCTGCTGTGCACGCCCAACTTTATGGTTTGGTGGGTCAGACAATACCCAGCTCATGATAGGCAACTCAGGTCTCATGGTAACTTGATGGCCCATGGTTAAGCGTTCAGTCTCTACTAAGGCCCAGTAGCAAGCCAAAAGCTGCTTCTCAAAAGGGGAGTAGTTATCTGCAGAGGATGGCAAGGCTTTGCTCCAAAATCCTAAAGGTCTGCGTTGTGATTCCCCTATAGGGGCCTGCCAAAGGCTCCAGACAGCATCTCTATTTGCCACTGAAACTTCCAGCACCATTGGATCTGCTGGATCATATGGTCCAAGTGGCAGTGCAGCTTGTACAGCAGCCTGGACCTGTCGCAGGGCTTCCTCTTGTCCAGTCCCCAATCAAAACTAGCAGCTTTCCTGGTCACTCGGTAAATGGGCCGCAGTAACACACCCAAATGAGGAATGTGTTGTCTCCAAAATCCAAAGAGGCCAACTAAGCGTTGTGCCTCCTTTTTGGTCGTAGGAGGGGCCAGGTGCAACAGCTTATCCTTTACTTTCGAAGGGATATCTCGACAGGCCCCACACCACTGGACACCTAGAAATTTCACTGAGGTAGAAGGACCTTGTATTTTTGTTGGATTTATCTCCCATCCTCTCTCACGCAAATGCCTTACCAATAAATCTAGAGTCTTTGCTACTTCTTGCTCAGTAGGTCCTATCAACATGATATCATCAATATAATGGACCAGTGTGATGTCTCGTGGGAGGGAGAGACGATCAAGGTCCCTGCAGACAATATTATGACATAGGGCTGGAGAGTTGATATACCCCTGAGGCAGGACAGTGAAAGTATACCGCTGGCCTTGCCAGCTGAAAGCAAACTGTTTCTGGTGGTCCTTACTAATGGCAATTGAGAAAAAAGCATTTGCCAGATCAACAGCTGCATACCAGGTACCAGCGGAAGTGTTGATTTGCTCAAGCAATGATACCACATCTGGGACAGCAGCTGCAATTGGAGTCACCATCTGGTTAAGTTTACGATAATCTACTGTCATCCTCCAAGATCCATCTGTTTTCTGCACAGGCCAAACAGGAGAGTTGAATGGGGATGTGGTGGGAATCACCACCCCTGCATCCTTCAAATCCTTGATGGTGGCACTAATCTCTGCAATACCTCCAGGAATCCGGTATTGCCTTTGATTTACTATTTTGCTAGGCAGGGGCAGTTCTAGAGGCTTCCACTTGGCCTTTCCAACCATAATAGCCCTCACTCCATGAGTCAGGGATCCAATGTGGGGATTCTGCCAGTTACTGAGTATGTCTATTCCTATTATGCATTCTGGAACTGGGGGAATAACCACAGAATGGGTCCGGGGACCCACTGGACCCACTGTGAGACGGACCTGAGCTAAAACTCCATTAATCACCTGACCTCCATAAGCCCCTACTCTGACTGTTGGACCACAGTGACATTTTGGGTCTCCTGGAATTAATGTGACTTCTGAGCCAGTGTCTAATAATCCCCGAAATGTCTGATCATTTCCTTTTCCCCAATGCACTGTTACTCTGGCAAAAGGCCGTAGGTCTCCCTGGGGAAAAATGGGAGGAAGATTAACTGTATAAATTTTTGGCAGTTTAACAGGATCCTTCCCCAAGGGGACCCGGCCTTCCCCTCATTCAAGGGGCTCTGGGTCTGTAAACTGTCTCAAGTCTGGGAACTGATTAAGGGGCCGTGATTCTCTGCGTCTGTAATTAGAGTTAGGATTTTGTTCACTTGACCTAGAACTCTTCTGCTTATACAGATCCAGAAGAAATCTAGTAGACTGCCCATCTATTTCACTTCTGGGTACCCCATGATCTATTAACCAATGCCATAACTCCATGCGACTCAGACTATTCTGTGTGCTGTTTCGAATCTGTCTTTCATTGCGGTAGCCACGCCTACCTTGGCTTTGGCGATTAACTGCCGACACTTGACTTTTACCGGGCCTTGATCCGATCATTCCCATAATATTTAAGGATTCCAATTCCATTACAGCCCCCCCTACAGTAATATCTGGACTGCAGAGAAGAGCAACCACAGAGCTCTTCAGAGAAGATGGAGTTAGTCTTACAAATTTATTCCTCACAGTCCTGGTTAAAGGTGTGTCCTCTGGACATTCCTGGGGTGGGTGGGCAGGTCTTAAGTGGTAAATCCATTCTAGCATTCCAATCTCTCTAAGCCTTTGAATCCCCTCATCTACTGTATACCATGGCAAATCAGGCATCTCAACATCAGACATGCTAGGCCATCGTTTGGTCCATGCTTCAGTCAGCCACCCAAACAAACTGTTAGAGCCCTTTCTAATCCCTCGAGCTACAGCGTTGAATCCAGAATTTCTGCTTAGTGGGCCCATATCAATAAATTCAGCCTGATCCAACTTTATATTCCTTCCACCATTATCCCATACCCTTAGTATCCATTCCCACACATACTCCCCTGATTTCTGTCTATATAAGTTGGAAAACTCATGCAGTTCTTTCAGAGTATAACGTACTTCCTCATGGATCACACTTTGTATTTCACCTTTGGGGGCTTGTTGTGATTTTAATCTAGTAATGGGTCTCGAAGACAAGAGGGGTGGGGGGTGTGGGTAAGGAGAAGGATTAGAGATGTCTTGCAGGCTACTGACCTGAGGGCATTCCTTTGCATTTTCTTCTGGTGAGACAGGATTATTCTCTTCAGGCAGGGGTTGGAAGACAGATTCCTCAGGGCAGACTGGAAGTTGGACCATGCATGCTGGAGATTGGTTGGTACCTGCCTCGTGGCTGGGAGGAGGTACAGACTCTCTGGGGCAAGGTGGAGGCTGGGCAGTGCATGCTGGAGTTAGGCTGGTACCTGCCTCAGGGCTGGGCGGAGGTCCAGACTCCCTGGGGCAGGCTGGAGGCTGGATGATACAAGGTTGAGAAGGTGTGGTCTCCACAGGGCAGGCCATCACAGGTTTATCTGGTAAAGTCTCAGCAGAATTTAGGGTTCCAATGTCCCCACCAATATTATCATCATCCCATATGTCTCCGTCCCAATCCTCGGGGTTCCACTCCTTTCCAATCAATGCCCTCACTTTAATTGCAGAAACCCTGCGAGGTTGAGATTTTAGTTTCCTCTGTAATTCTGCTACTCGTACAATGAGAGACTGTGTTTGATTCTCAGATATCTCAAGTCTGTGGCCACAGGAGACAAGATTTTCTTTCAAGGCACACGTAGAAACTTTCATATCATTCACACGGCATTTAAGTTTCAAAATTGAAGACTTTAGCTCATCCCTTTCTTTTGTAACTATATCCAGAGTATCTAGGAGGAGCCAGCCAACATCATTATATTTTTTTACTCCACAAAATTCTGTTAAAGTGTTAAAAACACTCTCACCCAGATCCTTGCTTCTTATAAGCGTGGAAGTAGGGGAATCCAATGATGCTATTTTGCGTATCTCTATTGCTAGCTCACGCCATGGACTGTTAGCAACCTCTTCATTATTGGAAAGGGAGTCATTAGTACCCCTGAGTCCAATTAGAGTGGAGAGCCAATTACAAAACTCCCAAAACCACCTCAGACATCCCATGTTTAAGACTGTTCCTCAAGAACCACTCCCGGTACCAGCTGTATTAGTCAGGGTTTTCTCAGGAAACAGAATCAGCAGGAGATATCTGTGAATAATATGGAACTCTAAAAGAGTCTCTCACGCGACCGTGGGGACTCACAAGTCCAGGTTCCTCAGGCAAGCTGCAAACCAGGGGCTCCGATGAAAGGTCGTTGATGAGTCTCTGGGAGAAGTTGCCTGTCCAACGTCCAACGACTAGCTGGGAAATTCTCCCTGAATGTTGAAATCACTTCCACTTTTAAGTCATTCAACTGATTGGGTAAAAGCACCACCCATTGATAATGTAATCTCCCTGATTGATGCAGATGTAATCAGCCATCCACGCAGTAAACTCACTGGTGATTGAAGTCCATAAATGCTCTTGTATTACAATTAGCCTAGTGCTTGCTGGAACAAACACCTGGACACAACTACTTGGCCAAGTTGACACATTAGCCTAACCATCAAAGCAAGTGACCTGAAAAGACACTTCTCCAAGGAAGAAATACAAATGGCTAAAAAGCACATGAAAAAATGCTCAACATCGCTTGCGATAAAATGCAAATCAAAACTACAATGAGATACCATCTTACACCCATCAGAATGGCAGCTATTAAAAAAACAGGAGACATTAAATGTTGGAGAGGATGTGGAGGAATAGGAACCTTCATCCACTGCTGGTGGGACTGTGGTATGGTCCAGCCACTGTGGAGGACAGTTTGGCGGTTCCTCAGAAAACTAACAATAGATCTTCCATATGATCCAGCAATTCCACTGCTGGGTATATACCCAGAAGAACTGAAAGCAAAGACACAAACAGATATAGGCACACTAATGTTCATAGCGGCATTGTTCACCATTGCCAAAAGTTGGAATCAGCCCATCAACAGACGAGTGGATAAGCAAAATGTGGTACATACATACAATGGAATATTACTCAGCTGTAAGAAGGAACAAAGTGCTAACACATGGAATAACGTGGATGAATCTTGAAGACCTTATGTTGAGTGAAGCAAGCCAGGCACTGAAGGATAAACAGTATATGACCCCACTGATCTGAACTGAGGAAAGTGAGCAGTCTCTGAGAACCATTGTCTGAAAGATAGATGCAAAAATTCTCAACAAAATACTTGCAAATTGAATCCAACAGCATATCAAAAGACTTATACATCACGACCAAGTGGGATTTATTCCTGGTATGCAAGGCTGGTTCAACATAAGAAAATCAATGTAATACACCACATTAACAAATTGAAGGAAAAAAACCACATGATTATCTTAATAGATGCAGAAAAGGCATTCGACAAAATCCAACATCCTTTTTTGATAAAAAATACTTCAAAAGATAGGAATAAAAGGAAAATTCCTCAATATGATAAAAGGCACATATGAAAAACCGACAGCCAACATCATACTCAATGGGGAAAGGTTGAAAGCTTTTCCTCTAAGATCGGGAACAAGACAAGGATGCCCACTGTCACCATTGTTATTCAACATTGTACTAGAAGTTCTAGCTCGGGCAATTAGACAAGGAAAAAAGAAAAAAAAAAAAAAAAAATCAAAGGCGTCCAAATAGGAAAAGAGGAAGTAAAACTCTCACTGTTTGCGGATGACATGATCCTGTACTTAGTAAATCCTGAAGTATCCACGACAAAGCTAATTGAACTAATATATGAGTTCAGCAAAGTGGCAGGATTCAAGATCAACACGCAAAAATCAGTAATGTTTTTGTACACTAGTACTGAACAACCTGAGGAGGAAATCAGGGGGAAAATTCTATTTTCAGTAGCAACAAAAAGACTCAAATGCCTAGGAGTTAATTTAACCAAAGAAGT
Organism: Tolypeutes matacus; assembly: GCA_026826555.1. Classification (NCBI taxonomy): domain Eukaryota; kingdom Metazoa; phylum Chordata; class Mammalia; order Cingulata; family Chlamyphoridae; genus Tolypeutes; species Tolypeutes matacus. Next base: position 2,490,874 of record JAKSZT010054557.1, read on the forward strand.
ACAGGACCTATATGCAGAAAACTACAAAACAATTCAAAAAGAAATTTAAAAAGACCTAAACAAATGGAAAGACATTCCATGGTCATGAACTGGAAGAATAAATATCATGAAGGTGTCAATCTTGCCCAAACTGATCTATAGTTTCAATGCAATACCAGTCAAAATCCCAACAGCTTACTTTGCAGAATTAGAGAAGGCCATTACCAAATTCATCTGGAAGGGTAAGTGTACCCGAATAGCCAAAAGCATTCTAAAAAAGAAGAGCGACGTGGGAGGAATTTCACTTCCTGACCTTGAAACATATTACAAAGCTACAGTGGTCAAAACAGCATGGTACTGGCATAAAGAAAGACACATCGATCAGTGGAATAGAATTGTGAACCCAGAAATATACCCTCACCTATACAGTCAACTGGTTTTTGACAAACCTACCAAGCCCATGCTAATGGGAAAAAACAGTCTGTTCAACAAATGGTGTTGGGAGAACTGGATATCTATAACCAAAAGAATGAAGGAGGACCCCTATCTCACCCCTATACAAGAATCAACTCAAAATGGATCAAAGATCTAAATATAAAAGCCAGGACCATAAAACTACTAGAAGAAAATGTAGGGAAACATCTTCAAGACCTTGTAGCAGGGGACGGATGTGGCTCAAATGGTTGGGCATCCGTCTCCCATATGGAGGGACTCGGGTTCGATCCCTGGGACCTCCTGGTAAAAAAACAAAACAAAACAAAACAAAAAAGACCTTGTAGCAGGTGGTGGTTTCTTGGACCTTACACCCAAAGCACGTGCAGCAAAAGAAAAGTAGATAAATGGGACCTCCTCAAATTTAAACACTACTGCACCTCACAGGACTTTGTCAGAAGGGTGAAAAGGCAGCCAACTCAATGGGAAAATATATTTGGAAATCACATATCTGATAAGGGTTTAATATCCAGGATATACAAAGAGATGTTACAACTCAACAATAAAAAAACAAACGACCCAATTAAAAAATGGGAGAAAAACTTGAATAGACATTTCTCCAAAGAAGAAATACAAATGGCAAAAAAGCACATGAAGAAATGCTCAACATCACTCATGATTAGGGAAATGCAAATCTAAACTACAATGAGATATCATTTCACACCTATCAGAATGGTCACTGTTAAAAAGACAGAGAACTACAAGTGTTGGAGAGGATGTGGAGAGATAGGAACACTTCTTCACTGTTGGTGGGAATGCAGAATGTTACAGCCACTGTGGAGGACTGTTTGGCAGTTCCTAAAGAAGTTGAATATAGACTTGCCATGTAACCCTGCAATACCACTACTGGGTATATACCCAGAAGAACTGAGAGCAGTGACATGAACAGACATCTGCACACTGATGTTCATAGCCACATTATTCACCATTGCGAAAAGTTGGAAACAACCCAGGTGTCCATCAACAGACGAATGGATAAACAAACGGTGGTCTATTCACACAATGGAATATTATGCAGCTGTAAGAAGAAATGAAGTCATAAAGCATATGACAACATGGATGAACCTGGAGGACATTATGTTGAGTGAAGCAAGCCAGACAGAAAAGGACAAATACTGTATGAATGCGTTACTATGAACCAAATATATTGTATAATATATTGTTTGATTAAAAAAAATTATATGTATCCATTACATTTAATTGAGAAATGTATATATTTATTCATCTGTGGGAAAAAAAAAAAAAAAAGATTCGGTGCCAATTTCTCATCAGAAACCATGATGGCAAGAAAGCAGTGGGTTGACATATTTAAAGTTCCGAAAGGGAAAAAAGAAAGCCAACCAAGAACTCTGTATCTGGCCAAATTGGCTTTCAAAAATGGTGTGTGTGTGTGTGGGGGGGTCGCTGTGCAGTGTGTTGGGAGAGGATGTGTACCTGGGTGCTGCCCCTTATCCCTGCGCTTTGCAGAGGAACACAGTGGCCAGCATGGAGAGCTACAGAGAAGCCACGGGTGCAGGCAGCTCTGCCAAGCAGCACAGTCCCAAGCAGTCCAAAGCTGGGAGCAAGGTGCTGGCCAAGCACAAAGCCGGTGCTCTGGATGATTCTGCCATTACCGCCATTGACCCCACCGCTATGGTCTTCTTCAGGGCTGTGGCCATGTGCCAGCGTCCTGTGCTAATACAGCAGTCAGCAGGAGGTAGCTCCCAGAACAGAGCTGTCAACCTGTCCAGATTCCCTTGTCTCCTAGAAGACCCAGATCTAATGCTGCCACCTTCAAAACCCTCAGCACAATCCTGAGGAACACCTACGATAACTGGCACAGAACACGCACCTTGATTCAAACATGTCAACGGAGACCCTTTAAACGACTGTTGAGTGTTTTCCAACTTAGAGAACTTCCCCAAACACGATTTCATCTGAATATGAAACAATCCAAAAAGAGAGATCGTGTGAGTTGCAATTTTATCATTGAGAATTTGAGCTTGGATGAAAAGGTTCTTTACAGCTTGGACTCAAACCCAGGTTTTGTATATGCTGAATTTAGTCCGCTGTTTCTACCATACCATCTATGAAAAGGAAGAAAAAGAAAAACCCAGATGACTGTCCTCCCTTTAAAAGACCTATAAATTACTTTGGCCCCTCTCTCCTACTCAGGCCACTAGAAAATGAGTAGAATTAGGAGTCTTCACTATTTGTCGAGTTCAGGCCAGAACTCTTGGTACCTTCAGTTCAGAGATGAAAAGGACATGGACACATGACTTCTACCACATCATTTTGAGAGCAAGCAGTTCAGCAAAAGTAGCTAAAACTGACATTAGCAGTTTACTTACTAAAAATTTAACATATTGGGGAGCTGATGTGGCTCAGTTGAGTGCCAGCTTGCCACATATGAGGTCCTGGGTTCAATCCCCCATACAAGGGAAGCTCAATAAGATTAAGTGCCAACCTCTCATCAGAAATGATGGAGGTGAGAAGAAAGGGGTATGATGTATTTAAGGTACTGAAAGAAGAATGGCCAGCCAGTAATTCTGCTTCCGGCAAAACTGTCCGTAAAAAATGAGAGTGGGAATGGATGTGGCACAAGCAGTTGAGTGCCTGCTTCCCACATGGGAGGTCCCAGGTTCGGTCCTTGGTGCCACCTAAAAAACACAAAAACATGGGAGGCGGCTGTGGCTCAATCAGTGGGGCTCCCGTTTGCCATATGGGAGGCCCCGGGTTCGGTTCCCGGGGCCTCCTGGTGGGGGCAGGCCTGCCCGCATGGCGTGGTTGGCTGACCCAGCGAGCACAGGCGGCAGGGGGGGGGATAAATGAATAAATAAATAAAATCTTTAAAAAACAAAAAAACAAAAAAACAAAAACCACAAAAACAACAAGCAAACAAACGGAAAACACAACCCAGGGGAGCCAATGTGGCTCAGTATTTGAGCTCTGGCTTCCCACATACAAGGTCCTGGGTTCAATCCCCTGCCCTGGTACCTCAGGAAAAAAAAAAAAAAAAAAAAAGGAGGGTGAGTTTAAAATCTTCACAGACAAACAGAAACAGAGTATTTCACCAAAAGACCAAAACTACAAGAGTGCTGCAACATGAAAGAAAAAACAAGGCTGAGAGACTTGGAGAAGAGTGTAGAAATGAAGATTATTAGGAAGCGTAAATTAAAGGGTGAAAAGACAGACAATAGTAAGATATGACAATGGAAAGCCAAAGGATAAAATGCACAAAGTAATGGCTTTATAGCAATAACATTGAATGTCAATGGCTTGAAATCTCCAATCAAAAGACATAGACTGATAGAATGGATTAAAAAATGAGCCATCTATATGCTGTCTACAAGAGACTCACTTCAGACATAAGGACACAACCAGGTTGAAAGTGAAAGGTTGGAAAAAGATATTCCACACAACAGCAACCAAAAAAAAAGATACTAATATCGGATAAAATAGATTTTAAATGCAAAACTGTTGTAAGAGATGAAAGTCATTATATATTAATAAAAGGGGCAATTCACCTAAAAGAAATAACTATAATACATATTTATGCACCTAATATACGTGCTCCAAGATACATGCAGCCCACACTGGCAAAACTGAAGGGAGAGAGAGAAGGCGGATGTGGCTCAAGCAGTTGTGCACCTGCCTCCCACATATGGGGTCCCAGGTTCAGTTTGTAGTGCCTTAAAGAAAATAAACAACACACAAACAATGAGCAAAAAGAGCAAGCAGGGAAGCGGCTGTGGCTCAATCAGTAGGGCTCCCGTTTACCATATGGGAAGCCCCGGGTTCGGTTCCCGGGGCCTCCTGGTGAAGGCAAGCCTGCCCGCACGGCGTGGTTGGCTGACCCAGCGAGCACAAGCAGCAAGGGGGGGATAAATGAACAAATAAATAAAATCTTTAAAAAAAAAAAAAAAAAAAAAAGAGCAAGCAAATAATGAACAAAAAAACCTGAGCAGACAACAAGTGCAAACAGCGAGCAAAAACAGAAAGCGAAAACACAAGGGCTTAGGGCAGTGTGTGTGGGGGGTGGGCACTGAAGGGAGAAACAGACCTCTCTACATTAATGAAGACTTCAATACAACGCTCTCAGCATTGGATAGAACATCTGACAGGCCGCCAGGCCCTGTGAACGGGTGAGCCCCCCAGGCCCTGTGTGCGGGTGCACCACCAGGCCCAACCGAGCCATGCAGCAAGATGATGACATAGCAGGAGAGTGACACAAGGGGAGAGCCAAGAAGAGACATGCTGAAAAACCAGGAACTAAGATGGCACAGGTGATAGGATGCCTCTCTCCCACATTGGAGGTTCCCAGGATCGAATCCTGGTGAAGATGGGAGGAGAAGGATGAGAAGAGAGGGCAGGAAACAGACACAGAGAATTGCCCAGTGAATGGACACAAAAATAGCAAAAACGGGGGTGGGGGTAAAAATGGATAAAAGTAAATAAATAAATCTCCATAATAAAAAAAAGGAAAGAAACAGAGATCTTCAATAATATGATAAATGAACTAGACCTAACAGACATTTATAGAGCACTGTACTCCAAAACAGCAGGATATATATATATATTTCAAGCACTCATAGATCCTTCTCCAGGATAGACCATATGTTGAGACATAAGACAGGTCTCAATAAATTTTTAAAAGATTGAAATTATACAAAACACTTTCTCTGATCATAATGGAATGAAACTGGAAATCAATAATGGACAGAAAAGGGGAAAATTCATAACTATATGGAGATTAAACCACCCACTCTTAAATAATCAGTGGGTCAAAGAACAGCTTGCAAGAGAATTCAGTAAATATCTTGAGACAAATGAAAACAAGAACACAACATATCAGAAAATATGGGATACAGCAAAGGCAGTGCTGAGAGGGAAATTTATAGCCCTCAATGCTTACATTAAAAAAGAAAAAAGTGCTAAAATCAAAGAGCTAACTGCATACCTGGAGGAACTAGGTAAAGAACAGCAAACTAATCCCAAACCAAGCTGAAGGAAAGAAATAAAGATCAGAGTAGAAATAAATAAAATTGCATACAAAACAAAACAAAAAATAGAATCAACAAAACCAAAGTTGTTTCTTTGAGATCAACAAAAAAACAACTGAGAATCAACAACAAAACCAAAAGTTGTTTCTTTGAGAAGATCAACAAAATCGACAAACCCTTAGTTAGACTGACAAAGAAAAAAAAGAGAGAAGATGTAACTAAATAAAATCAGAAATGAGAGGCAGTGGTAATATCCACCGACCTTGCAGAAATGAGATATCATAAACGATCCACGAACAACTGTACATCAAAAAACTAGACAACATAGACAAAATGGATAAATTCCTAGAAACACATAAACAACCTACACTGACCCTAGAAATAGAAGACTTCAGTGAACCAATCACAAGTAAAAAGATTGAAACAGTTATCAAAAACCTCCCAAAGATGAAAAGTCCAGGACTTTCAAAGATGATCTAATACCAATCTTGCTCAAGCTCTTCAAAAAAATTCAACAGGAAAGAATACTACCAAACTCATTCTATGAAGCCAACAAACCCTAATACCAAAACCAGATAAATATACTATGATAAAAGAAAATTAGACCATTATTTCTAATGAATATAGATGCAGAAATCCTCAACAACATACTTGCAAACCAAATCCAAAAGCATTAAAAGAATTATACACCACAATCAAGTGGGCTTTATCTCAGGTATGCAAGGGTTATTCAACAAAAAATCAATTAGTATAATAAACCTCATTAATAAATTGGAGAAGAAAAATCATATGGTGTATTAGTCTGCCAAACGGGTGCTGATGCAAAATACCAGAAATCTGTTGGTTTTTATAAAGGGTATTTATTTGGAGTAAAAACTTACAGTTACAAGGCCCTACAGAAGTTACTTCAACTCAGGGCTGCTTTCTCACCGAAGTCAGTTGCCATGTGTTGAAGCAATATGGTCGCTGATTTTTGTGAGGGTTCAGCCTTCTCCTCTGGGCTTCCTCTCTCTCAGCCTCAGGATGGCATAGGGCTTGTCTCAGGGCTTCCTATCTCTCTTGGAATAGGGCTCATTTCTTTCCAGGCTTTCTACATCAGTCTCAGTTATTCTGTTCTCTTCCCAAAGTCAGTTGCAAACTATCAGGTGAATGCATCATCTCTCCCTGGGGCCCCAGGATCAAAATAGGGCAGAGCTCTCTCTTCCAGAGTGTCTTCTCTGAGTGAGTATCCGTTTATATTAGCCCGCCATGGGGGCAGGCACACAACCTGAGTTATGCATTACTGACATAGTTGAATCAACGCCCTAATCTTAATCAAGGTAATTTAATCAAGGGCCCCTCAACTGAATCCAATATAATCCAAAAGGTATCCAGAAGAATAGATTAGTTTACAATCTTTCTCTTTTAGGGATTCACAAAAATAATCTCAAACTGTCACACATGGTTATCTCAGTTGATGCAGAAAAGCCATTTGACAAAATACAGCATTGTTTCTTGATGAAAACATTCCAAAAGAGAGGAATAGATGGAAGCTTCATCAATACGGCAAAGTACATACGTGAAAAATCTAAAGCTAGCATTGTAGTCAACAGTGAAAGACTGAAAGCTTTCCTGCTGAGATCAGAACAAGACAAGGATGCCCACTGTCACCACTGTTATTCAATGTTGTTCTAGAAGTTGTAGCTAGAACAATTAGACTAGAAAAAGAAATAAAATGCACCCAAATAGGAAAGGAAGAAGTAAAACTTTCACTATTTGCTGATGATATGATCCTATATCTTAAAAATCCTGAAAAATCCACAAGAAAGCTACTGGAACTAATACACAAGTTCAGCAAAGTGGTGGGATACAAGATTAATAGCAAAAATCAGTAGCATTTATATACAGTACTGATGAGCAATCTCAGGAGGAAATCAGAAAAAAAACTTTCATTTATAATAGTGACTAAAAGAATCAAATATTTAGAACTAAACTTAACCAAGGACATAAAGGACTGGTATTGAGAAAACTATAAAACATTGCTAAAAGAAACTAGAGGAAGACTTAAATAAATGGAAGGATACTGAAAGAGGAAAATTGCCAGCTAAGAATTCTTTATCTGGCAATATTGTCCTTCAAATATGAAGGTGAGTTTAAAATATTCACAAATAAACAGAAACTAAGAGAGTTCATGAAAAATAATTTGCCTTTGCAGGAAGCATTAAAGGGAGCCTTACGGCCTGAAAGAAAAAGGAGAGAGAGGCTTGGAGGAGAGTGTAGAAGGTAACACTAGCAGAAGGGGTAACCAAAAGGGTATCTTTTTAGACATATGGAATGACATAGATAGAACATACGAAAGCCAAAGAATAAAATGTTGCAAGTAAATAATGTATTTACAGTAATATCATTGAATGTGAATGGATTAAACTCAAAAGATATAGGCTGGTCATTGTGCGACGATGGCGACAGACTAACAGGCAGAACTGAATGCTCTCACAAAAACAACAGAAAAAGAGGCAAAAGCTGGTCTGCTTTGGAGCTCAGCAGACCAGGATAGTGCCACACACCTCCCAGGAGGGTGAGGGACAGACAGACGAAGAAGCTGAAATGACAAACGTGAGTTACCAAGCCCCTGTAGCAGCCAGGAAGGGCTCCCCTCTCCCACCCCCAAGATATTAAGCTGGAGTAAAACCCCTGGCTTGCTGTAGTCAACTGAGGGGAACAGACAACTTCCTTGCTGTCAGCTGTTTCAAGAGAAAAGGGAGGGGAGGTCATGGTGCTTTTCTTCAGTGAATTTGGCCAGCAGTGCCCACTTTGAATCTCCGTTCTAGAGATTTAATGCAGGAACACAGGAAAGCTGAGACTGAAACAGCTCAGTAGAACGGTGCACTAACTGGCGCCATCTGCTGGCCGGTCTGGAAATTGCATGGACGAAAACTGTTAAAGCTCCCTGTATCCAACCCCTGTCAGAAAATCTGCACCCCACTAGTGAGTCCCTGGCTCAATTTTGAAAACTTTAGCTGGGAAATTTTAAAGACTGAGAATAAGTTGACCAAAGCTGTGAAAAAAATAGGCATAAGAGAGAAATTGGCCATCAGAGTAAATTCACCAACATTCAGATGCCTAGACATCAGCAAAAAATTATAAGCTATACAAGGAAACAGGAAGAGATGGCCCAGCCAAAATAACAAACCAAATATCCTGAAGAGATGCAGAATTTAAGACAATTAATCAGTGATAATCACATAACTCCCCTAAATCACTTCAAAGAATTTATAAAAAACATGACTAAAGAAGTAAAGGATATTAAGAAGATACTGAGAGAGTATAAAGAACAATTTGAAAGCCTGCAAAGAAAAGTAATAGACCTTATGGGAATGAAAGACATGATGGATGAGATTAAAAATACATTAGAGGGGGCAGATGTGGCTCAAATGGTTGGGCATCCATCTCCCATATGGAGGAACCTGGTTCGATCCCTGGGACCTCCCAGTTTAAAAAAAAAATACATTAGAGGCACATAGGAGCAGATTTGAATTGCTTGAAGACAGAATTAGTGATTTCAAAGGTAGAACATCTGAACTGGAAAAGACAGGGGAACAGAAAGAGCAAAGAATGGAAAAAATGGAACAGGGTCTCAGGAAATTGAATGACAACACAAAATGCACAAACATTTGCATTATTGGTGTCCCAGAAGGAGAAGAGAATGAAAAAGGGGCAGAAAGAATATTTGAGGAAATAATGACTGAAAACTTCCCAACCCTTATGAAGGACATAAATTTCAATATCCAAAAAGGACAACACACCCCAAACAGAATAAATCTGAGCAGACCTACCCTGAGACAACTACTATTCAGAATGACAAATATCAGAGATAAGGAGAGAATTCTGAAAACAGCAAGAGAAAAACAAAGCCTCACATACAAGGGAAACACGATAAGATTAAGTGCAGACCTCTCATCAGGAACCATGGAGGAGAGAAGAAAGGGGTATGATATATTTAAGGTACTGAAAGAGAAAAACTGCCAGCCAAGAATTCTGTATCCAGCAAAGCTGGCCTTCAAAAATGAGAGTGAGTTCAAAGTCTTCACAGACAAACAAAAACTGATAGAATATTTTACCAAAAGCTCAGATTTGCAAGAGACACTAAAGGGGGTGCTGCAGCCTGAAAGGAAAAAGCAAGGGTGAGAGATTTGGAAAAGAGATTAGAAATGAAGATTATTATGAAGCATAAACTAAAGGATAAAAATACAGACAATAGAACAGTATGACAACAGAGAACTAAAGGACAAAATGGATGAAGTAAGTAATGCCTTTACAGTAATAACACTGAATGTTAATGGATTGAACTCTCCAATCAAAAGACATAGACTGATAGAATGGATAAAAAAAATATGAACCATCTATATGTTGTCTACAAGAGACCCTACCTCAGATGTAAGGACACAACCACGTTGAAAGTGAAAGGTTGGAAAAAGGTATTTCATGCAAATAGTAACCAAAAAAAGAGCTGGAGTAGACCAGATAATTGTAAAATAACAATATTATAATATATGAACAATAATTACTCAGTGCAACTGGCAAATTGTTCCTGTGATCAGTATTTTGTAAGTTTCTTCATACAAAGTACACACTTGCTTTTAATTGAGGAGGATTGGAGAAGAGATATATTTCTGGTTACTGCATTTTTCTTTAACCCTTTCTTATGCATATTCATTAATTAAAATAATCCATCTGTATCAATAATGATTTAGCATGACTACTGTTGAAAAAGATTGAGTTTTTCTGTCTCATAAAATTATGAGCTAGCATATTGTTATCTTATTCATTCCAATAAGATGCGAAGAATTCCAAAATAGGAATTTGACTATCCAGAAATAATTAGGGCCTAAATGGAAATTAAATAATTAAACTAACAATCTATTTCATTCTTAGAGATTATTATGTCCAATAGTTAGAGCTGTAATATAAAAATCAGAATTATGTTATAATTTATTTCTATTATATTAGAATTTTAATTTACATTTATAAATGTTTGTTGCCATACTATCTATTTCTTATAAATGATTATATTAAATCTAACGTGGCCTTGTACTCTCTTTTAAAATTTGTAATTTCTTTCAATCTATTTTTCTATTTATTTTGCAATTTTACAATGAAGGTCTTTTTAACAGCTAAAAAAAAAACGAAGGTTATACACTTCAGATAGATCATATGGTATGTGAATATATCTCAATAAAACTGCTTAATAAACAAATAAATAATTGTGCAAGAAGAGCCAGAAATATCAGCTATGTATAGCAGGGGAAACAGAGATTGAGAGGGGAGGAATTTCCTTATTTGTTTGTGTTTTGTTTATTATTATTATTATTGAAATAATGAAAATGCTTTAATAAGATTGAAGTGATGAATGTATTATTATGTGACTATACCAAATACCATTGGAGAGGCCCTCGACTCTCAGACACATGGCTCTAGGGGTCCAGTGGGGTCTCATCCTTGTCCCAGGACACTTCTGTTGATGGCCTGGCCAATTTGGTTATTTTTAAAAGACATTATCAATGGACCATCAATGGACCTCAGTTTGCTTTTTACTTTGGGCAGGTAAATCCAAGCTCCCTGGAGCCCGGAGAGTGTTCAAGCTCTTCTCGATTTTCCTTTTTTTTTTTCATTAACAATAGCAACAACAACAAAAAATTAAAAAACCTAGAACTCAATTCAACCAAAGAAGTACAGGACCTATATGCAGAAAACTACAAAACAATGCTAAAGGTAATCAACGAAGTCCTAAATAAATGGAAAGACATTCTATGTTTATGGATTGTAACACTAAATATCGTGATGATGTCAATCCTACCCAAACTGATGTATAGATTCAATGCAATACCAATAAAAATTCTAACAGCCTACTTTACAGAAATAGAAAAGGCAATTATAAATTTATTTGGAATGGAACAGGTACCAGAGTAGCCAAAAACTTCCTAAAAAGAGTTATGAGGGAGGACTCTCATTACCTGACCTTGAAACATATTACAAAGCTATAGTGGTCAAAACAGCATGGTTGGGAAACAGATGTGGCTCAAGCAGTTGGGACCACATGGGAGGTCCTGGGTTCAGTTCCTGGTGCTTCCTAAAGAAGACAAGCAAGACAGCAAGCTGATGCAATGGGCTGGCGGGGCAAGCTGATGCAACAAGATGACACAACGAAGAGACACAGCAAGGAAACACAATGAGAAACACCAAAAACAGAGGTGGCTCAAGGGATTAGGCACCTCCCTCCCACATGGGAGGCCCCGGGTTCAGTTTCCAGTGCCTCCTAAAAAGAAGATGAGCACACAACGTACGGACACAGAGAGTAGACAGCAAGCACAAACAATGAGGGGGTGGGGAGAAATAAATAAAATAAATCTTTAAAAAAAAGCAAAAAACAGCATGGTATTGGGGAGCGGCTCTGGCTCAAGTGGTTGAAGCACCTTCCTCCCACATGGGAGGTCCTGGGTTTGGTTCCCAGTGTCTCCTGCAAAAACAAAAACAAAAAACAAGCAAAACAAATGAAAAAAACAACTCAGGGAAGCCAATATGGCTCAGTGGTTGAGGACCGGCTTCCCACATATGAGGTCCCAAGTTCAATCCCAGGCCCCCAGTACCTCAAAACAAACAAACAAAGAAAGAAACCCAACATAGTATTAGCATAAATATAGATACATTTATCAGTGGAATAGAATTGAGAGTCCAGAAATAGACCCTTACCTCTACAGCTGTTTTATGACAAACCTAACAAATCCACATTACTGGGACAAAATAGTCTCTTCAACAAATGGTGCTCAGAGAACTGGATATCCATAACCAAAAGAATGAAAAATGACGCCTATTTCACTCCCTATACATGAGTTAACTCAAGATCAAAAACCTAAAACCAGGACCATAAAACTGCTAGAAGAATATGTAGGGAAACATCTTCAAGATCTTGTGGTTAGTGGTGATCTCTTGGATCTTATAGCTGAAGCACAAGCCAACAAAAGAAAAAATAGATAAATGGGACCTCCTCAAAATTAAATACCTTTTTTTTTTTTTTTTTTTTTTTAAAAAGATTTTATTTAGGGAAACGGATGTGGCTCAAAAGGTTCAGCGTCCGCCTACTATATGGAGAGACTGGGGTTCGATCCCCGTTACCTCCTGGTAAAAAAAATAAATAAATAAAGATTTTATTTATTTATTCATTTATCCCCCGCTTGCTGCTTGTGCTCACTGGGTCAGCTAACCACGCCGTGCGGGCGGGCTTGCCTTCACCAGGAGGCCCTGGGAACCGAACCCGGGCCTCCCATATGGTAAACGGGAGCCCTACTGATTGAGTCACAGCCGCTTCCCAAAATTAAATACCTTTGCACCTCAAAAGACATTGTCAAAAGGGTGAAAAGGCAGCCAACTCAATGGGAGAAAATATTTGGAAATCTCATATCCAATAAGTGTTTAATATCCATTATATATACATATTTTTAACTTTATTTTGTACATTTAATAATTGAAAATATATACAATTAAAAACTAAAAAGAAAACAGTTGAATAAAAACATACACTTCTCGATTAATGTACTAGATACATATAAATTTTTTTTGAATCATACAATATGTTACACAATATATTTGGTTCATAGTAATGCATTCATACAGTATTTGTCCTTTTCTGTCTGGCTTGCTTCACTCGACATAATGTCCTCCAGGTTCATCCGTGTTGCCATATGCTTTATGACTTCATTTCTTCTTACAGCTGCATAATATTCCATCGTGTGAATAGACCACAGTTTGTTTATCCATTCATCTGTTGATGGACACCTGGGTTGTTTCCAACTTTTCGCAATGGTGAATAATGTGGCTATGAACATCGGTGTGCAGATGTCTGTTTGTGTCACTGCTCTCAGTTCTTCTGGGTATATACCCAGTAGAGGTATTGCAGGGTCACGTGGCAAGTCTATATTCAACTTCTTCAGGAACTGCCAAACAGTCCTCCATAGTGGCTGTACCATTCTGTATTCCCACCTACAGTGAAGAAGTGTTCCTATCTCTCCACATCCTCTCCAGCACTTGTAGTTCTCTGTCTTTTTAATAGTGGCCATTCTGATAGGTGTGAAATGATATCTCATTGTAGTATTCTGCATTTCCGTAATCATGAGTGATGTTGAGCATTTCTTCATGTTTTTTTTTTTTGTCATTTGTGTTTTTTCTTTGGACAAATGTCTATTCAAGTCTTTTGTCCATTTTTTAATCGGATAGTTTGTCTTATTATTGTTGAGTTGTAGCATCTCTTTATACATCTTGGATATCCAAAGAAGAAATACAAATGGTGAAAACCACATAAAAAATGTGTCAATATTTGCTTCATATATTTTATGCTCTACATTAAGAGTAGGAGACTTCAAAACACCACTTTCAGTATAGGACCGAACACAGAGACAGAAGATCAATAAGGAAATGGAGGTCTTGAACAATATTATAAATCAACTAGGGGGTCGGATGTGGCTCAACTGGTTGGGCGTCCGTCTCCCATATGGAGGGACCCGGGTTCGATCCCCGGGACCTCCCGGTAAAAAAAAAAAAAAAAAAAAAAAAAATAAATAAATAAATAAATCAACTAGTCCTACTAGACATATATGGAACTTCCTCCAACAACAGCCAAGTACACATTCTTCTCAAGTACTTACAGATTATTCTCTAGGATAGAACAAATGCTCTCAAGTCTCAAGAAATTGAAAAAGATAGAAATCATTAAAAAGTATCTTCTCCAACACAATGAAAAGAAGGTAGAAATCAATGACAGTGAAAACTGCAAGAAAAAAAAAGTGGAACTTAAACAACAGACTCAATCAAACAATGGGTCAAAGGAGAAATCACAAAGAAAAATTAGGAAATATCTTGTGATGAATGAAAACAAAAACACAACATACCAAAACTTATGGAGGTATCAAAGGCAGTGCTCAGAAGGAAATATACAGCTCTAAATGCTTACATTAAAAAAGAAGAAAGATCTCAAAATCAGAAACCTAACTCCACACCTGGAGGAACTTGAAGAAGAAAAAGAAAGCGAACACGAAATGGGCAGAAGGAAGGAACTAGTAGTGATTAGAGCATAGATAAATGAAATAGAGAAACAGAAAAACAATAGAAAGAATCAACCAAATCAAAAGAGGGTTCTTTGAAAAGATCAATAAATTGACAAACTTTTAGCTAACTAACAAAGGGTAAGAGAGAGGATTCTAAGAACCAAAATCAGAAATGAGAGAAACTTGGAGAGCAGAGAAAAGTGTTTGCCAATCGCCCCTCCACTTCCCTACTGGTGCCCTTCAGCCACGGTGCCTACCTGCCGCAGTTACCTGAGCCTCCCCCTCTGTGATCAGATCAAGGATCTGAGAGAGGCCCTGTTGGGTCAGCCAGGTGGTAGTGACAGGAGCTCGGTTGAAATGAATGGACCCCCTGCCCTCTCATCTCCTGCCCACTCTCCAGCTCGGTTCAGCTTTTAGACTGCCCTGTTGCAGCTGTAGTTGATTGTGACCCACGATCACAGCCTTGGCGATGCCTGGAGATGGTGGCTCTCTGGGATCATGGCACAAGGACATCAAGAAGACACTGAATGTGTGGCAGTTTGAGATTATTTATGAACCCCAAAAAAGATAAGGATTATGCTTGTAAACTGTTCTTCTGGGCATGATACCCTTTGACTGTATTAGATTCAGATGAGATGTCTTTGATTAAATTATGTTAAGATTAGGGCTTTGATTCGACCATGTCAGTTGGGTGTAACTCAGGTTAAGTCCTCACCCCCTTGGTGGGTTGATATTAATGGGTACTCACTCAAAAGACACAGAAGAAGAAGATACACAGGAAGAGAGAGAGAGCCCCAAAGACATGACAGAGGAGAAAACCTTGATCCTGTGGCCCTGGGAAGAAGAGATGTGCCATTTACCTGATAGTTTGCAGTGCTGAGAAAGCCCAGAAAGAAACAAGCCCTATGCCAGCCTGGAGCTGAGAGAAAGGAAGGCTGAACTCTCACAGAGATCAGAAACCATCTTGCTTCAACATATGGTAACCTTGAGTTGGACTCTTTAGGGCCTTGAGACTGTAACTGTAAGTTTTTACCCCCACAAAAAAATTCTCTTTATAAAAGCCAACAGATTTCTGGTACTTTGCATCAGTACCCCTTTGGCTGACTAATACAGTGAGCATAAAGAAGAATCTGAAAACCTAAATAAAAACGTAACAGAGCTCATGGGAATGAAAGACATGATAGGTGAGATCAAAAACACAGAGGGAACTGGATGTGGCTCAAATGATTGGGCTCCCATCTACCATATAGTAAGTCTGGGGTTTGATTCCCGGGGCCTCGTAGTGAAAAGCAAGCTGGCCCGAGTGGAGAGCTGGCCACGTGGAGTGCTGGCCTGTGCAGAGTGCTGGCCCACTCAGAAAGCTGGAGGAGCAAGATGACGCAACAAAAAGCGACACAGCAGACCTGAGAGCTGAGGTGGCGCAAGAGATTGAGCACCTCTCTCCACTCCGGAAGGTCCCAGGATCAGTTCCTGCTGCCGACTAAAGAGAAGACAAGCAGACACAGAAGAACACACAGAGAGCAGACAGGGAGTACAAAACAACAAGAGGGGGTGGGAATAAATAAATAAATAAATCTTTAAAACACACACACACAAAACAAAAAAAACACACACACACAAATTAGAGGGAAGTGGATGTGGCTCAACCAGTTGGGCACCCACCTAGCACATGGGAGGTCCCAGGTTTGGGTCCCAGTGCCTCCTAAAGAAGATGAGCAGACACCGCACCCAGAATAATGAGCATAATGAGCTAGACGCCGCATCTGCCACAAGCCAGCAGATACTGCAGCCTGTGGGGAGTGGATGTGGCTCAGGCTGTTGGGCACTTGCCTCCCATATGGTAGGTCCCGGGTTCAGATCCCAGTGCTACCTGTAGTAGACGAGCAAACAATGGGCAGACAGACAAGAGAACCATCTCGGGGGGGGGGGGGGGGGGGAATAAATAAAGTAAATAAATAAATCTGTAAAAAAAACACATTAGAAGCATACATCAGCAGACTTGAAATGATAGAAGAAAAAGTGACACAGTAGACAACTGGAATTAAAGAGCGAAAAGAACAAAGAGAGAAAAGAATGGAAAAAATTGAGCACGGGGGGCTCAGATGGTTGAATGATAACGCAAAACACAACAACATACCTGTTGTAGGCATTCCTGAAAGAAAAGAGAAGGGAAAAGGGGCAAAAAGAGTATTTGAGGAAATGATGGCTGAAAATTTCCCAATTCTCATGAAACAAATGAACTTATATGCCCAAGAAGCACACTGTACCCCAATCAGAATAAATGCAAATAGACCTACTCCAAGACACATACTACTTAGAATGTCCAATGTCAAAGATTAAGAGAAATTCTGGGAGCAGCAAGGGAAAAGTCACATACAAAGAAAGCCCAGTAAGACTTAGCATGGATTTCTAATGAGAAGCCATGGAGGTGAGAAGACAGTGGTATGATAAAATTAGGATACTGAAAGAAAAACTGCTAGCTGAGAATTCTTTATCCAGCAAAACTGTCCTTCAAATATGAAGGTGAGTTTAAAATATTCACAAACAAACAGAAACTAAGAGAGTTCATAAAAAACAATCCACCTTTGTAGGAAATATTAAATGGAGCCTTAGAGCCTGAAAAAAAAAAGACAGGAAAGAGAGGCTTGGAAGAGAGTATGGAAGACAAGAGTAGCAGAAAGGATAACCAAAAGAGTAAAAAGACAGATGAAAATAAGATATGACATATGAAAACCAAAGAATAAAATGGTGGAAGTAAATAATGCATTTACAGTAATATCATTGACTGTGATAGGATTAAAATCCCCAATCAAAAAATACAGCCTGGGAGTGGATGTGGCTCAAATGGTTGAGCTCCCGCCTCCCACACCGGAGGTCCCAAGTTCAGTTCCCAGTGCCTCCTGATTTAAAAAAACAAAACAAAACAAAAAAAAAAACAAGCAACAAGCAAAAGAAACAAACAAAAAATCAACTCAGGGAAGTCGATGTGGCTCTGTGATTGAGCACTGGCTTCCCACATCCAAGGTACAATCTCTGGCCTCTGGTATCTCAAAAAAAAAAAAAGATATAGGTTCACAGAATAGATAAAAAAAACATGATCCATCCATATGCTGCCTATAAGAGACTCACCTTAGACCCAGGATACAAACCAGCTGAAAGTGAAAGGTTGGAAAAAGATACTCCATGCAAACAGTAACCAAAAAAGAGCAGGGGTAGCTATACTAATATTGGACAAAACAGACTTTAAATGCAAAAAAGTTATCAGAGATACAGGAGGCCATTTTATATTAATAAAAGAGACAATCCACTAGGAAGAAATAACAGTCATAAATATATATGCACCTATCCAGAGTGCCCCAAAATACATGAGACAAGCTCTGGCAAAACTGAAACAGACATTGCTATAATAATCTTTGGAGACTTCAACACACCACTCACTTCATTAGATGGAACAACTAGACGGAAGATAAACGAGGAAACAGAGAACTTGAACAGTATGATAAAAGAGTTAGACCTAACAGACACATACAGAGCATTGCACCCAAACTCAGTGGATTATACATTCTTATCAAGTGCTCATGGATCTTTCTCCAGGATAGACAACATGTTAGCACAAGGCAGGTCACAATAAATATAAAAGTTTGAAAATATACAAAGCATCTTCTCAGATCATAATGGAATGAAACTGGAAATCAATAATTGATAGGAAAGAGGTAAATCTGCAAATGCTTGGAGGTTGAACAAAAGACACACCTAAATAATCAGTGGGTCAGAGAAGAAATTATAAGTGAAATTAGTAAAAATATATTGAGATGAATGAAAATGAGAACACGACTTACCAAAACTTATGGGATACAGCGAAGGCAATTCTGAGAGGGAAATTTATAGCACCATAGGCCTATATTTAAAATAAAAAAAGAAGAAGAAGAAAAAGCTAAAATCAAAGATCTAACTGAACAACTGGAGAAACTAGAAGAGAACAGCAAATCATTGCCAAAGCAAGCAGAAGCAAAGAAATAATAAAGATTAGAGCAGAAGTAAATGATTTTGAGAGCAACAACAAAAAACAATAGAGAAAATCAACGAAACCAAAAGCTGGTTCTTTGAGAAGATAAAATTGACAAACCCTTAGCTAGACTAACAAAGAAAAAGAGAGAAGATACAAATAAGTACAATCAGAAAAGAAAGGGGGGAAGTTAAAACTGATCCCACAGAAATAAAACAGATCATAAGAGGATATTATGAGAAACTACATGCCAACGAGCTAGACAACCTAGATGAAATGGGCAAATTCCTAGAAATGCACAACCAGCCTACACTGATGCTACAAGAAATACAAGAACTTAAACCAATCATATTTAAAGAGATTGAATTAAAAAATCTCCTAACAGGGAAGCGAATGTGGCTCAAGCAGTTGGGCACCTACCTACCACATGGGAGGTCCTGGGTTTGGTTCCTAGTGCCTCCTAAAGAAGACAAGCAAGACAGTGAGTTGACACAATGGGCTGGGGCGGCGAGCTGACACAACAAGATGATGCAGCAAGATGAAGTAATGAAGAGACAACAAGGAAACACAATGAGAGACTCAACAAGTGGGAGCAGAGGTGGCTCAATTAATTGGGTGCCTCCCTCCCACATGGGAGGTCCCGGATTCAGTTTCTGGTGCCTCCTAAAAAAAGAAGATGAGTATACAATGAACAGACACAGAGAGCAGACAGTAAGTGCAAACAACGAGGGTGGGGGGGAATAAATAAATAAATAAATAAAATCTTAAAAAAAAAAAAAAAAAAAATCTCCCAACAAAGAAAATCCAGGACCAGATGGCTTCACAGGTGAATTCTACCAAGCATTTTGAGAAAAATTAACACAAATCCTGTTTAAGTTCTTCCAACAAAATTGAAGAGGAGGGAAAATGACCTGACACATTTTCTGAAGCCAACATCACCCAAAGCCAGATAAAGGTACTACAAGAAAAGAAAATTAAAGACCAATCTCTCTAATAAACATAGATGTAAAAATTCTCAACAAATGCTTGCAAATAGACTCTAACAGCATATCAAAAGAATTATACACCATGAGCAAGTGGGATTTATTCCTGATAAGCAAGGGTGGTTGAACATAAGAAAATCAATTAATATAATATATCACATTAACAAACTGAAGGAAAAAAAACACATGATCATCTCGATCAATACAGAAAAATCAGTTAACAAAATCCAGCATCCTTTCTTGATAAAAATGGTTAGAAATATGGGAACAGAAAGAAAATTCCTCAGTATGATAAAGGGCATATAAGAAAAACACACATCCAATATTGTGTTCAGTGAGGAAATGTTGAAAGCTTTGCCTCTAAGATTGGGAACAAGACAAGGATGCCCACCGTCACCACTGTTATTCAACATTGTGCTAGAAGTTCTAGTTAGAGCAAATAGACAAGAAAAAATAATAAAAGGCATCCAAATAGGAAAAGAGGAAGTAAAACTCTCACTATTCACAGAATTCTGAATTGTCTATGACAAAGCTACTTAATAAATGAATTCAGCCAATTGGAAGGATACAAGATCAACACACAAAAATCAGTAATGTTTGTCTATACTAGTATTGAACAATCTGAGGAGGATCAGGGAACAAATTCCATTTACAATAGCAACAAAAAGACTCAAATACCTAGTAATCAATTTAACCAAAGAAGTACAGGGTCTATATGCAGAAAACCACAAAACAATGCTAAAAGAAATCAATGAAAACCTGAACAAATGGAAAGACATCCCATGTTCATGGATTGAAAGACTAAATATCATGAATATGCCAATCCTACCCAAACTGATTTATAGATTTAATGCAATACCAATCAAAATTCCAACAACATACTTTACAGAAATAGAAAAGGCCATTATCAAATTCAATTGGAAGGGAAAGTGCACCCGCATAGTCAAAAGCATTCTAAAAAGGAAGAATGATGTGGGATGAATTTCACTCCCTGACCTTGAAACATATTACAAGCTACAGTTTTCAAAACAGCATGGTATTGGCATAAAGACACATCGATCAGTGGAATATAATTGAGATTCCAGAAATAAACCCTCATCTCTTCAGCCAACTGGTTTTTGACAAACCTACCAAGTCTGTATTAACGGGACAAAACAGGCTCTTCAAGAAATGGTGCTGGGAAAACTGGATAACCAAAAGAATGAAAGAGGACCCCTATCCCACCCCCTATACAAGAATCAACTCAAAATGGATCAAAGACCTAAATATAAAAGCCAAGACCATCAAATTACTAGAAGAAAATGTAGGGAAACATTTTAGAGAACTTGTGATAGGTGGTGGATTCTTGCACCTTATATCCAAAGCGTGAGCAACAAAAGGAAAATTAGATAAACAGGTCCTCCTCAAAATTAAACACTTTTGTACCTCACAAGACTTTGTCAAAAGGAAGAAAAGGCAGCTGACTCAATGGGAAAAAATATTTGGAAATCACATATCTGATAAGGGTTTAATATCCATGATATATAGAGATGCTACAACTCAACAATAAAAACTAAAAAAACAATTAAAAATGGGCAAAAGATTTGAATAGACATTTGTCCAAAGAAGAAATACAAATGGGAAAAAAAAACCTGAAAAAATGTTCAACCTCACTAGCAATTAGGGAAATGCAAATCAAAGATACAATGAGATATCATTTCACACCTATTAGAATGGCCACTATTAAATAGACAGAGGTGGAGTGGATATGGCTCAAGCAGTTGAGCGCCTGCCTCCCACATGGGAGGTCCCGGGTTTGGTTCCCAGTGCCTCCTAAAGAAGACAACAAGCAAAACAATGAGCAGACAAGGAGCGTAAACAACAAGCAAAAACAACGAGCAAATAGACAAGGGAGCCATCTCCACAGGGTGGAGATATCATTAAAAAAAAAAAAGAAGGAGCAATTTGGCTCAGTGGTTGAGCACCAGCTTCCCACATACAAGGTCTGGTGTTCAATCCTCGGCCCTGGTACCTCAAAAAAAAAAAAAAAAAAAAAAAAAAGACAATTATAAGTGCTGGAGAGGATGTGGAGAGATAGGAACACTTTTTCACTTATTCACTGTTGGTGGGAGTGTATAATGGTATAACCACTGTGGAGGACTGTCTGGCAGTTCCTAAAGTAGTTGAATATAGACTTGCCACGTGACCCTGCAATACCACTATTGGGTATATACCCAGAAGAACTGAGAGCAGTGACACGAACAGACATCTGCACACCGATGTTAATAGCCACATTATTCACCATTGCCAAAAGATGGAAACAACCTAGGTGTCCGTCAACTGACAAATGGAAAAACAAATTGTGGTTTATACACATGTTGGTTATTGTTATTATGCAGCTGTAAGAAGAAATGATGTTGTGAAGCATATGACAACATGGCGAACCTGTAGGACATTACATTGACTAAAGCAAGCCAGACACAAAAGGACAAATATTGTACAATTGCACTACTATGAACTAAATATATCATGTAATCTCATGGAGTTAATAACTTGAATATGGGTCACCAGAAAACAGACTGAAGTTATAGAATGGAAAGCCAAGGGCTAACTTGTGCAGAATTGGTAAAAAGGATATGTGTTCTCTTTGGAAATGAATAGAAAAGGTGAAAGCACAACACAATGTTTATAATTAGCAGTACTATTATGTGGGTATGACAGTGGTTTAAAGGGAAAGTCTAAGGTCATGTGTATTACTAAAAGGAAAGCTAAAAAATGTAACATGGGACTCTAGAGCATAGTGAAACCGTATGTGAATTATGAATATGGGTAAAATTGCATATATAAGACCGTTTTTCTTTGAAACTGAAGAAACAGTATGTTAATACTACAAGATATCAGACCAAAAAAACCCACATTATGCTAAGTGAAAGAAACCAGACACAAAGTGCTACATATGGTATGAATCCATTTATATAAAATGTATATATAAATCAATTTAAAAAGATGAAATTAGGTTAGTAATTATGTAAGGCTGGGGAAGGATAGAGGGATTGAGAGGTGACTGCTAAGGGGTAATGAAATTGAGTAATGAAATTGTTCTAAAATTTTTTGTGGTGATGAATGCACAACACTGTGATTATACCGAAAGCCATTGATTAAACACTTTGGATAGATCGTATGGCATGTGAATATATCTTGATAAAACTGATTAAAAATAAATAAATGTGCAAGAATAGCCAGAAATAGCAGCTAAATACAGCAGGGGAAACAGAGAGATTGAGATGTGAAGAATTTTATTTGTTTTTTGTTTATTATTATTATTATTATTGAAATATTGAAGGGGGGTTGACGTGGCTCAAATGGTTGGGTGTCTGTCTCCCATATGGAGGTACCTGGGTTCGATCCCCGGGACCTCCCGGTAAAATAAAAGAAAAAAATATAGAAGGCATGCGGGCCCCTAGGCCCTGTACATGAGCAGGTGGGCCGCCAGGCCCCGCCAAGCCATGTAGCAAGATGATGACGTAATAGGAGAGTGACACAAGGGAAAGCCAAGACGAGATGCGCCGAAAAAACAGGAAATGAGGTAGCACAGGTGGCAGAACACCTCTCTCCCACATCGGAGGTTCCCAGGATCGAATCCTGGTAAAGACAGGAGGCGAAGGATGAGAAGAGAGGGCAGGAAACAGACACAGAGAATTGCCCAGCGAATGGACACAAAACAGCAAAAATATGGGGAGGGGGGTTTAAAATGGATAAAAGTAAAATAAACAAATAAATCTTAAAAAAAAAAAGAAATATTGAAAATGCTCTGATAGTGATTGAAGTGATACATGCACAACTATGTGATTATACCAAATACCATTGATTGTATACTTTGGATGAAAAGAGATGCTATCTTTACATATCTTTAATATGTATCAATAAAATGGATTTGTTTTTTTTAAACAGGGAAAAAAAATCAGATAAGGATTTATTAATGAAAAAAAAAAAAAAAAAAAGAAACAAGTGAGGACCTTGAAGTTGAGGTGACTATTGAAGATGCTGATTATTTTCCACCTACCAAGAGACCAAAGAGCAATGAGCCACCACAGCTGCCAGTTTCTGAACCTGCCAATGCTGGAAAACAGAATATGAGGGGTTCAACTTTGAGTAAAGGAATGCTCAAATTATTGATCTACATGTTGAAGATTGTCTGAAAGAAAATATGCTCAAGCTATAAAAGCCAAAGATCCTGTGACGATCCCACGTCCCCTTTTCCAGTCAATGCTGAAAATCTTTATTATGTAGGAGGACTTCCTGGAGGAATTTCTGTTAGACAGCCATCTACTTCTGGAATTCCTGGCTAAAAGTAAAAAAAAGTAAATAAGTAAATAAATCTTTAATTAAAAAAAAAATCAAGGGTGTTGTTAAAAAGCCTTAACCAGTTATTTCCTATTGGCCTCCTGGAATGGCTTGTAATATAAATGCTAAAGCACGGCAGAAAGCCCAGATAACAACAACCCTCAAACTTCAGTAGTTGGAACCCCTACCCAGACTAAAGTTTCTAATATTTCCTTCAAGTCTCGAGGAAGAGAGTTTTCCTGAGGCCTGGAATGCCAAAATCAGGGCCCTAAAACAGAAATCTTTGCAATGAAAATTGAGGTGAAGCTCTTGGCCTGCAACAAGATTTGAGTGCCATCTGCATTATTTTTGAGTCTTTCCCAGAAGACTTTTATGTGGAAAGCTTACCTGAGGGTGTGCCATTCCGAAGACAGTCTACTTTTGGTACTTCAAGCCTGGAGAAGATATTCAGAAACAAAGCCTAGATGAAATTCATCATTCAAAAGCCTAGAATGTTTGAGACAGCTATTGAGGAAAGCATCTCCCCTAAGAGCCCTCCAAGAAAAATAAATTCATCACCCAATGTCTATATTACTGTGTCAGGTGTTGAAGATCTTAACATCATTCAGGTGACAATTCCAGACAACGATAATGAAAGATTGTCAAAAGTTGAAAAAGCAGGGAGTGGATGTAGCTCAAGTGGTTGAGCACCTGATTCCCATGTACAAGGACCTGGGTTCAATCCCCGTTACCTCCTAAAAACAATAACAAAAAAACCAACCAAACCAAAAAACCAACTTGGGATTACCAATGTAGCTCAGTGGTTGAGTGTGGGTGTATCACATATGAGCTCCCGGGTTTAATACCTGGTCCTGGTACCTTAAAAAAAAAAAAAAAAAAAAAAGTTGAAAAAGCTAGACAGCTAAAGGAACAAGTGAATGACCTCTTCAGTCAAAAATTGGGGGAAGCGGATGTGGCTCAAGCAGTTGGGCACCCGCCTACCACATGGGAGGTCCTGGGTTTGGTACCCGGTGCCTCCTAAAGAAGATGAGCAAGACAGCGAGCTGATGCGATGGGCTGGCATGGCAAGCTGACGCAACAAGCTGATGCAACGAGGAGACACAATGAGGAAACACAATGAGAGGCACAACAAGCAGGGAGTGGAGGTGGCTTAAGCCATTAGGCACCTCTTTCCCACATGGGAGATCCTGGGTGTGGTTCCTGGTGTCCCCTAAAAAGAAAATGAGCAGACACAGAGAGCAGACAGTAAGTGCAAGCAACGGGAGTGGGGGGGAAGGAAAAAAAAAATCCAACCAGGTGATTGGTATGGATTTCCCTGTGAAAGTTCCCTACAGGAAAATCACAATTAACCTTGATTGTGTGGTGGTCAATGGCAAGTCCCCAGTGGTGTCATCCAAAGCCTCCAGTTACCTGGAAATGAGCACCATGGAAGGATCTTAGATTCTGCAGAGTTTATCAAATTCACAGTCATTAGGCCCTCTCCAGGCCTTGTGGATTAATAATAACCAGTTGGTGGATCAAAGTGAGGCAGAAGGCCCAGCAGTGATACAAGGATCAGCTGGGCCAAGCCAGTTAGAGGTTCCTGCAACAGAAGAAATAAAGGAAACTGACAGAAGCTCTCAGATCAAGCAAGAACCAGACTCAACGTGGTATTCTCTGCTAGGCTTAAAGTAGTCAGTAGTTTGAGAGGAGCTTTTCAGACCTGTTACTGTCCCAAGCTGTGTCATATACTTGTATAACAGAAATATCTTCTATACTAACTGTACTAACTGTATTAGTCAGCCAAAGGGGTGCTAATGTGAAATACCAAAAATAAAGGGTATATATTTGGGGTAGAAGTCCACAGATACCAGGCTATAAAGCGTTAAGTTTCTTCTCTCACCACAGTCCATTGCCACGTGTTAGAGCAAGACAGCTGCCGGCGTTTGCCAGGGTTCAGGCTTATGGGGTTCCTCTCTTCCCAGGGCTGCATTTCTCTCTGGGCTTAGCTTCTGTTTCCTCCACAAGGTCAGCTGTAGAGGATCAGGCGAACGGCTTGCTTCTCTTCTCCTGGGGCCTTCTTTCCAACATCAAAGCTGCTTCTCAAAAGACTGCTTCAACTCTGTTCTTCGCCTTGCCTTTTATATTCAATTCCCCACCCACCAAGGGGTGGGGCTCAACGCCCTACTGACGTGGCCCAGTCAACGCCCAGATTAAGACATCAGTTTACAAGCATGGTCCAATTATATTTTTGGAATTCATAATTACATCAAACTGACCAACTGCAACACTAGCCTTTTCTTTCTTTCTTTTTTTTTTTAACTTTTAGATAGAAATGTCTACTTTTTCAGCAGTTCTGTAGATTTGGTATGGCTGGTTTACTTTGTTTTTTTTGTTTTTGTTTTATTTTTTTATCCCCCCACCCCAAGATGACTCCCTTGACTGTCTGCTCGTTGTCTGCTCATCTTTCTCAGGTGGCACTGGGAACCAAACCCAGGAACTCCCATGTGGGAGGCATGTGCCCAACTGCTTAAGCCACTTCCACTCCCTGCTGGTTGCGGTGTCTGTTCCTTATGTCGTCTGCTGGTTGCAGCATCTGCTCATTTTCTTTGGGAGGCACCGGGAACCAAACTTGGGACCTCCCATATGTGGGGCAGGCACCCAATTGCTTGAGCCACATCTGCTCCCTGGTTTACTTTGGAATGTATTATAAGAATTTTACAGCAGTGATGGAAAATGACAGGGAAAATGACAGGGATAAATCTCATCAGATTTTTTACATATTCAGCAAAGTGGTGGGGTACAAGGACAAAAAGAAAAAAATTAAACAAGAAGTAAAGAGCTAGCAACTATCTTCTTAACTCAAACCCCACAGAGAGTGGATTGCTTAGTCTATTAAATTGACTTAAATCTATTTAATAATTGCCACATGCCCACTTCATATTATGTAATGCAGATTTTACCTTCCTTTGAAGCTTTTGATCTTTATACAATAGGACTGGTTTTCAAATAAACAAATACTCAATATCACTACCACAGTGGGGGAAGAGAAAAAAAGAGTTCAGAAATGTACCCAAATATATATGGGAATTTTGTGAAAGATAAGAGAGCTTTTTAAATAAAAGTGGGTATGACAGTGGTTTAAAGGGAAAGTCTAAGGTCATGTGTATTACTAAAAGGAAAGCTAAAAAATATAACATGGGACTCCATAGCATAGTAAAACTGCATGTGAAATATGAATATGGGTAAAACTGCATATATAAGACTGTTTTTCTTTGATACTGAACAAATGTATGTTAATACTACAAGATGTTAATATCAGACAAAAAAACCCCACATTATGCTAAGTGAAAGAAACCAGACACAAAGTACTACATATGGTATGAATCCATTTATATAAAATGTACATATAAATCAATTTATAAAGATGGAATCAGATTAGTGGTTATACAGGGCTGGGGAAGGACAGAGGGACTGAGAGGTGACTGCTAAGAGGTGTGGAGTTTTTCTGTTTGAGGAGAAATGAAATTGTTCTAAAATTTTCTGGGTGATGAATGCACAACACTGTGATTATACTAAAAGCCATTGATTTTAGTATACGTTGTACACGTTGGATAGATTGTATGGTATATGAATATATCTCAATAGAACTGCTTTTAAAAAAATAAAGAAGAGATACATAGAAAATAAAGAATTATATACCATGATCCAGTGGATTTTATCCCGGGTATGCATGGGTGGTTCAACACAAGAAAATCAATCAATGTTATATACCACATCAACAAAAAAAACGCACATGGTCATCTTGATTGATGCAGAAAAGGCATTTGACAAAAGATAGCATCCTTTCGTGATTAAAATATTAGAAAAAGGGAAGCAGCTGTGGCTCGATCAGTGGGGCTCCCGTTTGCCATGTGGGAGGCCCCGGGTTTGGTTCCCGGGGCCTCCTGGTGGGGGCGGGCCCACCCGCACGGCGTGGTTGGCTGACCCAGCGAGCACAAGCAGCAAGGGGGGGGATAAATTAATAAATAAATAAAATCTTAAAAAAAAAAAAAATTAGAAAAATAGGGCTAGAAGGAAACTTTCTCAACATGATAAATGTCAGAAACAAAAAACCCTCAGCTAACATAGTACTCAATGGTGAAAAACTGAAAGCTTTCCCTCTAAGATCTAGAACAAGTATTCCCATTGTCACCTCTGTTATTCAACATTGTGCTAGAAGTTCTAGCCAGAGCATTAGACAAGAAAAGGAAATAAAAGGTGTCCAAATTGGAAAGGAAGAAGTAAAACTTTCCCTGTTCACCAATGATATGATCCTATACCAGAAAGTCCTGAAAAATTGACAACAAAGGTACTAGAACTAATAAATGAGTTCAGCAAAGTGGCGGGATAAAAGATCAATGCAAAAAATCAGTAGTGTTTCTATACACAAGTAATGAGAAATCTGAGGAAGAAATCAAGAAAAATATTTCATTTACAATAGCAACTAAAAGAATAAAATATCTATGAATAAATCTAACCAAGGCTGTAACATACTTGTACACAGAAAATTACAAAGCATTGCTAAAAGAAATTAGAAAACTTGAATAGATGGAGGGACACTCCATGTTCATGGACTGGAAGACTAAATATCATTAATATGCTAATTCTACCCAAATTGAATGACAGATTCAAAGCAATCCCAATCAAAATTCCAACAGCCTACTTTGCAGAAATGGAAAAGCCAGTTATCAAATTTATTTGGGAGGGTAGGAGGCCCTGAATAGCCAAAAACTTCTTAAAAAAGAATAACAAAGTTTTAGGACTCACACTTTCTGTCTTTAAGGCAAATTATAGAGCTACAGTGGTCAAAACAGCATGGTACTGGTATAAAGACAGATATATTGGCCAATAGAATCAAATTGAGAGTTCAGAAATAGACCCTCACATCTATGGCCAGTTGATTTTTGACAAGGCTGCCAACTCCACTCAACTGGGAAAGAACAATCTCTTCAACAAATGGTGCTGGGAGAACTGGATATCCATATGCAGAAGATTGAATTAACTCAAAATGGAGCAAAGGCCTAAATATAAGAACCAGGACTATAAAACTTCTAGAGGAAAATGTAGGGAAGCATCTTCAAGATCTTGTGGTAGGCAATAGTTTCTTGGACTTTACACCCAAAGCACAAACAATGAAATAAAAAAATAGATAAATGGGATCTCCTCAAAATTAAAAAAAATTTGTGCAAAGGACTTTATCAAGAAAGTGAAAAAGACAACCTATTCAATGGGAGAAAATATTTGGAAACCACATATCTGATAAAGGCTTAATATCCAGAATATATAAAGAAACCCTACAACTCAACAATAAAAAGACAAACAACCCAATTTAAAAAATGGGCAAGGGGCGCAATCTAGGTGGTCCCCAGGCGCCTCCCGCAGGCTCTCAGGGCTGCAGTTCTGCAGCTCGTGGTCGCGGCATTCACAGCTATAAATTTCCGTCTGAGTATTCCCTTTGCTGCATCCAGTAAGTTATGCTATACTGCGATTTTGAAGTCGCATGCATGCAGAGCCATGTCCAATACAAAGAGGGTGGTCTGTAAAAGAATTTTACCTGCATGAGATGTCTGAAGACTCAAAGATTCCAGAAGTTTTGACTGCCTCACTTTGGGTATAACTTTGGAGAATGAAGGTCTTTCAGTAACTGTTGGAGTATAGAAGTTAGCTTGTAGTTTAAGCCTCTTTTTTGTATAGTCACATACTATATTCTTTCCATTAACACTAAAGAGTTATCAAGTGTTCAAAGAAATAGTGCTTTCTGGGGCCTCCACTGTTGTTTTCCAATTTTCTGATTTTGAGACAGCTGATTTGTGTAATATTTGTGTAGAGTATTGAAAGGTGGATGGAGAAAATCAGGACATGGAAATACTACACTTGATTCCTCTGTGAAAGATTCTTCAAAGTTCTCTATGGTTTCTGGCTTTTTCAGGTTCATGATTTTTAAAATATCTGAGTAAAGTATCATTTTTTTTTTTTTTTTTTTTAAAGATTTTATTTATTCATTTATCCCCCCCTTGCTGCTTGTGCTCGCTGGGTCAGCCAACCACGCCGTTTGGGCGGGCTTGCCCTCACCAGGAGGCCCCGGGAACCGAACCCGGGGCCTCCCACATGGCAAACGGGAGCCCCACTGATTGAGCCACAGCCGCTTCCCTCATTTGTTTTTATTTTTTCATTTTTTGATAAATCACTTTTATCTGTTCAATTTTCTTCCTTACTGATGTTTCCATATTTAAAATTCCAATTTGTAGCAGAAAAGTTTTCACCATTTTTGTTTACATTTGCTGAACACAAATTAATGTGGCCCATTTCTCTAGAGTGGCAAGCATTTAGAAATGTTGTTGTTGTCAATGCAGGCTGAAGTACAAATCAAAATGTAAGGAAGAAGATATAAACACACTTTTTTTTTTTATTAGCAGACAATGTTATGTTATTCAAGTGATTTTCACAACTGATATTTCATATAGTCCTCCCAAATTAATGAAAAGATTATTTTCCTCATAATTACATTATTATGTAAGTAGTACTTTTTAATATTTAAAAAAAGAAATTGTTTTAATATAAATAGTCAATTTATTAATTTGAAGTATCAAGTGATATATTAGAATATGAGCAGTCAAAGGCTGATTCACTTTTATCTGAACTAGTTAATTGTACACTTTTAAATCCTATGTGTAACAAATCTATAAAATATGCATTACCTTGTAGTTAAAAAAAAAAAAAAAAAAAAAAAAAAAAAGGGCAAAAGACTTGAAGAGACATTTCTCCAAAGAGGAAATACAAATGGCTAAAAAGCACATGAAAAGATGTACAACATCACTCGCTATTAGCAAATCAAAACCACAGTGAGATATCATTTTACACCCACTAGAATGGCCACTATTAAAAGGACAGAAAACTACACGTGTTGGAGAGCTTGTGGAGAAATAGGAACACTCATTCATTGCTGGTGGGAATATAAAATGGTGTAGCCGCTGTTGAGGACAGTATGGCAGTTCCTTAAAAAGCAAAGTTTAGAGTTACCATATGATCTGGCAATCCTGCTACTCGGTATATACCCAGAAGTACTGAAAGCAGGGGCATGAACAGATATACTCATACCAATTTTCATAGGGACATTATTCACAATTGCCAAAAGATGGAAACAACCCAAGTGTCCATTGACACTAACAGAACAAGCATAAGAATGTTCTTTCATGAATTAAACAAATGTATGATATTAATATAAGGTGTTAATAATGGGATGGTATATGGAGAAAAAATACACATAGTGTAAATAATGGACAATGGATAGAACTATTTTAATAATCTTTTTTTTTTTTTTTTTTAAAGATTTTATTTATTTATTCATTTATCCCCCCCTTGCTGCTTGTTGACAGGTCATAGGACTGTGAATCAATGCCCTTGTGGCATAGGTTGAGGAAAGGCAGCCTCCAGCCATAACCCACCTAACCAATTAAGCCAGCCATAGCCTATGGGCAGCTCATCCCCTCCCAAGAATAAACAATGGAGCAGATAAGGGCCATCACTCCCTCCCCAACCCCTCCCACATTCTAAGACCTCCTAGCCCACTCCCCACTGGCCATTTGGCCCCAGGCTGTACTCGGTTTCCCCTATTGATGTACTGTATAAATTCATATCCACCACCTTCCAAGGGTGGGCTGAAGTCTCTCTTCAGACCCCCTCCGTTGGGAGAGCTTCCCAATAAACTTCCTGCCTGCAAAAAAAGAAAAAAAAAAAAAATCTTTTATCGCTTAAAAAAAAAAAGGTAACTACTGTTAAAAAATAGCATAATTATATATTTAAAAAGTACTATCATCATTTGTAACAAATATTCTGCACCAATGCAAGGTGGTGGGGTGATGTATGGGAATCTTGTATGTTATGCATGATCGTCTTGGAAACTCAGTTTCTCTAATAAAAAAAAATTGAAATCATACAAATTAACTTCTCTGACAACAATGGAATGAAGCTAGACATCAATGAAGGAAGGAAAACTGGGAAAATAAAAATATGTGGAAATTAAATAGCACACTTATATAACCAATGAGTTAAAGGGAAATTAGAGGGAAGCGGATGTGGCTTAAGCAGCTGGCGCCTGCCTACCATGTGGGAGGTCCTGGTTCTGGTCCCAGTGCCTCCTAAAGAAGAGAAGCGGGAGCAGAAGCGAGCCCAGACAGGGAGGCCAGGAGGGAAATAAATAAATGAATCTTAAAAAAAAGGGGGGGGAATTAGAAATGTGAAAATACTTAGAGAAATTAAAACAAAGACAACATACCAAAATTTATGGGATGCAGCAAGGCTGCTCAGAGGGAAATTTATAATAATAATGACATCTATATTAAAAATAATGACAATAAAAATTTAAAAAAGAAAACAACAAATAGAAAAAATGATGAAGATGCTCTTGCATAGTTTGTAACAAATGTCTCACAACAATGCAAGTTGTTGGTAGTGGGGTGATGTATGGGAGCCCTGTATGATGTTATGCATGTTTATTTTGTAAGTTCACAACTTTTATTATATACATATTATTTATGTATGTTTGTGTACGAATGATATACTTCAATAAAATATTTTAAAATTTGAAAAAAAAATGAAAATATCAAATTAATAACCTAGGTTTATATCTTGAGGAACTAGAAAAGTAAGAGCAAAATAAATCCAAAGTTAGCAGAAGAAAGGAAATAATTAAGATTAGAGCAGAGATAAATGAAAGAGAGAATATAAAACCAATTGAGAGAATAAAAAACAAAAATCCATTCTTCAAAAAAAAAAACAAAATTGACAAAACTTTAGGTAAACTGACAAAAAAAAAAAAAAAAAAAAAAAAGAGAAAGGACACAAATAACTAAAATCAGAAAGGAAAATGGTGATAGCACCACTGACCCTACAGAAATAAAATGATTCTAGGAAAATATTATAAACAATTGTACTCCAAACTTGATAATCTAGAAGAAATGGAAAAATTACTAGAAATACACCAGTTACCCAAATTGATTCATTAAGAAACAGAAAACCTCAACAAACCTGTAACAAATGCAGAGACTGAAACAATAATTTAGAAAATCTTCCACCAAAGAAAAGTACAGGACCAGATGGCTTCACTGGTGAATTCTACCAAACATTTAAAGAAAAGTTACCACCAATCCTTCAGAAACTCTTCCACGAATTCAAGAGAAGAGAAGTCTATCTAATTCTTTCTATGAGTCCAACATTACTCTGATACCAAAGCCTGATAAGGACTTCACCAGAAAAGAAAATACAGACCAATTTCCCTTATGAATATAGATGCAAGATTTCTCAACAAAATACTAACAAGCTGAATCCAACAGCATATTAAAAAGATTATAGTTTTGGTATGCTGTGTTTTCATTTTTCATCTGAAGAATTCCCCCTTGTAATTTCTTCTTTGACTCTTTGGTTATTTGATAGTGTGTTGTTTCATTTCCACATGTTTGTAAATTTTCCAGTTCTCCTTTAATTTCTAGCATTATTCCATTGTGGTCCTAGAAATTACTTTGTATTCTTTCAATATTTTTTAATTTATTGAAATTTGATTTTTAGCCTAACATGTGATCCATCCTAAAAAATGCTCCATGTGCACTTGAGAAGAATGAGTATTCTGCTGTTGCTGGCTGGAGAGTTCTGTGTATGTCCATTAGGTTTAAATGGTTAATAGTGTCGTTCACATCATCTACTGTCTTATTGATTGTCTGCTTAGATATTCTATCAATCACTGAAAGTGGTGTATGGAGGTCTCCAACTTTTATTGTAGCACTATTTCTCCCTTCAATTCTTCCCATTTTTGCTTCTTATCATTTGGGGCCCTGTTGCAAGATGTATGTTTATAACACTTATATCTTCTTGCTGGATTGAACCTTTTATCAATATATAATATCTTTCTTTGCCTCTTGTAATCTTTTGACTTAAAGTCTATTTTGTCTGATAATAATCTTTGTGCCTAAAGTGAGTTTCTTGTAGGTAGCATATAGATGGATCATACTTTTTCATCCAATCTGTCAATCTCTGCTTTTTATTTTATTTTTAAAAAGATTTATTTATTTATCCCCACCCCCACCCCCTTGTTTTGCGCTCGCTGTCTGCTCTCTGTGTGTGTCTGCTTGTCTTCTCTAGGTGGCACCGGGAAACAATCCTGGGACCTTCCAGAGTGGAGAGAGTCTGCTCAATCTCTTGCACCACCTCAGCTCCCTGGTCTGCTGTGTGTCTTATTTTCTCTCTTCTGCGTCTCTTTTTTGTTTTGTCATCTTGCTGTGCCAGCTCTCTGCACAGGGCAGCACTCCTGCATGGGCCAGCTCTCCACTTGGGCCAGCTTGTCGCACAGGCCAGCTTGCTTTTCACCAGGAGGCCCCAGGAATCAAAACCTATATGGTAGACGGGAGCCCAATTGCTTGAGCCACATCTGCTTCCCAATCTCTGCTTTTTAATAGTGATATATATATATATATATATCTTTGTAGCAATTTAATTTTTTCCTACTTCTGTTAACTTTATTTATTTATTTATTTATTTATTTTTTTTAAGATTTTATTTATTTATTCATTTATCCCCCCCTTGCTGCTTGTGCTCGCTGGGTCAGCTAACCACGCTGTGCGGGCGGGCTTGCCTTCACCAGGAGGCCCCGGGAACCGAACCCGGGGCCTCCCATATGGTAAACGGGAGCCCTACTGATTGAGCCACAGCCGCTTCCCTGTTAACTTTAATTTCCCATGGCACTTTGGCAATGTTGAAAACAAAAATACAAATACAAGGATGTACTCAATTTTAACATTTTATACATGAGCATATGCCACACCATTTTGGGAGTGACAGTTTTGACAAGAATAAACCTAAGCAACGGACAAAACAGAAGTCAGATAACTGGTTGTTCTGACCCCCACCCCCAAACATTCAAGAGATATAACTCAAGGGACATCTGAATCAGATAAAAATGAACATAGACATGGCTATTTCTTTACATATACTATTCAGCATTTTGTGATGTAAAACTGAAAACAAAACCACTTTATATACAACTTGTTGATATCTGAGTTGCACTTTTAGAAACTCTATTCAAAGATTAATAAAAAGTTCTGCACTTTTAAAAATAAAATTTAAGTTATTTAATAAATGAATTTTTTTTTAGTTTTAAGTTGTTTTATTTTTTAAAAAACAATTTATTGAAGTATATTATTCCTACATGAACATGCATAAACTATAATGTTCAGTAAACATCGTGAACTTACAAAACAAACAAGCATAACATCATACAGGGCTCCCACACATCACCCCCCAAAAAACACCCTGTATTGTTGTGAAACATTTGCTAACAAATCATGAAAGCGTATCGTCAAAGTATTACTATTAAGTATAGTCTGTACCTTCCTCCCCTATACATTTTTTTAAGAATTTATTGATTTACTTTTATCCATTTTTACCACCACCCCCCCTTTTGCTGTTTCTGTGTCCATTCGCTGGGCGACTCTGTGTCCGTGTCCTGCCCTCTCTTCTCATCCTTCTCCTGTCTTCACTGGGATTCTATCCTCTGAACCTCTGATGTAGGAGAGAGGTGTCCTACTGCCTGCGCCACCTTAGTTCCTCGTTTTACCATGTGTCTTCTCTTGGCTCTCCCTTGTGTCACTCTCCGGTTACGTCATCATCTTGCTGCATGGATCATGAGGCATGGCGACGCACCCGCTTCTGGGGCCTGGCGGCACACCCACACTCAGGACCTAGTGGC
This sequence comes from Tolypeutes matacus, assembly GCA_026826555.1. Classification (NCBI taxonomy): domain Eukaryota; kingdom Metazoa; phylum Chordata; class Mammalia; order Cingulata; family Chlamyphoridae; genus Tolypeutes; species Tolypeutes matacus. Next base: position 2,526,474 of record JAKSZT010054557.1, read on the forward strand.
CCATGTGCCGTCTATATTTTTCTTTTTTTAAATTTTTACCAGGAAGTCCTGGGGATTGAACCCAGGTCCCTCCATATGGGACATAGACACCCAACCACCTGAGCCACATCCATCCCCCTGTTATAGCTCTTAAGGTTGACCAAAAGTACCTAGAGTTATAGTCATTTCCCATACAGGATGGTCATATAATAAATCAGGCTTAGTTTATCACCAGCATTCTAAAAACCAGACCGAGGGAGAAAAACTAGGTCTGGGGACACATGCATGGTTTCTAATGTAGCGAACGTTTAGCCTACCCTGATTATCACAAAATCAGGACAGCAGGAATATTCGCATTCAAATGAATTTTAAAAGAAGATTTATTCTTAACTATACCTGAAGACAAATTGTCCAACTTAAAATATCCTCAATTCAGTTAATGAAAACTGAAATATCTATGAATCTTCTTGGAAACTCACACTAAGTACATATCATATACCAAAAAGTTTAAAGTTAATTAAATGGCAAGTGAAATAAATAATTTTAAAAATCAGAAAAAAAAAAACATTGTATATTGTAATTAAGAACTTATAAAAACCCATCAACAAAGAAAGACACACACAAAAAAACATCAAGGGACGTGGATGTGGCTCAAGCAGTTGGGCGCCCGCCTACCACATGGGAGGTCCTGGATTTGGTTCCCATTGTCTCCTAAAGATGAACAAGACAGCAAGCTGACACAATGGGCTGACACAGCAAGATTATGCAACAAAGAGACACAGCGAGGAAACACAATGAGACACAACAAGCAGGGAGCAGAGGTGGCTCAAGTGATTGAGTGCCTCCCTCCCACATGGGAGGTCCTGTGTTCAGTTCCCAGTGCCTCCTAAAAAAGAAGACGAGTAGACAACGAACACAAACAAGAAGGGGTGGGGAGGAGAAATCAATAAATAAAATAAATCTTTATTTTAAAAAAACCGTCAAGAGGCAAAATATTACTCTCCTTTTTGGGTTTTATCTTTTCTGTAAATGAACTGGCAGTTCTTTTATGTGCTAATATATATTGCCAACACAAATATCAGAGATTTAACCCAGTGTTGTTCAACTGTGTCAAAGTAAAACCAGTGGACATTTAAGCTAAAAGACTAAATATTAAGGCCATAACTATTAAAACTAGAGAACGTGTTCAGTATCTTTTAAGTACTATTTTCTGTTCCTGCAATATCCTTGTTCTCCTCCATACTAATAAAGATCCCAACATTCCATCATTAAGCTTTCTACCAAGTCAACCTGGTTACTAAAAAAGGAAAAAGAAATGCAAAACAACACTCAAGCTACCTTAATTTTGGGAATCAATAGATACCAAAATTCTGCATGTCATTTGATCACATACAAATTGAGCACATAAAACAATGACAAATCCATATCACTGAAAGATTTCATCTTCCTCTAAAATCCAGTTGACAACCATTTAGATGAATCACAATTTTGAATGCCAGTGCCTATATTTGGCAAAAGTGAAATTACTTAGATCTACAGACAGATACTAGATATTATGAAAATCTTAATTATGAGGAAAGAAATGAAGATAGGTTTTGCAATGTCTCCATGCACCTTCTCTATGATTAATTTGTGTGACTATTATTTTCTTCACACAGTAAAAAGATGATCAAATAATCTGTGAATAACCAATATTTGATCATACTGTAAATTGTGTATCATAGAGAATAGTTTCAACATTGTTTGACCTACTTTTAGCCCCCAAAACCCATGGAAGTGTTAAATCATAAGAGTAAAAAGAGATGTAGATTATCTTAGTTATTAGATAGTTACATTCTTAATGGTTACCTTTGTAATTAAAATGAGCATCTTAAACTAATAACAACCTAGTCTGACTACTATCAACCTAGTTTCAGTAATATACAAAATCTCTATTCCTATATCTCTCCATCTCTCCCGTCTTATGTTGTTATTTTCTCAGATTACATCTATATTGTACACCCATCAACCTAGACTGAAAATATATATATTTAGGAGGTATCAGGGATTGAACTCAGGACCTCATACATGGGAAGCAGGTGCTCAACTAGTTGAGCTACATCCTCTCCTATAAATATATTTTATTTTATTATTTTATTATTTTATTTCATTTCAATTTTATTCTATTCTATTTTTATTTTATATTTCATTTTATTTCATTTCATTTTTTTGAGGTACTGGGAAAGCTGGTGCTCAACCACTGAGTCACATTGGCTTCCCTGTAAATATATTTTAAACATTTACCTAAGTCATATAGGGAGGGAAAAAGCAGTTATACACCAAAAATACAATAATACAGATCTTTATATATTTACCTATGAAGCTAATTTTACCAGTGTTCTTTATTTCTTCTTATGGCTTCAAGTTACTGTCTAGTGTCCTTTTATTTCAGCTTGATGGACTCCCTTTAGCCTTTACTGTGGGGCAGGTCTTCTGGTAATGAGTTTTTCAACTCTTCTTTATCTGTCAATGACGTAATTTCTCCTTCATTTTTGAAGGACAATTTTGCCAGAAATAGAATTCTTGGCTGATAGTTTTTTTGTTTTGTTTTTTACTTTAAGGGCTTTAAATGTCATCCCATTGTCTTCTGGCCTCCATGCTCATGTTTTCTGATGAGAAATCCACTGCTGATCTTCTTGGGGATCCTTGTATGTGGCAAGTCGCTTCTTTCTTGCTGCTTTCAAAATCATCTTTTTTCCCTTGGATTTCGACAATTTGGCTATAATGTATCTTGGTGTTGATCTTTTAGCATCTATCCTGTTTGGAATTCACTGAGCTTCCTAGATGTGTATATTTATGTCTTTCATTAAACTTGGGAATTTTTAAATTATTAATTTTATTGAAACATATTCATAAATCATAAGTACATCTAGAGTATACAATTGTACATTTGGTATAAACAGTTGTATATTCATCACTTCAATTAATATTAGAATATTTTTATTAATTCACAAGAAAAAGAGAAAAGAAGAAAGAAAAAAAAAACTACATCTTAGGAGTTACCTCTCAATCTTTCTATCCTTCTCCTGCCACAGCTAACTACTAAGCTATTTCTGTCTCTATAATTTATTTGTATTTCCATTTGGTACAGATGGAGACAAACTATACGTAACACTTTTTGTATTTGTCTAATTTCTTTCATGTAGCATACTTCCTTTTTTTTTTTTTTTTTTTTTAACCATTGATGGAAGTTTATTAATATATTACATTATTCTACTGTCCATAGTTTGCTTTGGTTGTATTTTTGCCCAAATATCACCCTGATATTAACATCTTATAACATTAATGTACATTTGTTCTGTTTCAGAGGAAAACAGTCTTATGTATGCACTGTTAATTACACTCATTTTTCACAAGAGGGCTTACTATGCTATACATACAGTCCCATGTTTCATTTTTCAGCTTTCCTTCTAGTGATATACATGACCTTAGACTTTCCCTTTCAACCACTATTATACCCATATATTAGTGCTGCTATTTACAAACACTAAGATGTGCTTTCACCATTTCTATTCATTTCCAAACATTTACAAACCACTTTTACAATTCTGCACAGATTAAATCTCAGGGTTCCATTCTCTAACCTCATTCTATTTTCTGGTGACATATTCTAGGTATTAAATCCATGAGTTTGCACATTTTATTATCTTAATAGCAAAATCATACAAAATTTGTCCTTTTGTGCTAGCTTGCCTCACTCAACATAATCTCCTCCAAATTCATCCAAGTTGTCATATACTTTTTTTTTTTTTTTTTTTTTTTTAAAGATTTTATTTATTTATTCATTTATCCCCCCCTTGCTGCTTGTGCTCGCTGGGTCAGCTAACCACGCCGTGCGGGCGGGCTTGCCTCCACCAGGAGGTCCCGGGAACCGAACCCGGGGCCTCCCATATGGCAAACGGGAGCCCTACTGATTGAGCCACAGCCGCTTCCCTGTCATATACTTTATGACTTCATTTCTTTTTACAGCTGAATAATATTCCTTCATGTGTATATACCACTTTTTTTATTTTTATTTTTTTACCTATTTAGCAGTTGATGGACACTTGGGATATTTCCATGTTTTGGTGATTGTGAATAATGCTGCTATGAACATCAGTGTGAATATGTCTATTTGTGTCACTGCTCTCAGTTCTTCTGGGTACATACCTAGTAGTGGTATTGCTGGGTCACATGGCAGATCTATATCTAACTTCCTTAGGAACTGCCAAACAGTTTTCCACTGAGGCTGTACCATTCTACATTTCCACCAACAGTGAACAAATATTCCTTTCTCTCCACATCCTCTCCAACACTTGTAGTTTTCTGTCTTTTTAATATTGGTGATTCTAGTAGGTGTGAAATGATATCTCATTGTAGCTTTGATTTACATTTCCCTGATAGCTAGTGATGTGGACCATTTTTTCATGTGCTTTTTTAAACTTTATTTTGTACATTTAAAATTGAAAATATAGATAATTAAAAACTAAAAAGAAAACACAGTTGAATAAAAACATACATTTCTCAATTAAATATACTGGATCCATACAATTATTATTATTTTTAATCATACAATATGTTGCACAATATATTTGGTTCATAATAATGCAATCATACAGTATTTGTCCTTTTGTCTCTGGCTTGCTTCGCTCAACATAATGTCCTCCAGGTTCATCCATGTTTTCATATGCTTTATGACTTCATTTCTTCTTACAGCTGTAAAATATTCCATTGTGTGAATAGACCACAGTTTGTTTACCTATTCATTGGTTGATGGACACCTGGGTTGTTTCCAGCTTTTGGCATTCTGAATAATGCCGCTATGAATATCGGTGTGCAGATGTCTGTTCATGTCATTGCTCTCAGTTCTTCTGGGTATATATCCAGTAATGGTATTGCCAGGTCACATGGCAAGTCTATATTCAACTTCTTTAGGAACTGCCAAACAGTCCTCCATAGTGGCTGTACCATTCTGTATTCCCACCAACAGTGAAGAAGTGTTCCTACCTCTCCACATCCTCTCCAACACTTGCAGTTCTCTGTATTTTTAATAGTGTTCATTCTGATAGGTGCGAAATGATATCTCATTGTAGTTTTGATTTGCATTTCCCTAATCATTAGTGATATTGAGCATTTCTTCATGTTGTTTTTTTTTTTTTTTTTTGCCATTTGTGTTTCTTCTTTGGACAAATGTCTATTCAAGTCTTTTGTCCATTTTTTAATTGGTTCTTTCCATTTGTTTAGGTCTTTTTAAAATTTCTTTTAGGGAAGCGGCTGTGGCTCAATCAGTAGGGCTCCCGTTTGCCATATGGGGGGCCCCGGGTTCAGTTCCTGGGGCCTCCTGGTGGGAGCGGGCCCTCCCGCATGGTGTGGTTGGCTGACCCAGCGAGCACAAGCAGCAGGGGGAGGATGGATGAATAAATAAATAAAATCTTAAAAAAAAAAATTTCTTTTAGCATTGTTTTGTAGTTTTCTCCATATAGGTCCTGTACTTCTTTCATTAAATTAATTCCTAGGTATTTGAGTCTTTTTGTTGCTATTGAAAATGGAATGTTCCCCGATTTCCTCCTCAGGTTTTTCGGTACTAGTGTACAAAAACATTACTGATTTCTTTTTTTTTTTTTTTTTTTTACTGGGAGGTCCCGGGTATCAAACCCGGGTCCCTCCATATGGGAGACGGACACCCAACCAGTTGAGCCACATCCGACCCCCGACATTACTGATTTCTAAGTACAGGATCATGTCATCCACAAACAATGGGAGTTTTACTTCCTCTTTTCCTATTTGGATGCCTTTAATTTTTTTTCTTGTCTAATTGCTCTAGCTAGAAATTCTAGTACAACATTGAATAACAATGGTGACAGTGGGCACCCTTGTCTTGTTCCCGATCTTAGAGGGAAAACTTTCAACCTTTCCCTATTGAGTATGATGTTGGCTGCGGGTTTTTCATATAAGCCTTTTATCATATTGAGGAATTTTCCTTCTACTATCTTTTGAAGTGTTTTTATAAAAAAAAATTAATAAAAATAATAAATAAAAAAAAGGATGCTGGATTTTGTCGAATGCCGTTTCTGAATCGATTGAGATTATCATGTGGTTTTTCTTCCTTCAATTTGTCAATGTGGTATATTACATTGATTGATTTTCTTATGTTGAACCAGCCTTGCATACCAGGAATAAATCCCACGTGGCCATGATGTATAAGTCTTTTGATATGCTGTTGGATTCGATTTGCAAGTGTTTTGTTGAGAATTTTTCTATGTTCATTAGAGAGCTTGGTCTGTAATTTTCTTTTCTTGTAGTATCTTTATCTGACTTTGGTATTAGGGTGATGTTAGCTTCACAAAATGGGTTGAGTAATTTTCCCACCTCTTCAATTTTTTGGAAGAATTTAAACAGGATTGGTGTCAATTCTTTTTGGAAATGCTTGATAGAATTCACCTGTGAAGTCATCTGGTCCTGGACTTTTCTTTGCTGGGAGATTTTTGATGACAGATTCAATCTCTTTAAATGTGATTGGTTTGTTAAGTTCTTGTATTTCTTGTAGCGTCATTGTATGTTGGTTGTGCATTTCTGGGAATTTGTCCATTTCATCTATGTTGTCTAGGTTGTTGGCATACAGTTTCTCATAATATCCTCTAATGAGTCTTTTTATTTCTGTGGGACCATTGTAACTTCTCGCCTTTCATTTCTGATTGTATTTATTTGCATCTTCTCTCTTTTTTTTTCTTCCATTAGTCTACCTAGTGGTTTGTTGATTTTACTGATCTTCTCAAAGAACCAGCCTTTGGTTTTGTTGATTTTCTCTATTGTTTTTTCTTTTTGTTCTCAATTTCATTTATTTCTGCTCTAATCTTTATTATTTCTTTCCTTCTGCTTGCTTTGGGATTGGTTTGCTGTTCTTTTCTATTTTCTCTAATTGTTCAGTTAAATCTTTGAGTTTAGCTCTTTCTTGTTTTTTAATATAGGCATTTAGGGCTATAAATTTCCCTCTCAAGACTGCCTTCGCTGTATCCCATAAGTTTTGATATGTTGTCTTCTAGTTTTCATTAGTCTCAATATATTTAGTGAGTACATTTGCAATTTCTTCTTTGACCCACTGATTATAGGAGTGTGTAGTTCAGCCTCCACACATTTGTGATTTACTTTTTTCCTATCTATTATTGATTTACAGTTTCATTCCATTATGATCTGAGAAGGTGCTTTGTATAATTTCAATCTTATTATATTTATTGAGAGCTGCATTGTGCCCTAACATGTGGTCTATCCTGGATAAAGATCCATAAGCACTTGAGAAGAATGTATAACCCACTGAGTTTGGATGCAGTGTTCTGTATATGTCTGTTAGGTCTAAGTCATTTATCATATTGTTCAAGTTCTCTGTTTCCTTGTTGATCTTCTGTCTAGTTGTTCTATCTAATGATGTGAGTGGGGTGTTGAAGTCTCCAACGATTATTGTAGAGAAATCTATTTCTCCCTTCCGTTTTGCCAGAGTTTGTCTCATATATTTTGGGTCACTCTGGTTATGACTGCTATATCTTCCTGGTGGATTGTCCCTTTTATTAATATATAATGGCCTTCTTTATCTCTTACAACTTTTTTGCATTTAAAGTTTGTTTTGTCTGATATTAGTATACCTACCCCTGCTCTTTTTTGGTTACTATTCACATGGAGTATCTTTTTCCAACCTTTCACTTTCAGCTGTTTTGTATCCCTGGGTCTAAGGTGAGTTTCCTATAAGCAGCATATAGATGGATCATATTTTTTTATCCATTATGTCAGCCTGTATCTTTTGACTGGGGAGTTTAATCCATTCACATTCAATGATATTACTGTAAATGTACTATTTACTTCCACTATTTTATTCTTTGGTTTTCATATGTCATATCATATTTTTTTTTTTTTTTTTTTTTTTTTTACCGGGAGGTCCTGGGGATTGAACCCAGGTCCCTCCATATGGGAGACGGACGCCCAACCAGTTGAGCTACATCCAACCCCTCATATCATATTTTTGTCTGTCTTTTTACTCTTTTGGTTATCCCTTCTGCTATTCTTTCTTCTATACTCTCCTCCAAGCCCTTCTTGCCTGTCTTTTTCTTTCAGGTTCTAAGGGTTCCTCTAATATTTCCTGCAAAGGTGGATTCTTTTTTGCAAACTCTCTTAGTTTCTGTTTGTTTGTGAATATTTTATATTCACCTTATATTTGAAGGACAGTTTTGCTGGATAAAGAATTCTTGTCTGACAGTTTTTCTTTTTCAGTATCCTAATTGTATCATACCACTGTCTTCTCACCTCAATGGTATCTGAAAAGAAATCTGTGCTAAGTCTTACTGGATGTCCCTTGTACATGATGGTTTGCTTCTCTCTTGCTGCTCTGAGAATTTTCTCTTTATCATTGACATTTGACATTCTGAGTAGTATGTGTATTGGAGTAGGTCTATTCGGAATTATTTTGATTGGGTGTGTAAGTTGATTTCTTTTGTGAGAACTGGGAAGTTTTCAGCTATTATTTCCTCAAATACTCTCTCTGCCCTTTTTCCCTTCTCTTCTCCTTCTGGAAATTCCTTGACGTGTTGTATTAGTCAGCCAAAGGGGTACTAATGTGAAATACCAAAAATGGGTTGGTCTTTATAAAGGGTATTTATTTGGGGTAGAAGTCCACAGTTACAAGGCCAGAAAGTGTAAGTTTCTTCTCTCACCAAAGTTCATTGCCACATGTTGGAGCAAGACAGCTGCCAACGTTTGCCAGAGTCCAGGCTTCTTGGGTTCCTCTCTTCCCAGGGCTGCATTTCTCTCCGGGCTTAGCTCCTGTTTCCTCCACAAGGTCAGCTGTAGACAATGAGGTGAACAGCTCACTTCTCTCCTCCTGGGGCCTTCTCTCCATCATCAAAACTGCTCCTCAAAAACTGCTTCCTCTGTCCTTTGCCTTGCCTTTTATATTTGATTCCCCCACCCACCAAGGGGTGGGGCTCAACGCCCTACTGACGTGGCCCAGTCAATGCCCTAATCTTAACTTAATCATGCCCAGATTAATAGATCAGTTTACAAGCATGATCCAATTATATTTTTGGAATTCATAATTTCATTAAATTGGCCAACGGCTACATGTGTGTTGTGTTTCATGTTGTCATTCAACTCTCTAAGCCCCTGTTTAGTTTTTTCCATTATTTTCTCTCTGTGTTCTTTTTTACTTCAATTTTAGGTTTTCTGTCTTTGGTGTCCCTTATTCTTTCTTCTATCATTTCAAGTCTGCTGTTGTTGGCCTCTAATGTTTTGGGTTTTTTTTAATATTATTTTATCTAATGTGTTTTTCATCTCACCTATTTTGTCTTTCATTCCCATGAGCTCTGTTACTTTTCTGTTCAGGATTTCAAATTCTTCCTTGAGCTCGCTCAATGTCTTCTTGAAGTCATTTATCTCTATAACCATATTGTCTTTCAACTCATTAATTTGATTTTGGAAATTTGTGCACATCTTGCTGATTAGTTCTCTCAAATCCTGTGTCTCTTCTGGGGCTTTGATATATTCCTTTCTTGGGCCATGTCTTCTATTTTGTTAGTATGCTTTCTTCTGTCTGTTCAATCTGCTGTTGAATCCATCTAATGAGTTTTTCATTTCACTGTCCTATGCAGCTCCAACATTTTTGTTTGGATCTCTTTAGTAATTTCCATCTTTTTATTTGTTCAATGTTTTCCTAATTTTTTTTAGTTCTTTCTATATGGATTCCTTTAGCTCATTGAACATATTTAAGCCAACTGATTTAAAGTCTTTGACTAATAGTTTCAATGTATAAGCTTCCTCAGGAATTTTTCTGACAATTTTTTTTCCTGTGAATGGCTAATCTTTTCCTGTTTCTTTGTGTTTTGTAACTTTTTCTTGAGTGCTGGACAATTCTGGAAATCTAGTTCTCCACACTTCTGGGATTGCTAGGTTTTTGTTTCTGTTGATAGCTAGAACCATCAATCTGTGTCTTTTCCAAACTATTTTTTAAAGATTTATTTTATTCCTTTATTTCTGCCCCCCTCCCCTCTCATTGTTTGTGCTTCCTGTCTGCTCCAACTGAACCCGGGACCTCCCATGTGGGAGGGAGGCACCTAATCGTTGAGCCACCTCTGCTCCCTGCCTGTTGTGTCTCTCTCATTGTGTTCTCCAACTTGTGTCTCTTTGTTGCATCACCTTCTTGGGTCAGCTCGCTGCACCAGCCCATCACATCAGCTCACTGTCTTGCTCATCTTCTTTAGGAGGCACTGGGAACCGAACCCCAGGACCTCCCATGTGGTAGGCTGGTGCCCAACTGCTTGAGCCACATCTGCTTCCCTCCAAACTATATTTGTTCCCAAAGGGGAACAGAAAGAGGAAAGGGAAAACATATATAGGTACTGCCTCTTTTAGACCCCTGTGCCACATTGCCTGAGGTAGGTTGGAACAATGGCTGCCTCAGAGACAGCCTGCAGTCATCTCTGCTGCCAGATGGCTGGGGAAGAATGTTAGCTGCTGCATGAAGGGTAAAATTCACCTATATTTACCACAATTTACCAGCCTCTTCCTCTAGCTCTTCCCTGTATTCAAAAGTGTTCCACTAGCCTCCAGAGTTCCAAAATAGTTGATTCAGACAGTTTCTGTTAGTTCAACAGTTGGTTTGGTTGAGGGGCTGATTCCTGGAGTTTCCTATACCACCACCTTGCCACAATCTTTTTATGTGCTTAACTTTCTCAGGAACTGCCAAATTGTTTTCCGCATGGCTGCATCATTTTACATATCCACCAACAATTTATGAGGGCTCCTATTTCTCTGCATCCTCATCAACACTTGTTATTTTCTGTTGTTTTTTTCCTTTCATAATTGCCATCCTAATGGGTATAAAATGATATTGTCGTTTTTATTTTCATTTCTCCAGTGGCCAGGGATGTTGTGCAGATTTTCATATGCTCATTGTCCATTTGTATAATCTTCTTTGGAGAAATGTCTATTTGGAGCTTCATCTATTTTTGTAATTGTATGTCTTTTTTTTTTTCCTTATAAATTTAAAACTTTAAATTTAAAATTTTAATATCAAAGCAGAGACAAAATATAATTTTAACATGTTTTAATTAAGTAACATAGTTGTTTGAGAAACAGGGTATTTTTAAGACAGTTGACTAGAGCAAAGTGAAGGATTACTCTATTAGGATATCCTCTGTGAATAAAATTCAGGTGGTATCAATTTTAATTTCACTGGAAGTTTGGCACCAGACTGAATGAACACTGGTCGAAGCCATTATTTTATTCTTTAGTGTTTAGAAGCCCTGAACATTTTTTTTCCTTCAGACTAAATGAAAAGCTCTATAACAGAACTTGATTAGCTTGACCCTGGGTATTTTGCATGCAATTTAGTTTAGGCTATCAGCATCTCCTATATAATTTCAGTCAATGCAAGTAACCTGGTATTGCAAGAATTTGAAACCTAGGTGAGATGCAAATTTGTGAAAACTTATCTTTGGTGTGACAATGCACATTCCCTCCAGGGTTCAGCCCTCACTCTAGTCTCACCAGATTCTCTCAAAAGGCAGCTGAAGACCAATTCTTAATTCTCCAGTAAGATTGCTAGGTTTCAATTCCTTAAAACATCAAATTAACAAGTTTTATTGTATCAAATGTTTGTATAATTTCAATGTGAAAAATGTTTACATAGATTTGTTAAGGTTGTACTGAAATCTGTGAGATGGGTCACCAAGGATTGAGAGTCAAGAGAGGTAAGTGATAGAAACCAGTGCTCCAGACAACAAAATGAGTTCTATGGATTCTTGATTCCCACAATGTACTCTTTATGGAAAGGGACAAATGCATTAAGTTTTTACCTTGAAAAAGATGATTACTAAGATATAGTCAGAATCCATATTAAGTGAGTTTAGTTTTCACAAGTTATCAACTGGTCCAAATCAAAAGCCCTGGATGGGCAGGGTGAGGCCTTGGTCACCTGCACCCAGTGACCATCATCACAGATTTCTTGGGTATCTGGCTACACCAAAATATAGGCTCTGACTTAGAAGTACGTTTTAGCTTATTTGTGTTTTAAATAAGATATTAAAAAAAAAAAAATCAAGTTTGAGGCATAGTAACACTTATTTTGGCAAGATAGCAACCAAAATCTAAAAAGCACAAATTATTATGCCCAAATGTAAAAGGCATTAAAGAACAAATCATAATATCAAGGAAAAAAAACAAAACAAAACAAAAGAGTGAACAAATGATGCAGTATGTCTAAACATCTTGAAATTATAATCTAAATCATAAAGGTAAAAACTGAAAAATAATGCCCAGTTTTTGCTAAGGATTAACTGCACCTTTTCCTGCTTTCCCCAAACAACATCACAGAGCTTGCTATGTAATCATACACCCAAATTTGAGTTTTCTCTCAGTACAAAGCTACAGCTACATACACATAAAATGCTTATTTGTTAATGTAATAACTTCCCTGGCTCTTCCAATGTGCAATGCACATGACTTCCAAGACTACAGTTTGGAGCAAGTGTACACAAACTGAAAATCAAAACAAAACAAAAAACATTCAAGTTTTAAAACCTGCTCTTAAAATTATTAACAGGACACTCAGGTCATTTTTACTTCTCAATTAAGATAAAGACGTTGCATTTCCATTTGATTATCAGTCCATCCTGGCATGGTTACAATGTACATTACCATATGCCAATATAAGGGACTAGAGAGAAAACTTAAAAACAAACTATATTTTTGAACGGCTGAACTACAAATAAGTTTAGATCTATATTCTGCTGGAGACCATTCTGCAGTCTCAGTAAGCATCTAACAATATAATATCTAATAGGCTCCAAGAATCCTATCAGGTTAAATGATGGTGCAACAGATTAAAAAGGAGCCACTTATTTCAGCCTAAGTCATTCAGAGCCAAAAATCTGAAGAATGACCAAAACAAATCTTTATTTTTTATAACTGTATAAATGTGATCCATGTGTCTACCACTAGTTTTTCAAAAAAAAACATGCTATGAATAAGCAAACTACATTTGTTCACTGATGTGTATGGACTCCCTAGATGTCTCATTGGGCTTAATTACAGACCACTCACAGTAAAATATTTTTAGTATAACGTGTAGCATGATGTTAAGCCATTTTAGCTTTTGCACATACATGTTGCACTTCCGGCTGATAATGCAGAAAATTTGAAGTATTACACTGTGAAGCTAGGTTGCATCCATCACTTTAAATGGCATCAATATCAATGTCATCATCCTTGTCTGACTCCACAGTTTCAACTTGAGGTTGAAACCTAAATGTGCAGAGACCCTGGCAGTCTTCAAATACACCACCTCAGTGTTCTCATCTTCATCTTCCTCTTCACCTCCAGGAGATTCCTCCTCTGCTTCCTTCAACCATTTCATAAATGGTTCTGCTTTGGCAAGTTCTTTTGAGACATACTTCTTAGAGGCCTTTTCTGACCAGCTGATGATGACCTCTTCTTCCAAAAGGTCTGTGTCATACGTCTCCTTCAAGATGTGTGGAATCTTGGAGATGAGCTGAGCTTGATGCATGGCAGGAAATGGCGCCCGTATTTCTTAATCTGCTCCCTAATCTTCTCATTAAAAAGAACTTCAGTCAAAATAAGAGGGCTCATGGCTTTTACATGCAGTCTTTCTGCTTCAGCAACAATTTCTTTGTCAGATGAGTCAATAATACCCTCTTTCTTTTTCTTAACAAAATCAAACAGGATGTTGTCCTGTTCTTCAACAGTCCTTTCCAAATCATCACTGAGTGTCAAAACTTTTGCATGGTCACTGATTTCATCCATTCTGCACCTTTGAGCTTCCTCAGTTGTATCTTCACCTCAATCATCATCTTCCTCCTCTTCCACAGCATGTGGAGGAGGACTGATTTCATTTGGTGGTTGTGGTGGTGGTGTCTCACTGCTGGATATGGAGCCATTTTCCTTGTCTTTGCCCTTCCTATTTTTCTTTTCCTTTTCTTTCTTTCCTGTACCACTGTCTCTATTCTCAGGTGGATTTTTGAGAATGAATGTGCAGAGTTTATGATGTGTGTCAAGCATGCCTCGGTAGCCATAGGCTTTACAAGAATTACCTATTGTTTGCTTCTTTGGGTTGACATGCAGATCTGTTTCAAGATTCTCACTCTCAGGACAGAGAACAAATTTTTTAATGAATCCGTCCAACATGGCTTGCAGCTTATTCGCCTCATGAGATCCATTGACAATGTGTAACGGTCATTCTTGTTTGTTTGTTTTTTTACTTTATTTTGTACATTCAATAATTGAAAATATAAACAATTAAAAACTAAAAAGTAAACACAGATGAGTAAATATATACATTTCTCAATTAAATGTAATGGATACATGTAAATTTTTTTTTTTTTTTTTTTTTGAGTCAAACAATATATTACACAATATATTTGGTTCATAGTAACGCATTCATACAGTATTTGTCCTTTTTTGTCTGGCTTGCTTCACTCAACATAATGTCCTCCAGGTTCATCCATGTTGTCATATGCTTTATAACTTCATTTCTTCTTACAGCTGCATAATATTCCATCGTGTGAATAGACCACAGTTTGTTTATGCATTCATCTGTTGACGGACACCTGGGTTGTTTCCAACTTTTCGCAATGGTGAATAATGTGGCTATGAACATCGGTGTGCAGATGTCTGTTCGTGTCACTGCTCTCAGTTCTTCTGGGTATATACCCAGTAGAGGTATTGCAGGGTCACGTGGCAAGTCTATATTCAACTTCTTTAGGAACTGCCAAACAGTCCTCCATAGTGGTTGTACCATCCTGCATTCCCACCAACAGTGAAGAAGTGTTCCTATCTCTCCACATCCTCTCCAACACTTGTAGTTCTCTGTCTTTTTTTTTTTTAAAGATTTTATTTATTCATTTATCCCCCCCCTGCTGCCCGTGCTCGCTGGGTCAGCCAACCACGCTGTGTGGGCGGGCGGGCCCGCCCCCACCAGGAGGCCCCGGGAACCGAACCCGGGGCCTCCCACATGGCAAACGGGAGCCCCACTGATTGAGCCACAGCCACTTCCCTCTGTCTTTTTAATAGTGGCCATTCTGATAGGTATGAAATGATATCTCATTGTAGTTTTGATTTGCATTTCCCTAATCATGAGTGATGTTGAGCATTTCTTCATGTGCTTTTTTGCCATTTGTATTTCTTCTTCGGAGAACTGTCTGTTCAAGTCTTTGGCCCATTTTTTAATTGGGTCATTTGTCTTTTTATTGTTGAGTTGTAACATCTCTTTATATATCCTGGATATTAAACCCTTATCAGATATGTGATTTCCAAATATTTTTTCCCATTGAGTTGGCTGCCTTTTCACCCTTCTGACAAAGTCCTGTGAGGTGCAAAAGTGTTTAATTTTGAGGAGGTCCCATTTGTCTACTTTTTCTTTTGATGCACGTGCTTTGGGTGTGAGGTCCACGTAACGGTCATTCTTAACATCAAAGTGGGTCTGTGCTCCCAGCTCACAACCAAAATATTTGGTGGGATACATTGGAGGCCGATTAAGATCCTTTGCAACGTCAACCATTTTGACTATAACTGTCTTGATTCCATTTCCTTTGCCCTCAACTTTGGCAATCAGACGGGGCATCTTGTAACGACAGAACTGGTCTGACACGCTGCGGTTGACATTGACAGACATTTTGGCTTATTAGTGGCTTTATCAATAAGATGAAGAGATCTTTGATTGCAACTTTTGGGTATCTTCTGTCTGGAGAAGAAGGGATGACATGAAAAAATTTCCGCCACTGAGGCTGTAAGCGTCTTGCTTGTATGCTATGTTTCCCCAATACAGGTGCCAATGGCTGCACAACAGCTTGTTTTCATCAAATAAAGACATAAACCCAACGCTGCTTGCCCAGGACTGGGATGAAGTGAGGCTCGTTATCAACCGAGTCCGAGGAGGCGGTGGAGGAGCAGGCAGAGGCGAAGCGGCGGAGTGGCCGGGCCAGGTGCTGCCGCAGAGCAGCAGGTGCCGGAGACCTGGACGCAGGAGACACGGTGCGGTGAGACCTGGGGCCGCCTTCCCCGCCAGCCAGCGGCCCTTGGGGTCCGGGGCGGGGCACAGGGACGCAGCCCCCCCACCGGACTCACTATTGTATGTCTTTTTTTTATTGAGTTGTAAGTGTTCTTTATATATTCTGGAAATTAAACCCATGTCATATATATGATTTCCGAATATTTTCTCCCATTCTGGAGGTTATCTTTTCAGTTTCTTGACAGTATCCTTTGATGCACAAAAGTTTTTCATTTTGGTAATCTAAGCACCTCTTAAAATATATGTATATATATATATATATATATAAATAACATTTTTGTAAGGAAATACACATATATGCATATATATTTATATATCATTTTGCAAATGTTTGTATGTATTGTGAGAATTTTGATTTTTACCCATAATAAAAAAAAAAAAGGAAAAAAAAAAGTTTTTCATTTTGATGAAGTTCAATTTATTTTTCTTTTGTTGCTCATGCTTTGGTGTAAATTCTAAGTATCCATTTTCCACTATATTTCCGTTTTCTTGTTTTTTCAAAAAATATTATTTGCCCGTATATTTAACTTATTGGCCCATTTTTATTTAATATTTGTATATGGAAAGAGGTAGGGATCCAAATTCATTTATTTGTATGTAGATTTCCCATTCTCCCAGCACCATTTGTTGAAGAGAATCCTCTTCAACATTGAATAGACTTGGCACCCTTGTAGAAAACAACTGGCCATGGATGTGTGGATTTATCTCTGGATTTTCAGTTTTATTCTATTGGTTTATGCCAGTAGCCCACTGTTTGATTATTGTTGCTTCATAGTAAGTTTTGAAATGAGAATGTGTGAGTCCTCCAACTTTTTTTTTTTTTAAGGAGGTACTGGGGATTGAACTCAGTACATGGGAAGCAGGTGCTCAACCACTGAGCTACATTGGCTCCCCAGTCCTCCAACTTTATTTCTCTTCTTCATGGTTGTTTCGGCTATGCCAGGCCCCTTGCAATTCCAAATGAATTTGAGGATCATCATTTCTATAACTGCAAAAATGGCTACTGGAATTTTGATAGGGATTGTATTGAATTTGTAGAGCTCTCTGAGTAGTATTAACATCTGAACAATCCATGACCACAGGATGTCTTTCCATTTATTTAGGCTTTATTTAATTTCTTTCAGCAATATTTTATAGTTTTCAGTGTACAAGTCATTCACATACTTAAATTAATTATTAGATATTTTATCTTATATGCTAATAAATATGGAATTGTCCTCTTAATTTTCTTTTCTAAATGCTCATTACTATTGTATAGAAACCCAACTGACTTGCATGTTTATCTTTTATCCTGAAACGCTGCTAAACTCTTTTATTCGTTCTTGTAGCTTTCTTGTGGATTAGTTGGAATTTTCTGTACAAAGGATCACGCCATCTGCAAATAGGGAAAGTTTTACTTTTTCCTTTCTGATTTGGATGCCTTTCGTTTCCTTTTCTTGCCTAATTGCTCTGGCTGTAACTTCCAGGACGATGTTGAATAAGAGTGGTGACAGTGGACATCCTAGTCTTGGTTCCAGATCTTAGAGGGAAAGCTTTCAGTCTTTCACCATTGAGTATGATGTTAGCTGTAGATTTTTCATATATGCCCTTTATCATGTTGAGGAAGTTTCCTTCTATAGCTAGTTTTTAATGTGTTTTTATCAAGAAAGGATGCTGAATTTTGTCAAATGCCTTTTCTGCATCAATTGAGATGATCATGTAGTCTTCCCCCTTCATTTTGTTGATGTGGTGTACTACATTAGTTAATTTTCTTATGTTGAACCACCCTTGCATACCTGGGATAAAACCTACTTGATAATGGTGTATAATCCTCTTGATGTGCTGTTGGATTCAGTTTGCAAGTATTTTGTTGAGGATTTTTGCACCTATATTCATAAGAGAAAGTAGTTTGTAATTTTCTTTTCTTGTAGTATCTTTATGTGGCTTTGGTGTGATCTTGGCCCCATAGAATGAGTTAGGTATTGTTCCCTCCTGTTTAATCTTTTGGAAGCGTTTGAGCAGGATTGGGAATGACTGATAAAATTCACCTGTGACGGCATCAAGTCCTGGGCTTTTCTTTGTTGGGAGATTTTGTGTTGTTGTTGTTTTATTTTTTTATTTTATTTTATTTTATTTTATTTATTTATTTTTGTTTTGTTTTTATTTTTATTTTTGTTGTTTTAAATATATATAATAAATATATATATTTTGTGAACTTACAAAGCAATCATGCATAATGTTCAGAATTCCCATACAACACCCCTCCACCAACACTTTACGTTGTTGTGGAACATTTGTAATAGATTATGAGAGAACACCATCAAACTATTTCCACTAATTATGGTTTATAGCATACATTTGGTATATTTTTTCCTTACCCCCCTATAATTAACACAGTACCTTCTTTGACATTGATGCAAGAATATTGCAATATTGTTGTTAACTACAGTCCATTAATTATATTAATTGTATTTTCCCATTCATTTCCATATTCTTACCACCTTGTAATAGTGATGTATATTTGTTCTAGTTCATAGAAGAACATTCTTGTATTTGTACTATAAACCACAATCCTCATCCACCTCTGGGTTCACTATGTTATTTAGTCCCTAGATTATTCTTTAGCTTTCTTTCAATTTACATTTACATCCCTAGACTACCCCTTTCAGCCACAATCCCATTTATAAACCAGCTGTGTTAGTTATACTCACCATAATGTGTTACCATAAATTCTGTCCATTTCCACACTTTTAGAGTCAAGCTAATTAAAAATTCTACATACATTAAGCATCAGTATCCCTTCTCAGTTCTCATCATATCTTCTAGTAACCTATACTCTAGGTTTTAACTCTATGTGTTTATTCTTTGTGTTTACTTCATATTAGTGAGACTATACAATATTTGTCCTTTTGTGTCTGGCTTATTTCACTGAGCATGTCTTTGAGGTTCATCCATGTTATCACATGTGTCCCAATTTCATTTCTTTTTACTGCAGCATAGTATTCCATCATATGTATATCCCACATTTTGTTTATCCATTCATCGGTTGATGGACACTTGGGTTGTTTCTATCTTTTGGCAATTGTGAATAAGGCCACTATGAACATCGGTGTACAACTGTCTGTTCACATCCTTACTTTCAGTTCTTCTGGATATATTACTAGTAAAGGGATTGCCGAATCATACAGCAGTTCTATATTTAGCTCCCTGAGAAACTGCCCCAAACTGTCTTTCACAGAGGCTGCACCATTCTATATTCCCACCAACAGTGAAGGAGTGTTCTATTTCTCCACATCCTCTCCAGTACTTATTGTTTTCTGTTTTTTTTTTTTTTTTTTTTTAAGATCAGCTAAGGGGTGGACTCCATTTGGAACAGGATTTTCTTTTTTTTTTTTTTTAAGATTTATTTTTATTTATTTACTTATCCCCCCCTTCCTGCTTGTGCTTGCTGTGTCCATTCGCGTTTTTGTGTTTTTCTGTGTCTGCTTGTCTCCCTTTGTTGAGTCATCGTGCTGCGTTGGCTCACCGCACCGCGGCGGCTGGCTTGCCTTCACTAGGAGGCCCCGGGAAATGAACCTGGGGCTTTCTATTTTTTTTTTTTTTTTTTTTTTTAATTTTATTTATTTATTCATTTATCCCCCCCTTGCTGCTTCTGCTCGCTGGGTCAGCCAACCACGCCGTGCGGGCAGGCCTGCCCTCACCAGGAGGCCCCAGGAACCGAACCCCGGGCCTCCCATATGGCAAACGGGAACCCTACTGATTGAGCCACAGCCGCCTCCCTGGGGCCTTCTATATGGTAAACGGGAGCCCAACCAATTGACCCACAGCCGCTTCCCTTGTTTTTTTTTTTAATTGAGGTATAAAATTGTATCTCATTGTAGTTTTAATTTGCATTTCCCTTATAGACGGTGATATTGAACATTTTTTCATGTGCTTTTTCACCATTTGTATTTCCTCTTTGGAAAAATATCAATTTAAGTCTTTTGCCCATTTTTAAATTGGATTGCTTGCTCTTTTATTGTTGGGTTGTCACAGTAGTCACAGTGGGCATCCTTGTCTTGTTCCTGATCTTAGGGGGAAAGCTTTCAGTCTTTTACCACCGAGCATGATGTTTGCTGTGGGTTTTTTTTTTTTTTTACTGGGAGGTCCCAGGGATCGAACCCGGGTCCCTCCATATGGGAGATGGACGCCCAACCATTTGAGCCACATCCATCTCCCTGTGGGTTTTTTAAAATGCCCTTTATCATGCTGAGAAACTTTCCTTCTATTCCTAGTTTTCTGAATGTTTTTATCATGAAAGGATGTTAGATTTTTTCAAACAACTTTTCTGTATCAATTGAGATCATCATTTCCCTCCTTCATTCTATTATTGTGGTATATTACAATGACTGATTTTCTTATTTTGAACCACCCTTGCATTCTTCGAATAAATGCCAACTGGTCTTCATGTATAATCCTTTTAATATATTAAATTTGCCAGTATTTTGTAGGGGATATTTACATTTATATTCATAAAGGAATTTGGTCTGTAAATTCCTTTTCTTATGCTCTTTTCATCTGGCTTGCGTATCACGGTAATTCTGGTCTTCCAGAATTAGTAAGAAAGTATTTCTTCTTCTATTTTCTGGAACTGTTTTAGGAGGATTGGTGTTCATTCTTTTCTAAATGTTTGGTATAAATCATCAGGGAAGCCATTCAGTTGTGGATTTTTCTTTGTTGAGAAGTTTAGATTAGTAATTCAATCTCTATACTTACTAAATGTTTGTTGAGATTTTCTATTTCTTCTTGAGCCAGTTTAGGAAATTTGTATGTTTCTAGAAATTTGTCCATTTCATCTAGGTTATCTAAGTCATTGGCATATAATTGTTCATAGTGTTGTCTTATAATCCTTTTTTATTTTTATAAAGTTTTATTGAAGTATATATTTATACATGAACATACATAAACAATAAGTGTATAGTAGAAGTTGTGAATTTACAAAACAAACATGCATATCATACAGGGTTCCCATACTTTGCCCCACTACCAACACCCTGCACTGCTGTGAAACATTTGTTACAAATTGTGAAAGATCATCATCAAAATATTACTACTTATCCATTCTGCCAATCTGTGTCTTTTGATCGAAGAGTTTAACCCATTAACATTCAATGTTATTACTGTAAAGGCTGTACTTATTTTAGCCATTTTTTTCTTTAGGATTATATATGTCATATTTCATTTTAATTTCTTTTTTATCCCTTTAGTTTCTCTTACCAATAATCTTCCTTTCTTTACTTTCCTCCAACCCTCTCTCTCCTGATTTTGTCTTTTAACCTGCAGAACTCCCTTTAGTATTTCTTTCTTTCTTTTTTTTTTTTTTTTTAAGGAGGTATGGGGGATTGAACCCAGGACCTCATATATGGGGAAGCAAGTACCCAACCACTGAGCTACATCTGCTCCCCTCTTTAGTATTTCTTGAAGGGCTGGACTCTTGTTGACAAATTCTCTCAATTTCTGTTTATCTGTGAATATTTTGAACTCTTCCTCACTTTT
>JAKSZT010054557.1:2557074-2663379 GCA_026826555.1 Tolypeutes matacus
CACCACAGTTTGTTTATCCATTCATTGGTTGATGGACACCTGGGTTAGTTCCAACTTTTGGAAATCATGAATAATGCTGTTATGAAATTGGTGTGCAGATGTTTATTCACATCATTGTTCTCACTTCTTCTGGGTATATACCCAGTAGTGGTATTGCAGGGTCACATGGCAAGTCTATATTCAACTTCTTTAGGAACTGCCAAACAGTCCTCCATAGTGGTTGTACCATCCTGCATTCCCACCAACAGTGAAGAAGTGTTCCTATCTCTCCATATCCTCTCCAAACACTTATAGTTTTCTGTCTTTTTAATAGTGGCCATTCTGATAGGTGTGAAATGATATCTCACTGTAGTTTTGATTTGCATTTCCCTAATAATGAGTGATGTTGAGCATTTCTTCATGTGTTTTTTTTGCCATTTGTATTTTTTCTTTGGAGAAATGTCTATTCAAGTCTTTCGCCCATTTTTTAATAGGGTCGTTTGTCTTTATTGTTGAGTTGTAACATCTCTTTATATATCCTGAGTATTAAACCCTTATCAGATATGTGATTTCCAAATATTTTTTCCTATTGAGTGGCTGCCTTTTCACACTTCTGACAAAGTCCTGTGAGGTGCAAAAGTGTTTAATTTTGAGGAGGTCCCATTTATCTATTTTTTCTTTTGTTACACGTGCTTTGGGTGTAACCTCCTGTGGTTTTAATGGAAAGCTGATGTGTTTACCAAGGCTGACTTTCAAACTCCAAACTCTGTCTTCCCTGGGGTTGGCAGCAAAGAATCTCTTCTTGGATCTTTCAACCTTCCAGCTGTTGGCTGTCTTCTGGGATCCTTAGAATCTTGTGCATGCATGCACAGTTCAGATTTGGCTAAGGATTTGAGGGGATTTTATAGCAGAATCTGAGGCTTTGAATTTCCCAATGTTTTTCACCTCAATTTTTGGCTGCTATGTCCTAAACTCCATCCTCTGCCTCATTGAGCCAGTAAGTCTGTGGCTTCCAGTCCGAGTTCTAGCTGACTAGAGAAAGTCTAGCTGACTTTTCCTCAGGGGAAAAGCTGTTCTTCCTTCAAGAGCTGGCTCCCCTCCAATTTCTGCCTACTTGTCGCCACTCTCCTGTGCCTTCAGATAGTTGTTTTTTACATTCTGTCCAAAGTTTTAATGCCAAAAGTTCTGTAATAATTGGATCTGGAAACTCTACCTTTTTAAAAAGTCTATGTATGAATTTCTAAAATCAGTATGACAGTTTGATATTGTTTATGAATTCCAAAAATAAATATTGGATTTATTTATTTATTTTTGGATTACAAAAATAAATGTTTGTAAACTGGTCTGTCCCTCTGTGCATATTGGATTATATTGGAGTCAAGGGTTTCACTTTTACTTGATTAAATAATGATTAAGGATTTGATTAGGCCACATCAGTAGGACATTGCATCCCTGCTCCCTTTGTGGGCGAGGACTCAGAAAAAACAACAAGGCACAGGAGTTAGTTGGAATTTTGAGCTGGAGCCCCAGAAAGTAAACACACAGGAGAACAAGAGGAATAGAGACATGGCAGAGGCCCCGGGAAGAGAGATGAGCCATTCACCTGATAGTTCACAGCTGGCCTTGAGGAGAGAGCAGAGCAGCTGAGCCTGGAGAGACTCGAGCCCCCGGGAGAAAGGCAAAGTCTAGGGAGCCTCATAGTCTACAGCTGACTTGTGGAGAAAACAGAGCAGTTGAGCATGGAGAGAAATGACCCCCAGGAGAGAGATGAGACTTATCCCAGCCTACAGCTGATATTGGAAGAAGCTGGGAACATGGAGCCTTAAAGAAGAAGAGGAAGGCTGAATGTCAGCAGCCATCTTGCTCCAACACATGGCAACAGATTTTGGTGAGGGAAGTAACTTAAGCTTTTGGTAATTGTAAGCGTCTACCCCAAATAAACACCCTTTATAAAAGCCAACAGATTTCTGGTATTTTTCATCAGCACCCCTTTGGCTGACTAATACAAGCTGTTTCATTGAGATATAGCCACATATCACACAATCCACCCATGGTGTACAATGAGTGGCATTCATTTAGTATAATCAAAGAGTTGTGTATTCATCATCACAATCAATTTTAGAACATTTTAATTACTCCAAAAAGAAAAGCCCCATGCCCCTTGACATTCACCTCTCAATTCTTCTATCCTCCCCCAGCCCTAAATAACCACAAATCTAATTCTGTCTTTATAGATTTATTTATATTTATATTTTATACAAATAGATTCATACCATATGTAGTACTTTGTGTCTGTTTTCTTTCACTCAGCATGTTTTTTTAATTATTGTAATTTTTTTTAACAATGATTACTGTTTATTGACATGTCTTATAGTGAACTGCAAATGGAGCACCACATATTTAAGCAATCAACCACTGTATTAAATATCATCAGCCCTTAAGCACCAATACATTCTCAGTAAGTGCTGATTGGAACATAAAATAGAAGCAATGTAATTTTTTTAAATTAGAGAAGTTGTAGGTTTACATAAAAGTCATGTAAAAAATACAACATTCCCATTTAACCCCCATTGTTGACATTCTGCTTTAGTGTGATACCTGTTTCAACGAATGAAAGAATATTAAAAGCTTCCTGTTAACTGTAGTCCAATAGTTTTGCATTAGGTATATTTTCCCCAAATACCGCCCTATTATTAACACCTTGTAATAGTGATGTACATTTGTTATAGTTCATTCTTATATTTGTAATATTCAACACAGACATCATCCACCACAGCGTTCACTGTGTTATACAGTCCCATGGAAACTCTACCTTTTGATTTTTGAACGTGTCAACTGTATCACTTATTGAAAAAATGAACTACTGAAATGCAAGTAAAGAAAATTAAACATTAGGACCTACTGTAAAGGCAGACAGTTCTCTTGTCAGAGGATATCTTAAGCTTAGTCTGACTCCAGCAAGACCATACCCAGGCCCCGCCCCCGGCGGTTCAGGCCCCGCCCCCTAGGAGGCAAGGCCGTTTCCATGGTGACGCGGCGGCCGGCCCACCGAGGGCCGTGCAGCAGCGGTGGCGACATGAGCACCGAGGCGGCGGCGGCGCCTGGGACGCGGCCCCACAGCTCCGGGGCCACGGGCTACCGGGGCGCCTCGCGCCTACGCCCGCGCCCGCCCCTGGGCCTCCCGCACCAAGGCTTGTACCCCACGCCGTACAGCCAGCACCTGGGGCTCGGCGAGGCGCAGAAGCGGGTCCTGGACCTGGAGAAGAGCCTGCAGTTCCTGCAGCAGCAGCACTCGGAGACGCTGGTGAAGCTTCACGAGGAGATCGAGCACCTGAAGCGGGAGAACAAGGGTGAGTCGCCGGGGCCTCCAGATCTGGCCTCCCGGGGCCCGCCGCTCGCGGGCCTACTGCACCAAACACGCACGCCTTAACGCTAGGGAGCCTTAGGGTGCCGGGAGGCCCCCGAAAGCGAACCCCCACCTGGGTCCCCTCTGCGGGGCCCGGGCTCCCTGCTAGCTTCTATCTAGTCAGGATCTAGCCCACCTGATTTAAAAACAAAACAAAAAACTTCTATAGAAGTAAAACATACGAAAGTGCAGGGTGCAGAGTTTGCAGAATCTTCAGGAACTAAACACACCAGATCAAGGGCAGGTAAGGCTGGCCTCCAGGAGATTCCCTTGTGTCCTTTCTCCATCCTGCACCCAGGCCTAGTGGCCCCTGCCAGAAAACCCCTCCTGAGGAGATGGGGAGGCCTTCCTTAAGGTGACTGGGCCTGCCTCAGTTTCTCACCCCCAGTCTCCGGCTGCCACTTTATGTGCAGTGCCATCAGTACCCTACTTTGCCTTCTTGAATCCCACTTTAGGCCTCGGGCCCATCAAGGGGGGTGGGGGGCAGCCCCTGTCGAGCCTGGCAAGTGTGGGGCAGCCCCTGATGATCTGGCTGGATGTGGCCACCTTAGGTCCTTGGGCATCATTTGATTTGGTTAGGGGTCATCCTGCATCTGTGGGTCAGGAGGGCTGAGTTACCCTGACTCTTCTCTGTGTCTCTGGGACCCCAGGTCCCCCCAGACAGCGTGGGCACCCCGTGGATGTCACTGACCGAGGGATGGCTGAGTGTCCCCAGTCGAGTTTTCTCTACAGGGGTCTGCTTCGGAGAACAGCCAGAGGTCTTTCGGGCTTGTGGGGAAGGGAGGTGCCCCGGCAAAAGCTTGGTGGAAATAAGCTGGTGGGGTCACAGGGACAGGGTCACGAGCAAGGACCCCCGGGACGCAGCGGTGAGGGGGAGGGGGCAGTTAGCAGGGAGCAAGCTGAGCTGTTCTCAGATCGGCTGTGGCTTCAAAAAAAAAAAAGATGACGAGGAGTACCTCTGCTTGCTTTCAGATCTCCACTACAGGCTAATCATGAATCAGAAGCCACAGAAGAAAGGTGAGGTCGAGGCCTTTGGTGCCTGCCGGGAAGGTGCTGCACTGGGAGCATGCTGTCCCCGGGAGGGACTTCTGGGGGACCTGGACTAATGTCCCTAGCCCCCAGCCACAGCCATGGCAGGGGCTATTCCCTGGGTGCCCAAGGCCAGTGCCATAGTGACTCTGCTTCCATCTCCCCAGCCTAGTGGGCTCCTTCACTAGTAGATGCTGCTACAGCTGGCACCAGGCTTGGCAGTGAAATGCCGTCTGGGCTCAGTGCAGAGCCAGATCTGGGCCTCTGGTCCCTGTACCTGGGAGAGGCGCTGAGGTTCCTCCTCCCCATTCGATGATGGGACAAGAGTCCAGACTTGCCCAAACCAGAAATGGATCCTGGGTGTGCCCAGCCCTCAGCCCCAGCCCCTCCTGGCCCTGGGAGCCCACGCACCTTGCCTGTCCCGCAGCCCAGCCCAGGGACACCCAAGTTTAGTTGTTGGGCTCTCTCTCTCCCTTATCTTTGGGGTCAGGGATGCAATTAACTTCAAACCATGGGATTCGGTGGGCT
This sequence comes from Tolypeutes matacus, assembly GCA_026826555.1. Lineage (NCBI taxonomy): Eukaryota > Metazoa > Chordata > Mammalia > Cingulata > Chlamyphoridae > Tolypeutes > Tolypeutes matacus. The sequence goes on from JAKSZT010054557.1 coordinate 2,562,017, forward strand.
GGCCTGTTGGCCTGAATGATAAGTGAGACCAGCCCACGAATGCCCTGTTCTGGCGGGTACCCAGGGCCATCCCTTCCTTGTGGACATGAGAGAAAGGGATGGGGAGAGGGCCGTCCTCTGGTGGACAGAGCCACCCCAGGGGCAAGAAGCATGGCCCAAGGTAGTGGCCCCAGCTCGGGACAGCGGGAGAGGGCGTCCCTGCATTCAGCACCTGCTGCTGTGGTGGTCCCAGTTCCCCCCTTCTGGATGGTTCCTCAGGAAACAGAACATTTCCTGTAGCCTCTTCTCCCTCAGGCATGCAGTTGGGTTGGGGGCTGCCTTTATGAGGCCTGAGGAAGGGTGAATGGGGGAGGCCCTGCTGCTGGGCTGCCACAGTCAGCTAAGCCAAGGCAGGGTGGCAGGTGCACAGAAGCCATTGCGGGAGCTGTGGTGGGCCCGTTGCTGCTGCCGCCTTGGGCTGATGCCTGCGTGCTCTCCTTCTAGGCAGCCTGTCCACTTCCAGCATCCACTCCAACAAGTCTGTCTCAAATTCAACAATGTTAGGTATGCATGTCCCCACCTGCTCCAGGGAGGGGCACCCGGCTGGGGGCTGAGCAGAGAGCTCTAAGTCTGGCAGTGCTGTGCTAGTGGGCAGACCTTAACAGAACCTCCTGATCGGAGCTAGGCCCATGGATTTGGGGTGAGGGAGCAGCTGCAGGGAGTCAGGGAGGGGGGATGGCCAAGGGGCCCTGTGGAGATGAGACTACCAGGAGGGCCAGGTTGGGTGGGAGAGGAGTGTGGACTGCCAGGAGGGAGGCCTGGAGGTGAGGCTCCCAACACGGGCTGGACCCAAAGAAGGTGGGTGGTCAGGCTCGCATGGAGGGCCCAGAGCATCCGTGGGAAGCACGTCCCTGCTCCCGTGTGCCCCCCACCAAGCGCACAGGATGCAGGCCTGACGCCCTGCTCAAGGTGGGGCTTACGGCATGCTCACCAGCAGCTGCCTCGCTACCTCCGTGTAGGGCCCAGGCAGATGTTGGGTCTTGTCCAAGGTCACCTGTGAGCCTTCAGGGAGTAAACCATGGGGACTAGGTCCCTAGGCCTCTTGTTCAGTTGTCCAAAATCAGGTGCTGCTTCCAGAGCCTGGGGACAGCTTGTGGGCCTTCCTGGGGGCCCATGAGGCTGACCCGGGCAGGAGGTGGGGTTGCCCAGTGTGCATGGCAGGGCGTGCATACTGGCAAGGCTGTGGCTCAGCTCCCGCTTGCTGGCCCTGGTTTTAGCATGTCTGGCACAGGCGCTGCCCACTGGGCTTCACCCTCAGGCCCTCATCCACTCATCAGCAGCCCTCCTTTACAGAGGAGGAAACTGAGGCAGGGGGGCAGAGACTCCTTGGGCCCACACACAGCTGATTCCAGAAGCCACGGATATCGGCTGCTGATCATGGCAGTGACAGCCTCTGTCGTGGTCTGACCTGCAGGCAACTCTCAGAGCAAGGCCAAGCTGCACCCTGGCTCCTCCAAGAAGCAAGACTCAAAAGCCGATGTTCCCCAGAAAGCAGACTTGGAGGAGCCTCCGAGCCCTGCCCTGCCTCAAAGCAGCAAGCTGGACAAAGGCCCTGGGGCGCAGGGGCAGGCTAAGTAAGGCACATGAGGGCCCAGGCCCATCACCAAAAGCAATTTGGCTTCCAAGTTGTTTGCTTTTGAGACAGAGAACAACGAGCAAGGTTGCCAGAACCCACTGTGGGAATTTCTGGCCTGGTTAGAAAGAGGAGGTTACAGCAGGTGGCGTCCCTTTAACAGTTGCCACACACTGCATATCCTGCTACAGCCTGACCTGGGAGGCCAAGGCAGGACCAGGCTCCAGCGACACCCCGAGTTCCTGGGACTACCAGGGAAGCAGTAGTGAGACTGGGGACTTGGCATTTTAAAAGGGGATCCTGGGGGGCAGATGTGGCTCAAATGGTTGGGCATCCGTCTCCCATATGGAAGGACCTGGGTTCGATCCCTGGGACCTCCCGGTAAAATGGAAAAATAAAAAATAAAAGGGATCCTGTTGTTCCCCTGGGCAGGGCAACTAGCAGCCCAGGTTTCTGGGTCCCTGCACACATCCTCTGCTCCTCAAGGGGAGTAAGGGACAGGCTCGGGTCACGGCTGGCCCGAGACAGCCCCGTCCCACTGACACTCAGAGCCCGGGCCCAGGAGCCGCCTCCATACCCGGCCCGGTGCAGGGCGGGTGTGGCCCTGGGGAGGGGAGGTAACTGGGTGGTCAGACCCGTCCAGGCCAGGCTGCAATGACTGTTTCAGAGACGAAGTGGAGACCTCCAATATGGGGGCCGCCCCAGTGACGGGCAGGCAGGTGGCGGGGGTGTCCCCCCCGATGAGCCTGCCCCTGCACCTGCGCAAGCCCACCACGCTGCAGCAGTGTGAGGTGGTCATCCGCCAGCTGTGGAACGCCAACCTGCTGCAGGCCCAGGAGGTGAGAGTCCGGGTGGTGGGGGCGGGCCTGGGGCCTCCGCAGGCCCCTCCACACGCCTCTCCTCGCCTTCCAGCTGCAGCACCTCAAGTCCCTCCTGGAAGGGAACCACGGACCCAAGGTTGCCCCCGTGGAGCCTGGGCCCAGCTCTCCCAAGTAAGTGCCTGGCCACGCCCGCCCCCTACTCCCCCGTGGCTGTGGAGCCTGGTGCCCTGAGGCTCACAGACCTGTCCTTCCCCAGGGACCAGGAGGCCCCGCAGTTCCCCAAGGTCCCAGTCAAGGGCCTTGCTAAGAAATGGTGAGTCACACTGACACTGGGGGAGAGGGGACAGGCTCAGGGCAGAACAGGCCACTGCAGCAGGTGCTACCAGTGACCCCCCACCCCCCAGCCTACTGCTGAGCCCGATGCCCGTGGCGGAGAAAGCCATTCTGCCCGCGCTGAAGCAGACCCTGAAGAGCAACTTCGCTGAACGGCAGAAGAGGCTGCAGGTGGTGCAGAGCCGGCGCCTGCACCGCTCCCTGCTGTGACGGGGGGCTGCTGTCAGCCCAGGCACTGGCCCTCCCACCGAGAATTGCAGGAGAATCCCAACCCTCCTAACACAAGCTCAAGTCTGAGATCAACAAAACTCGCGATAAAGATCTCAGAACTGAGAAATGGTTTATTTTCTTGCTCCAATTTTGCTGTCCTGCATTTGCACAGAAGCATATTATGACATAAGCATCACCCTGCCTGTTAAAGATTGAAAATAAAGTTTGTTTCTCCAGATTGCTCACCTGAGTCTTCACTGGTGACCAGGCATCACTTCCCCAGTTGTTTTGTCCCCAACTCTGCTCCCTGCTAATCTGAAAACAAGCTGCCCTTAAAAGTTAAATCCCAGCTCATCTCAGGACCTCAGTCCCAAACTTCGGCTGCCCTGGGAAGGGGATGCTCAGGCAAAGCATTCCTGGTGTCTGTGGGGCCGAGGCCCTGGCTGCCTTCCAGCGTGTCACTGGGTCTCCCTCCTGCCCAGCCTAGACTCTTCTGGGGGCAAGATGCATCCTCAGTGCTTGTTTCTGCTTTGACTCTTGATAAACACTGCTGGACAAGCCTTCCAGGCTGGGCCGGGCTATTCTCCTTGGAGGCCCACGGCTGAGGCCCATGTGTGGGGGCTCACGCCACTCCTCTTGCACAAGCCCTCCTTTTCCTGGATGGCAGCCACTATGTTCTATTGAGGTGGTTGGTTTGGTACCCTCTCTGCCCTGCCAGGCCAGAACCCAACTTCCTCAGCACTGTCAGCCTTGTCTTCAAGAAGCAGGAACACTGCCTGGAAACCTGGTGGGTGAGCTAGGCCTTGGGGCAGGAAGAACGCCAGGTGTGAGAAGGAGCGTAAACTAAGGACCCCAATGTGGGCCCGTGTCCACCACAGGTCTGGTCCTGACAGGACGGTGGGCCCCAGGCTCGAGGAGGAGGAGGGAGTGCAGTGACAAACTCGTGACCAAGACAGGAATGAGGTGTTTATTATAAGAACCACAGGTGACGTAGTATGCACATACAAAAGGTGGAGGGCCATCACGATGGGCGGGGAGGCTGATGCGGGGGGTAGGGTAGGGGTGCTGCACCCATCCGCAGGGGGCTTCACGCCCTGCAGCAGCGGAAGAGCAGGTGCTCCTGTGGCCTGAGGCTCAGAACTGGCTGTCCCAGAACAGGCTGTGGTGGGCAGCCCCGTGGCAGGAGCCGGGCTGGTCACTTGGTCCCGCACAGTGAGGCCGAGGGAGGGCCTCTCAGGTACCTCTGGGCTTGAGGGAGGTCATGCCCGTGAGCTATGAGCCCTGCTGGCAGGCATCACACCCAGCTGCCCTCAGGCCACACTGTTCCTCCCTGGGGGAGACCTCACCCCCATCCCAGAATTCCCTGTGATGTGGCCCCATTCCAGAGGCCAGGTCGTCTGAACTCAGAAGTGGGATCAGAGACTGCTGTGTGTGTTTAAGGGCTTCCTACAGGAGCAGGCAGGATGTGCTCCTGCACCTACACGAGGCGCTCCAACAAGACCTCAAGACACCCCAGGTATCCAGAACGTCCCTGGACGTGGGGCCTGCAGGACACGCTGGGCCCCAGGGAGAGCAGCCGGAGGCACGCACAAGGCGGCGTTAGTGTCTGTCACCCTGCAGGGAGTCCTTGTGGAGAATCTTCTCTAAGAAAGAAGCCAGCACACTCTCCCTGACTCAGCTGCCTGTCCAAGAACTGTACAAGTGTGGGAAAATGTCCCGCAGGTCCCCAAGGCAGAAGATAAAAGCAGGAAAGCTAACCTAACCCCAGGTTCTCTAAAGAACCCCACACCTAGAAATGTCCGATACAAGGCTTGCATCTCCAGCAGCTCCCGGCGGGCAGCCCGAGGAGCGAGCTGCTGCTACGCAGCTGAGAGGCAGGCCTGGTGGATGCTCTGTGCCCAGGTGTTGAGCAGGGCTGTGACTGAGTGCTTGTCGGGGAGCTGTAGCAGCCTAGAGGTCATGAACTGGTGCACTGATCGCAAGAAGGGGTTGGCATCTGCAACAGAGAACAGAGGGCCACAACCCGCCCTCCAGTAAGGCAGCCAGGGGCTGGGACATGGGGCCTGCCCATGCCCACTCAACCATGCTCAGGTCCCAGCTGTGCCCGGGGCCATCAGGGAAAGGCCTGGATCAGGCCCTGGGTGTGGAGTCCAGGGCTTCCCTCTGAGACACCCCTGGGTCCCCATGCTGGCCCCACTGCCCCCAAGCTCCTGTGGCGACCCAGAGCCTCTGTGCCTACATGCCGGCCCGCAGCCACCTCATTCCCCAACATGGCTGCCCGTGAGCTGCAAGGCTGGGGGGGTGGGGGTGGGAAATGGGACACAATGGGGGCACAGAGACCCTTCTCTCTCCAAGTAAGTGCTAGGTCACCCACTCATCTGTGCCAAGGGAGCTACAGAGAGAAGGAAAGGCCTCAGAGGCCCGTTCCACGGCTCAGGAAGCCCTGGCAGCCCAGAGCTGGCCCCTTGCCTACCCACCCCCCTCACCCACCATACTGCCACTGCCGGTCAATCCACAGTGGGCTCTGGGCAGGGTAGTCTGCGGGCACGCTGAGCTCCAGCGGCGGCACGCTGGGGAGTTCCTTGTCATCTGCAACACAGGAGGTTGCCCTTGACCCTGGCCATGCTCTGAGCCCTGCCCCAAAACACATGACCCCAGAAGGTTCCCATGAAGCTGGTTGCAAAGCCCAAGGCCACTCTAACTCTCTAGTTTCTGCCTCCTCCCTTAAAACTTGAGACAGGCAGAGACATCCTGGACTGGATGGAGCAAGAGGTCCCGGGGCACACCAGGGGAGAGGTAGCCATCAGGGTCTCCCCTGCACTCGTTTCCAGTTGAGGGTGAGTGTGGGGGTGTGGACTCATGCCCTGGGGTCAGGTGGGCCAGGGCCTTGAGGGGACTGGGGAGTTACGACACAGAGCAGTGTGGCCAAAGACAGGGCCTGAGTGGGTAGGTGGGTGCTAACTGGCCATGGGTGGGAGAGAGAGAGTGTGTGTGTGTGTGCAAGGGAGAGTGCAGGCTGGGGCAGTGTGGGGCTGTAGTCAGGGGGCTGGGCCATGCTGAGGAGTGTACCCGGGAAGCTTGGTGCCCCTCACAATGGGCTCAGGAAGTGGCAGAGCCACGCCAGAACTGTGGTCAGGGCTTGCCCTCGTGACTCACCCAGCTTGCAGATGAGGTGGACGGTGCCGTTGTTACTGCAGTGTGAGGGGTCCAGGTTCACCAGGAACTTGGGGTCGAGCCTGGCCACCTCGCCCTGGAGCACATTGGGAATGCTCTGCCGCTCGTCCTCGTCAAGCCTGCGCTTCCGGGAGCAGACCGCGGGGGCCCTGGGGGAGGTGGTGTGATGAGCACTGGGCCCACACCACCCCCACCCCAACTGGGCCCCCACCCCAAGCCCCAGGCGATACATACGTGATGGGTGGGCCATGGATGGCCGTCATGGCTGGCACGAAGGTGCGGTACAGGGAGTGGTTGAAGACCGGTGAGCGAATGTTGGCCAGGACGGCTTCCAGGAGGGGCTGGCACAAGTACTGCTGCTTGGTCGGCGGCACCGGGGGTGGAGGCGGCGTGGGCTGAGGGCAGGACAGTTAGGGTCAGGCTGCCTGGGACTCGTGGCCGCACACACTCTTCAGAGTGCTTTCCAGATCCCAAAAGCCCTCGTCTCGTGCACCCATCAGACTTCCCACTACTGCCCCACATCCCCAACCCATGCTGGCACTCCCTACGGGCAGCTGCAGGGTGGCAGTGGCACAAACCACCCCCCAGCCCAGGAAGTGGAGGAAGCTGCTCCCATGTTCCCACATCCATGCTCCCACCTCACCCTCACCAGAGCTGCCCTAAAACAAGACCCCCCTGGGCAGGGACCCAGGCAGAGTGATAGGCCCCCATGCACAGAGCACACAGCCGCAGGCTCCAGGTCCTTGTGGGTGTGCCCTGCTGACCTCTCAAGGGCCGCCACGGCTGTAGGCAGTGCCACACTCACCACTGCCATGTCGTTCTTGAGCTTCTCCAGGGCTATCTCACACTTTTGCAGGGTTTTCAGGGGACACCTGCAGGAAGAGGAAGAGGCAACATGGGTGGCCGTCGGCACTGGAGGGTCAGAGGGAACACGTGCCAGTTGTAGGCCACCAGATGCCTCTGCAGACCTGAGGCTGGGCAGGTGGGCTGCAAAGACCTTGACTCCCTTCCCAGCAGCCCCATGGCTCAACCCAAGAGCCTGGAGCCCCTCCGGCTCTGACAGTCCCCGGTCTGGCAGTGACCAACATTCTGCCCATATAAGCAGAACAGGGGAACCTTCTCGAAGGAAAGGGGAGAAGAGCCTGAAAGAAAACAGGGAGAAGGAAGTGACCCACAGGCCCACGCACGTGCGGTGTCTGTGCAGTGGCCGACTCTGGTGCTCAGGGCAGCAGTGGCCGGCAGGGTGGGCCCCTCATCCCATTTCCAGAAAACAAGAGACAAGTTGAGGCCTGGGAGAACTTGCCTCTCACGTGCAAGGTCTTGTTTCACTCTCCCAACAACATGTGCAGGCCACAGCCATGCCTGCTGCAGATGTGGTGACAAACTCAGTTGCTTGCCCCAAGTCACCGGCAAGTCAGGGGCAGAGCTGAGGTCCGAGGGCAGACCGAGACCCGTCACAGGCCAGGCAAAGTGGGAGCACCCAGGGAGCAGTGGCTGAGCAGGGTCAGCCCAACAGCCACAACGTGGCCAGCGACCTGACTGAGCGGCAGCTGTGAAGGCTGCGGGGATGGAAGTGAGGTGGTGCCGTAGCGACTGGAGTGTGGGAAAAGTGCAGTCTGGGCTTCCTCAAGGGGCTTACAGTCAGTGCGGATACAGTCATGGGGAGCCCCTGCGAGCTGTCCCAACCCCTTTTCTAAACCCACGTGGTCACCAAGCGCCTCTCTCGCTACCACCACCATTGTTATCATGGTAAGCATGCCTTGGGCAGGGCTGGACCAAGCAAGCACCCAGGGACACTGTCCTCCCCTGAGGGTGCTAGGGGCAAAGCTCACCGCTTGGAGGGGTCTGTCAGAATGTCCAGAAGGCTCTTCATCTTACTCAGGTCCTTTTTTCTGTCTGGGACAGAAGAAGGAATACTAGGACACGGGCCCTGGGCGCCTGCGCCGCTCCCCCCAACCCTTGGCCCTGCCCCCACCTTCGTTCTTGTCGATCTTGTTGATCATGCGGCGAAGGGGCTCGATGTACTTGGACAGCTGCTTCAGCTTGTCCAAATACTGCTGCTCCTCAGCCTGGCTGGAGCCGGCAGGGCTCATGACTGCGCTGGGGTTCACTGTGGGGACACAGCCCAGTGAGCATGGCCCAGCCCACGTGCGGGCTACAGGCTGAGAGGCCAAGGGGAGGGGGCGGCTCTCAGCTCCTGCAACCCACATGGCCCGTGCGGATCACAGAGGCAGTGGTGGTGATGACTGCCACCCACCCCCATGGCCCCAGGGTCCAGGCCGACTCACCAGGGGTGTTCAAAGGTCCTGGGGATGGGACACTGAAGTTCTGTGGGGTGCGTGCTGTCACAGGGCTCTGGGAAGGCTGAGGCGATGGGCTGGGCAGGAAACTACTGGGCGATGGGGCAGGACCAGAGCTGCGGTGAAGCAGGAAGCGCTGGGTGAGCTGATGCCCAGGCTGCCCACCCATGAGCTGGGGAGCCCCTCCACGCCACCCACCCATGGGCCGGGGAGCCTTGCTGGGTCTACCTGACGTTGGAACCGGGCTGCGAGTTGGGCTGGCCGGGCTGTGGGGACGGCTGTGGGGGCGGGGGCATCGACTGCGGGGTCTGGGCCTGCTGCCCCGGCGATGGCGAGGACAGCATGGTGAGGCTGCTCTGGCTGACCTGGGGGCGGAGAGCAGCTCAGCCCACTTGCCCACCCACCTATAGCTGCCCCCAGCTCTCCCTCATGGCCTCTACCTCAGCAGGCCCCACAAGCCCACACACTCTCAGCCTCTCACCCACACTCTCTAGTCTTTCATAGGACCTTTCTCTCCCAAACACGCACATACCTCACAACACCCCTTTCCCAAACTCTCTGCACTCATGTGCCCCCACGGTGGGCGTGTGCATGCACACACACATACACACATGTACACACTCTGGAGCCCTTGCCAGCCCCCCTCTATCCCACAACAAACTCCTTCAGCAAACTGCTCTCCAGCTGTATTTGGCTTAGGATGCTGCCCCAGCTACTATCACATCCCTGCAGCAAGGGTGAGCCTGAGGAAGGATGCAGAAAAACCAACCCCTTCTTTCAGCCAGCCAGGGTACAGGCAGGAAGGCTGGCTGGGTGGGGGCCCTTGCAGACCATGGCACTCCATGGCGCGGCAGCCCTGGAGGGAGGTGACAGAAGGCTCAGGGCCCAGGCAACCATCAGCCTGGGCCTCCCCTGCACCCGTCCATGAGTTCCTCAGCCACAGGCAGGCCTGACTCAATGGCACTGAGAATGTACCCAGACAAGAAGGTCTCCTGCCCCACCGCCACCCCCACAGGAGGCCCCACTGGTCAGACCAGCTCCATCCCAGCAGGGTGGGGTGCAGCCATGAGCACAGCCCAGCTGGGAGGTCCCTTCAGGGGGGCCCAGCGTTCTCTGACAAACCCTTCTCTGGGACCAGATGAGAGACCTGGAGTCAGAGCCTGGGGAGTCTGGGCTCTGCCCTCGGGCATTCCCACTGGAATCCTCTCAGGGTCAGCTCTCTGTCCACAGAGCCTCACTGAGGCGGCCTGGGCAGGACACCACCAATGCGCAGGAACCGGGGACAAGGAGTGTGAAATTCCTCCGTGTCCTGAGGGAAAAGTGTGTGGTAGCAGCCCTCAGTGGGCAACCCCTCCTGGGATGCACTCGGCAGGGCCACACAAAGAGCCCTAGGAAGGGTTGGCGGACCCCCCTACTCACTCTCGGCAGCTGACTGGTATGTCCCCGTGAGCACTCTGGATGCCGATGCTGCCCGTCTGGGGCCACGCGCCCGCCTCTCCCACCATGCTCAGGGTAGTTAGAATCCTCTTAAGGGGCTGCTGCTCTCTTGGATCCTTGAATTGGGGTGAGGAAGGAGCCCTGGGACCAACCTAGACAAACCCCCCCCCACCCCCCGCCAGAAGCAGGATGTGTGCCCTCCCGCTGCCTTCTCTGTGCCCTCTGCCAGGCTCGTGGAGGAAAGTGACTCTCCTCTCTTGCTCTTTGGTACCCCTACCCCTTCCCCCAAGACTGCCACATGGAATGCTGGGTGGAGGATGCTTCAGGGGAACCACTCACCCCGTTAGGGCCTGGGAAGGCCTGGGGCCCAATGCAGAGGACATGGCCCCACTATCCTGGTGCTTCCGAAACGAGTGAGTCAGAGTGGTGCCAAACCAAGGCCGCTGGGCCCAGTGGGACAGGCCCCATCACTCCACGACCCAGGCCCCTGCCAACTGCTCTGCAGAGAAGTCTCCCATGAGACAAGCAGGAACTCACAACATCTCCACGTAAAATGCGGCTCCTTGCGGAGTCGAGTGACCCCAGTTTACAAGCTCCTGTGCTATGGCATTTAAGCAGTGTGGTTCAAACTGATCCCAACAGATGTCAATGGGTTAGAATCAGGGGCTAGGTTCCCCTGAGCAGGACCTGTCAGCCCTTGTGGTGCTGGGTGCATGGTGAGGCTGTACAGGTGGGGGCTCTAGAGCCAACCCAGGTGCCAATAAAATCCCTCCAGGCAGGTAAGCAAGTCACCTTGGGACACTTCCCTGTGGGTGTGGGAACCTGCCTCCAGCCGGGCCTCTCCCGAAGGCTGGCGAATGAGCCCCCCATAGCCTGTGCCCCAACCTGTTGCCTCTGACAAGGCTGACATGCTGGGGATTTCTCCGGCTTGGCCTGGGCACGAGAGAAAGGCTGAGTGGAGGCTGTGCTGTCAAGGCCTAGCGCTGTGAAACACAGCCCTTTAAATACCAGCACCCCCCGTGGTGGAGTGGCAAGATGCAGAGAACAAGGCCTACACCGTCTGCTCTTCCAAAGCTATGTGTAGGTCTATGCTTGCAGGCCCCGCACACAGGACACAGTCCCCGCCCACCTGTGCTGCTGGAGCCCACGGCCACCCCGCTGGCCTGTCCCTGTGCCCATGAGCTCCTGGGACAGGCAGCCTCCCCGAAACTGTCATGCAGGATGAGGTGCCGGCTGGTCGAGAGGCTCCCTGGCATGTTACAGGAGGAGCAGAGCAAAAGCAAGAGGTTGGGACGCATGCTTCTGATGACGGTGGCCACCTCATTCCCAAGGAGATCAAGGGGGGTTAGGGGTTGGGGGGGGGAACAGGCAAGGAGGGAGAAATCACAGTGGCAGCTGCAAGGGAGCAGGAACTTCACAGTCCTGTCTGTGGGTTGCTGCCCCTACCTTAGTCCTTACCCAGCACTCCCCCAGTCCATCAGCCCGTCCTGTCTGTGCCAAGCTGACATGTCCACATCCAAACCCTCCCACCTACCTTGCTGCACGCTGTACCCAGGCTGTCACCTCACCCAGGACTATGGCCACCACCCTTTGTCTGCCAGCTGCCCCCCCCCCCACTTCCACCACCTGGCATCCTTCCATTTCTATACACATGCCACGCTTCCCCGGGGGGATGGGAGCCTGCTGAGTCTCACTCCTGAGCGTACTCGGTGGAGCTCAGGAAATAGTCCTAAAGCCTGTACTAGGCAAAACCCTGGGCCAAACCAGTCCCTCTCTCCCATCTCACTGTCCTCCTGAAAATTCTCTGTGCCTGCGTTGGATCTGGCCTGGCCTGGGAAGCTCAGAGAAGTAGGCTTCTTGCAGCTTTTGCTCAGGCTAATGTAACAGAGCCTCTGAGGGGGAGGCAAGCCATAAAGCGAGGATGATGCAGAGGAAAGCCGTCTGCTCCATCGTGAATTGCAGCTTCCACCTGTTCCTTCTGCTTCCTGAAAGGGCCATGGGCTTCCAGCTGTTTACCACTGCCAACAGCATGCCCCAAGCACTAATGTGCCCCTCTGGGTGAGGGGTCTTCTGGCACCTACTAAGCACCCAGCAGTCCCTGTGAGGGTGACAGCAGACAGAAAGTGGACACCAGAGGGGAGGGGGCTTGCTAGAGGTCACACAGCCCTAGGCGGGTTACACTTTAACACCTCAACAATGACCACAAAATCTGTTTCCCAGGAAGCCAGAATGCAGCTATTAGCAAACGGTCCCTGTCCCACAGCCCTGCCCACCTGCCCAGGGATGCCCTCCTGGGCTGGGTGGTCCAGGAGGCTGCACTGAGCCAGGGGGACAGAGGGGAATGCACTGGGCCCTGAAGGGAGGGGGGACCACCCAAGCCGAAGAGGTAGCAGGGAGTGGGGGACTGGGAAGAGGGTGAACACAGTGAGCAAAAGCAGCAGCCATAAAGGGTAAAGGGGGCAGCGGGACCAGACAACTGGATGGGGCGAAAGGCAGAAAGGCAGGGCCAGGGGACTCGTGTCCTAAAAGGCAGGTGGCGCCACCCACCCAGCACCCCAACTACCCCACCCCATCCTGATGAGCCTGCGCCTCGCTCCCTCCTTGCCCCGTCCTCCACCCATCTCCTACCTCAACTCATGGGCCCTGGGGTCCCCTCTCCAAAGCAGGACAGAACATGGACCCCATTCTGTTGCTGCCTGCTGACACCTTCCCAGGAGGCAAAGCCCATGTGACTCTACCTGACCCTTGGAGCCTGGCCTGGGTAGGTGGTCCCTGTGCTGGGATGCCTCCCCCAGTTACTCAGCATGGCACATGGTGTCACTGAGGCCTCTGCCTCCCACAGCAGCCCTGCCCCCCAGTGGCCTGGTGCCTCCCACCGGAAGCAGAGGCTCTGTGCCTATTGTCAGGTGGGCAAAGAGATTTGCGATGCCAGGGGCAGCACTAAAGGGTTCCAGGCGAAGAGGGAGACGTTCCAGCTGATGTGCCCAGCAGCCCAGGGACCAGGGGGCACCTCTGAGCAGTAGGCAGCCCCCACACCCCTGGGGACAGCACTAGAGCCAGGGCAGGGCCCTTGCAGGGCATCTAGAGTGTGAGGCTGGCCAATGAGCACCAGGCTGCTCAAGGACTGCCTGTGGGCCTGGAAGATGCACTGGGTAGGCACGAGGAAGGGGCAGGGAGCTGGGAGCTGGGGTGGGGTGGGTTCAGGAAGCAGCGGGGCTGTGGTTCAAGGCCTGGGAAGCCAAAGGGTGTTTGTGTGAGGGCGGAGGCGGTGAGTGTGGCTCAGTACTGCCTGTCTCTCCCAGCCCCTCCTTGCATGATGACCCTTGCCAGGGTTAGGGCAAAGAACTGGGTTTGGGTCCCAAACCTATGACAAAAACATACATTTGGTTTGCTGTTTTCTCAGGAACTGAAACGTTTAGAAAAGGGAAAAAAACTTTTTTAATTTATAAAAATGTATCACATCAGTTGTATTTAAAAATCACGAAAAAAAAAAAACCCCAAAATCACGGATGTGTTGAAGAGCCAACAGCTTGTCCTGCTTCCAGTGTGACAGCTGCCTCCCTTGGGACAGGGGCCTGGATCACCCCTGGAGACCCGTGCTGGGCACAGAGAGCACACTGCACCCCAGGGGGATGGGGCCAGAGGAGCCCCCACCACATGGTAAAGATGCAGCCAAGTGACAGCAACACATGAATGGGAGCAGGATGGGGGCTAAAGAGCCCCCATAAGAGCTAGCACAACGCTCATGTTACGGCTTCCCGTTCTGCCTGTTCTCTCAGACCCCATGTCAGCATAGGCAGTATGGATGACAAGACATGCCTGTGGAGGGCTCTGGGCAGGGGTGGGACGCAGGGTCCCTGCCTGGTCACGGTGGGATGGGCAATGAGACTACTGATAGTATGGCAGGGACATCTCCCTTCTAGATGACTGATCAAAGTCCTTTCTCTGCTGGGGCTGGGTTAGGAAGACCCTGACCCCAGAGCATCTGCATAATTTCCTGGAACCAGCTCGTCAGCAGATGCCCCCTAGTGAGGGGCACTCTGTGTGATGCCTGAGCCCATGCCAGGGTCCCCGTACTCACGCCCAGCCCTCAGCAGGCAAACAGGAGGTGGCTAGAGGGGTGGGAGGAAGCCCACCTGTGTGTGTGTATGTGTGTGAGGAGGTTGGCCTGTAGGGGAGTGGGGGGCCACTGGTGGCGAGACCTCCAGAGGCAGCAAGGTCAGCCGGTTAGGGCGAGGGGAGGGTAGGCTGAGCACTGAAGCACCAGCCAAGTCTGAGTGTGCAGGGCCATCCAGGGGATGCCATGAGGGGTGAGGGGTGCAGGGCAGGGCTCCCCATGGGAGAGGGGAGAGAGCAACACTGCAGACAGTGGGGAGGCCTCTACTCTAGCTCTCCTCTCCACTGCTCCTTTCCCTTCAGGGAAATCCACTTAGGGCCTCCCTCTCAAAAGTCTCACACAAGCACAGCTGTGTCTGAGCAACGCTGCCTCCTCCTCTCTCCTTCCAGGGATCCTCTGGCTTCAGCTCACTGCTGGGACAAGGAGTTGACACTGCTACATGTGTCCTAAACACACCCCGAGCTTCAGGGATGTGCCCCACTGCGACAATGGGTTAGAACTGGTGAGCTGCTGTGTGTGGTTAGCCGGCATCTCCCAGCAATAACTTTACCATGTCACTCGCCCCCACATCACAGAACCCAGATGAAGCAGAATTTTCCATGGCTTTTATTTCAGGCATTAGCTTTATTTTTGCTGTCTTATTTTTCTCATTGTCTTCCCTCCCCTCTGCCCACTTCCCTTGCCTTATTTTGGGGAGGGGGTACTATGGAGAGTGAGACCCATAGTCAGCGTGCTTGGCACAAGCTGGTGGCTGATGTGCCATGGTGGGTGGCAGGTGAGGTGCCTGTGAAAAACACTGCTGAGATGGCAGTGGCCAGGTGTGTGGGGGAGCAGTGGCCACACAGGAGAGTGACAAGCAAGGTGAGGCCCAGGACAGAGTCCAGAAGGACCCTGCTGAGGGGCTGGGGTGGGAGGGTGGCAGAAAAGGATGAGCCTCAACCCTTACTGGGGTAGCCCTCACGGGCCCTGAGTCCTGCCTGCCTCATGGGCCATTGGGACCAGCGGACACTCATCACCACCTGCTTTCCTGGGGCTGCCGGGGAATAAACACCCCCCAAATAACCCACCCTAGGCCTGGTACGTGCCACCAAGAAGAGTTGTGGGTTCTTATTGGTTTTATAGAAATCAATCCTACACATTGGTGCTAAAGCCACCCCCGCATACCCAACAACAACCCCTCCCCAACCTGACCCATCACCCTAAAAGACACTGAGCCTGAGGCTTAAGCTAGAGGCCCCCAAGGAGAATGAGCAGCTACAAGCCCAGAGCAAGGAATCCAAAGCAGGCAACCAAAGAGACACAGATACCACAAACACATGAGCCAAGAATAGGGGACAGTCCCCTGCCCTCCTCACCATGCTGCCTCCCATTCCCACCTGCAGAAACTCCAGGGAGCTCTTTCACAGGGCCTTTTAACCAGCAGATTCCAGCAACACCCTCCTCCCACAACCCAACAATCACCAAAGGGAGGTCAATGCCAAAGAACTCAAGTTCCAGTCACTGGCACCTTGGGGGTGACCTGAGGGTTGGGAACTCAATGCCTCCTACCTCAGGAAGGGCCCTGTCATTCTGAAAACCATGTTCCGCTCTTTTTGAGTGCCATGTGAAGAGCACAGGGCTGGGATGGTCCCCTGGAGCGAGGCAGCACCTGGCACTCATGGCTGATGAGGACTGGCAGGCAGGACCTGCTTTCTGTTAAGACCACAGATAGAGCCCTTCATAGTAGAAACTGATTTTTAAAAGTTCTTTTGGCAAACTTGAGGTTTTCCTAGCAAACACCTAAGATTAGGAAACCTCATCACCGTTTTGTTCTCAAAATCTTAGAATAGTGTGTGGCATACAGAATACAACCAATAATTATTTGTTAAACGAATGTACCACAGAATAATTTAATTGTACACAATAGTGGAGAACCACAATCTACATGCCAGGAAAAGTACAACATGTGAAGAAGTCTATTGACGTGTGTGCGTACGTGTGTGCATGCAGGTGTAGTAAAGCTCATTTGAAACTCTGGAGCAATACTGTCCAAAGGAACTTCTGGCCACTACAGAATGTTCTGTAACTTGTGTCGTCCAGGACAAGGGCCATTAGCTTCCCCAAGTGCTTCTGGGCACTTGCAGTGCAGCTGGTAGAACTGAGGAACTGAGTTCTGAATTTTAGTTCATTTTAGTTAACATAAACATAAGCAGTCACATATGGTTGGTGATTACAGTATTAGCACAGCCCTACAAAGTGAGATTACTGGTGTGGCATGTTTCAGTCAACCATGAAAATGACAGCAGTATAACTATCCAAAATTCTGATTAAGGTTTTACAAAAGGTATTTCTACAGAAAATGGAAAAATTAGACCTATGCAAAAGATCTATCTGCTCACATCCCCTCAAGAGACACCCTCTTTATGGGAGGTAGCAAAGCTCGGTTCGGCCTCCTGAAAGCAAGTGCAAACATGAGTCACTGAGGTGGACCTGGGAAGGGTCTGGTTAAATACCTGTGCTGTGGGCTGTCCACTCACAGGGATGGAGCTCGACGGGACGGCAGGCGCAGCGGTGGTGGGCGGGAACCGGGCTCTTACTTGCATCCCACCTTGGGCCATGGCCGTGGTGATCATCTTTGGGGACAGAGGGACAACAGACAAGGTCATCGTACAGAGAAGGCAGCGCGCTGGCTGGTGGTGAGTGGTGGGTGCAGGCTCGGGCTCAGCTCAAGGAGAGCCAAGCCAAGGCAGTGGGCCGCTCGCCTACAGGTTTCACCACAGCATTTTGAGGCCTCTGGCAGGCCCCAGGTATCCAATGAGTGGCTGGAATGCTGCCCCAGAACCTTCCATTGGCCACACTCTCTCCTTGCTGTCCTGAAAACACCTCCGAGTAGCTGCTGGATTTCAAGGGCTTGTGCTGGTATTTCTGGGAGAAACACTTCAAGGAGTGACCTTCCACCAATACTCATTGGAGGAAAAGGCTTCCACCATTAAATCCAGAGACCATCTCAGAGAACCCCCCTTGTGTGCCTGATGGAAAACAACTCTTAGGTCCTAAACTCGCCCCACCCTTTATCTCCTCCAGGCCTCTCTGAAGCTACTAGTTCTAGCATCTACTGAGGAAATGATTTTCTTTTAGAACTAAAAACGGGAAAGGTGGGAAAGAGAAGCAGGGACTCCCGCCTGGAGGGCAACTTCCTTTTTGTGGAAGCTCACCTCCAAAAGATGTGTGTCAGAAATTTTCTTAAATACATACAGAAGACTGCAGATCTGGGAACTCCATCTTGGGCTGGATCACCTATCCCTTTATCAATTAGTTTATCTTTCTGAAGTATTAAGGCCACAAGGCAGGCCCAGGGCTGCGTGGGCCAGGCTGGGACAGCACCAAGAGGTACCCAAGCCATCTCCGGGCTACAATGGTGGGATGGAGCCTTGGCCTGGTCCTGGGAGCGCAGGGATAGCACGTGCTCAGAACTGCTAAGATGAAGCCAAACTAAAGCCAGGCTCAGAAAGCAGGATGGGTGTGAGGAAAGTAGAACATCTAGTCCTGGAGGCTGCTAGCTGGTCCGTGGATCAGTCCATGCAGTGAGTGCCAGGAAGAGGACTCCAGAAAGGGGGGTGTACTTCCCATGCTCCCACTATGCCCCATGCAGCAGGTGCATGGGCCAGGGTGCCATGAGCAGCAGCAGATGCCAAGCGACGGCTATAGGGGGACGGCCGGGAAGTAGCATTCTTGCAGCCAGGTCTCTTCATGCCTGGAGGCCACACACAGGTGCCGGCGGGGAGGGAAGGGGAGGGGACGAAAAAATTACCCAGGCTGTCCCTGGGTCCTGAGGAGGCCCCAACCACTGCCCAGAACCCTGTCATCAGGCACGGAGGGGAACCAAGTCGGGCTGTGTGAGGGCTCAGAGTGTAAATGGAAGAATTAGAGACAGGAAGCCTCAGTGAAACAGGGAAACAGGGAAATGGGCAGTCCTTCCTGGGCCGTGGCCTACACTGATTGCTGCAGGTCATATGTTCGTCTATACTAGCCGCTGTGCTAGAGGAGGCCCTCACAAGAGCAGCAGTGGCTAAACAGGGCTCCTTCCAGACAAAAAGCAAGGCCTGGAAGTCAGAAGTACTCCCAGTACTTCAAGTACTCAAAGGAGAAAGGCCTTGACAGGTACAAACTTTTTTTTTTCCAGGAAGGAAAAAAAAAACCATGGAACAAAAAACTTAAATCCAAATCCAATTTCCTTCTGACTAGTTTTCTTATCACTGAGAAATCCCGCCAGGGAAAGCTCATTTTCTTTTTGAAAACACACCAGGGATGTGTTTACAAGGTTAGCTGGGTCAGGCAGCTAAGGAGTAACTCGTTTTCAAGGGGGCTACACTTTCCTACTTCCCAAAATATGTCAACCCAGGAAGGAATCCAAAACATTCCCACCAGCTTTACAGGGCCTGGAAGGAGAAGGGAGGGGAGCAACTGCCACCACAGCGATGCTCAGAGACGTCTGTAAGGGAGGCCTGTCCTTGGTGACAATTCTTCATAGCTTGTGAATTAGAATTAGTTTCCGTATAGCCAAAATCATAGTGAAAGAAAAAAAAGATTTAAAAAGCAAAAGCAAAGGGATTGGTTGAAAGAGAAGCGCACTCCTTGCTGGTTTTCCTTCTCTGTGAGGATGATCACAGATCACAAAGCCTGGGGAGAATCAGACATTGGTGCAGCTCTCCTGCTGGGGCCAGAGTGGGTTCCAAGTCTACCCTGCGGGGTGCTGCCTTGTTCAGCTACCCGAGCCACACCTGATGAAAGGGTTACACATACACACCACGAGCTAACTGATTTCCCTGGGACACCAAAAAGCCCAGGGTGAGAGGGACAAAGGCCAGCTGAAGGCTCGTCGGCTAGTCATCTTCCCAAAAGACAAAGTGCTGTTTGCTCAGGCACCCCAAACACAGCATTTCCTTCACGAAGCAACCAGCCTGCTGCTATGTGCCACCCACGGCAGTTGCAGGATCTGCACCAAACTGCTGCATGCAGTCCCCATGCCCCAAGGTCAAGTGCAGAAACACCATGTAGGACATTCTACCCTGCACCTTTGAGCTCCTGCTTGAATGAATGCTGTTAAGACTCCTGGGGCCTAGAAGTGTTCACGCCAGGTGGCCCAGTAACCCAATTCTGGGGAGCTTCAGGGAACAGTTCAGAAACTCTGTCAGGAATCAAGATATGCATCCCAGCACCACTTGTGATAGCAAAAAACCAGAATGATCTGAAGACCCAAGAATGACACAGAGACCGAAAACAGTAAGATATATCCATAAAAGGACTAGTACACAGCCATTTTAAACACTTGTTACCAAGTTTTTAATTACACGAGAACATTTCACTTCTGTTGTAACGCCAACATGAAAGAAGCTGCATGAAAAATTCCACGTACAGAATGACCTTGACTATGTGAGAGGAAAGAAGGAAAGGACACCAAGACGTTTCTCCCATGCTGGAATGCTTCTCTTAAACTTCTCTCAACTTCCCAACTTTATACAGTTTCCACATACTTAAAAAATATCTGTATCTGAGGATCCACAGCCTCATCTTGTCCAGGGTGCCAACCCAGATTTCAAAGAAAGGCTGTGGAACAAAGACCCTGTCCTCAGGCACCCAAGCCACCAGGCCACACCCTGGGACTCCACTGCTGCTACAGCCATGATGATGAGAGGCTGGTCATCCTCCATGAAGTTTCAATGACTCGAGACCAAGGTCAGAGACCAAACCGAGCAGAACAAAAGGCACAGACACTCCAAATGCTGCATCTGAGCAGAGAGCATGACACAAATGCAGTGTTGGCATCCTGGTCTGCTTACAGAACACAGCTGCAGATTCTGTGAGAGTCCAGAGGTTCCCTCCTGCCTCCAGTGGCTGGGAATCCTGCCACACAGCATACCACAGAGAGGAGCCGTGTCGCGGGGATGGACGTGACGCCGTGCAGCTGGAGCAGGGACGGTCTCTCACACACCTCCTCCCTTGGTCTCCTGACGCTCCAGAAGGGAGATGGGCAACACTTCTTAGAAAACCGAAGGCCAAGTTCTCATCAAACCAAACCCACACATGAACTGAACCGAACCACTTTCCACCCTCTCCTGCCACTAGAGAATCCTACCAACTTTTCATGGGGCCCACTACGTTAGCTCCACGGACCATTAACCCTCCATGCCCCACCAGGGAGGCAGGAATGCTAAAGATTCAGGTGTACCCTGGAGATGTCTGCGCCCTGGCCACATGCACTCACCGGCTGGACTGGGAGCGCCATGAGCAGCCAGGGACAAAGGCATCCTGCTTTTAAACAGTAATGAGACGCCAGTGTGGCTGCAGGGCATGCACTTCCTTGATCCAGAAGCCCACGAGTACAGCAGTGGAACGGGCCCAATCAACTCGCGTTCAATGGTCTAGGGATACTCACTTTCCAAATACCAAGAAGCTAGGTGAAAAGGGAGGTTTTGCTTCAGGACAGACAGCTGTGAAGGCGAAGAATGCCAAGTCTCTGCTCTCTACTTGACAAGACCTGACAGGCAGGAGTTTCAAGAAAGGAGTCTTGCTGAACAGGGAGGGAAGTCGTGAGGCAGTATGGGCAGTGGCTTCCAGGGGCCAGATGGTCGCTATGTGCCCCCACTGGGCAGACTCTGAGCACGCATCACCTCCTTCAACCTGCAGAGGAGACCTGAGTGGAGGGTGTGAGCCACCCGCGAGGCCTTAGACCATCTAGGGGAAGCATAAGCCACTGGCCCCAGAGCACAGTTGAGGGTGGCTGAGACGGACTACAACCTGGTCGTGCAGGGCAGGTTGCCTCCTTCCCAGCTACACCGTGAAGCCTGTGGTGGGTTTCTCATAAGACCACGTCTGAGGCAGCTGGTGGTTGGGGAGCCCTGGGCCCAGGCAAGTGGGTGCCAGGAGGCAACTGGGCTAGCTAGGCTCCATCTGACACTCAGGCCCCTCGGGTGGCATGCCTCTCTTCAGCCAGCTGCCCTGGGACGAGGAGAGCGGAGAGCAAGACCCCTCACACCACAAAGGGACAGTTGACAGATCACCTGGGGGTGAGGCACCGTGCCACCCAGACACTGTGCTCAAAGGTGCACAGTGCACACATGCACGGTGCGGGGACACACGGATTCCACGCCCACCGTGGCAGGAACCCAGGAAAATCTGACTTTCCCCTCACAGCACCTTGGCTTCTAAATGATGGCTGTTTCCACCACCATCTGCAGACAGGAAGAACTGAGGCCCCGGCCTGGGTGGATCTCCTCATCTCCCTATCAGAACAAGGCTGTTGTGGGTCTGGCAGAGAAGTCACAGGGCTTGAATCACCCGTCTCCAAGTGTGAATGAGGATGTGGCCTCTTTATGAGAAAGGCCAGGCGAGGAGTCCCTGTTCTGTGCTGCTTGTACCCTGTCTGCAGAAAATGCCCATAACCCAGCTGAGCCCACCCGACAATCTGGCACACACGTGGCACCATGAGCAAGCTGAAGTCCTGAGTGCACAGCAGGCACCAGCTGGAGCTCAGAGGAAAGGGAGGTAACAGACTGAAGCGAGATAGGGATGGCACTGCTGCTCCTGCTTCAGACCTGAGCGGGCCAAGGGGATGGGTGCCCCCTCACTGCAGCACAAGCCTCCATGTTATCTTCCAGAGCAGGTCCGGGCTCAATTCTCTCATCCTCTTTCTAGTTTCTAGAGAGCTACTTTCCACCTTCCAGACAGCCCTGTCCTCAGATATCTGGGTGCAAACTGTGGCAAGGATGACATGGAGCAACCCCCGTGAAGGTGTGCTCCTAGACCACGCCGACCAGCACTGGGAGGGGAGATAGAGGAGCCATAGGAAGGGGGACATTACGTGGACCAGGCACCTGTGTGGCCCCAGACCACAACCTCTCCAAGGACCATGGAGCCAGCTCGCAGGAACGCTTGCCTCACAGGGCACAGAGGGGAGAGAAGCCCTGTGTTTCTCCAACTCAGTTCTCGCCCTGACCCCTGTCAGAGGGCCACACGAAACCCACCTCTACAAGCAAATGGACAAGCACTTCCTGAAGCCCTTACCTGGACCCCAGAGGCCACCATCTGGGCAGCTTGAGGCGGCTGCACAGTGGTCTGCGGTTGGCCTTGAGGCTGTCCTGGCTGGCCCTGCGGCTGCCCCTGTGGCTGCTGTACCACCATCGGGGCTCGGACCTACAGGGGAAGAAAGAGTTCAAGTGGGTGCCACCCACACTTTGGGGGGAAGGGGGCTTTGCTCTCAAAGCTCTTCTTGAGGTGGGGGGTAGGATCTCATGACAGGGCTGTACTGTCAGCCCCTTACCACACAGGCTCATCGGTGTTTCAGCCAGCCCACACCTGACAGTGCCACCCCACCTGACCTCCCCAGCTCTGTGGGGAGCAGCACTGCCTCCCACTCAGGGTGTGGGCCTCACCCAATCACCACTGGCTACTGCCACAGGAAAATGGCTGCTTCCCCAGCCCTCACCTAATGGGACAGTCTGCCAGGCCTCACTCAGAGCCCTAGGATGCTCAAGGGAACCCAGGGCAGGCCAGCCGGAAGTGGGCACAAAGGGAAAGGTGAGCCAGGCACAGAGCCAGGAAGGAAAAGACCCAGGCAAAGGTAGACCACCTGGTGGAGAAGCCTCCAGAGGGGCAAGCCATGTCTGAGCCAAACCCCTAGAAGGTGGCTCTCTCCTTAGATGCCTCTAGGCCACCAGAGCTGACCCCAACAGGATACCTGAGAAGCACACGGGCTCACAGGCAACAGGTGTGTGGCCATATCTGCTCTCCAAGACCTTGCCCAGCCCCCCAGCTCTCCCCGAGCCCATAACAGGGAACTGGACTTGGAGGCAGCACAGACAAGGCCTGTTCCAGCACCAATGCTGGAAAGAAAGGATATATCCTTCACAGCCAAAGAGCCTCCAACCCAGCAGTGGACAGAGCCGGGGACCCATACACATGCGGGGGAGCCATGGGTTACTCACGAGTTTCAGTTGTTGCTGTGCGTACAGCATCTGTCCAGCGAGGGCCGGGGCCTGTGATACCAAAGGCTGGGGCTGGGACTGGGGAGGGAGTTGTGATGGCTGGTTCTGGGCTCCTGGCGGCTGCTGGGGCTGCTGTGGCGGTGCGTGGTGCTGCGGATGATGCATCTGCTGTAGCTGCTGCGGCAGGGCTTGAGAGGGGGGAGGCTGCGGCTGCTGCATTGGTGGCTGCTGGAGTGGCGGCTGGGCCTGCAAAGCCTGCTGTTGTTGTTGTTGCTGCTGCTGCTGCAGTTGCAGCTGTGCCATCCGCTGCAGCTGCTGTTGCTGCTGTTGTATCTAGGGGCAGAAGACACAGCGTGTGGTCACCACCCACCAGCCCCTGGGGCACCATGTCTTCCCTGGGCCAACATGCGGGAAGCCTAGGTGGGCGCCGTCATGGCCTTTGAGGAAGCCTTCCTGCTCAGACTGCTCAGAGGACCGGGGGTGGGGGGGGGTGGAGGGGGTCTGGGTCCCTGAGGCTGACATCAACTGTCCTGGCTGAAGCCAAACAAAGTGTGCGTCTATGCCCTGGTCCACCTCGAGGCCTGAGAGGAGGAAAGAAGGTTAAAGAGAATTATCTAGAAGGTTAGATAAGAAGTGAGGAAGAGGGAAGTGGCTGTGGCTCAATCAGTAGGGCTCCCGTTTACCATATGGGGGGCCCTGGGTTCGGTTCCCGGGGCCTCCTGGTGGGGGCAGGCCCGCCTGCACGGCGTGGTTGGCTGACCCGGTGAGCGCAAGCAACAAGGGGGGATGAATGAATGAATAAATAAATTAAAAAAAAAAAAAAAAAAAAAAAAAAGAAGTGAGGAAGAATAGCTGCAGCCCCACAGAAGCAAGGAAAAGCTCAGGTAACTGCAGATGTCTGAAGCCTTCTCCAATCACACTTGCTTTTACTTTGTCCTGACAATGGCCAGCAGGATGAGGAAAGGCAGGGACGGAAAAGCCACTGTCAGCTCTGGGACAGAGGGTCTTCAAGGTCCAGGCAGGTGGCACCTGGGAAAAGCCAAGGTTTGGAGGGGTCTGGAAATGAGGAGAGGCCCCATCATGGCTTCCCTCCCTCAACCAGGACACAAGCGGACGACAGGTGCTCAACATGTCTGGAGTCTGATGGCAAGTCACAAGAGAAAGAAAAACTGTTCTCACGAGCAGGGCTCTAAATGTGACATTGCCACTGCCCTGAGGAACACTGGACAGGGGTCCCTGAATACGGCAGCCAGAAACCACAACACTTAGGAACAAAACGGAGAGAGCAAGTCCTCAAAAGAAACATCCTGGGGAGCAGGTATAGCTCGGTGGTTGAGCACCTGCTTCCCATGTTCGAAGTCCTGGGTTCAATCCCTGGTACCTCCTAAAAAACAAAACAAATAAAAACAACATTCTTACGCGACAGTTCAAGCATTCCCTGGGAATATTCTCGTTTCTTGCTTTGGCTAACTCTTCTTTGGCTCCCACCTAGAAGCCTCCTCTGGTTCAGCCCCTCCAGGACAGAAAAAGCCCTCAGCTGGATAACCTGAGTCTGCCTGAGAGGCCCCTCCATCATCACTGCACCTGTTATAAGCGAGGGCTTGGTTTCTCCTTCCTGTCCTAGACTCTGAGGAACACTGCAGAGGAGGCAGGTCCCTCACAGAAGCCTCTGGACCCTACACACAGCACTGTGGCCAGAGCCCATCTGGGATTCAGGGTCCTTAGGACAAGGACTGAGGCTGAAAGAGGGAACCCTGGTACCTGTTGCTGGTTTTGATGATGCAATTTAATCAGGTGCTGCTGCTGCTGCTGCTGCTGCTGGAGTTGCTGCTGCTGCTGCTGCACCACTGCTTGGAACTGCTGCTGCATGGCATTCTGCTGAGCCTGGAACTGCTGCTGCTGCTGCTGCTGCAGCGCCACCTGCTGCTGCTGCTGGAACTGCTGCTGCTGCTGCAGCGCCACCTGCTGGAGCTGCAGCTGGGCTGGGGTCGAGGCCACAAGTCAGCAGTGGCCCAACACCCAGGGCGGTGCCACAGCACTAGCCCGGCTGCCACACAGGCAGGAGAGCATTCAGGCAAGACCCACTCCCCGGACAGCTGCTGACTGCGGTCTATGCTCACTGGAATTTGAACATTCTATTTTTACAGAGACATATGATGAGAAGCAGCGTTTGTACTGATGATGAGACTATTACGAATTGCATTGTAATAAACAGAGAGAAAAGAAAAAGGCCAACTTAAGTCCATTGGATGTACCCCAGGCCCAGCCCTAAGCAATCACTAATCTACTTCCTGTCTCTCTGTTTTGCCTATTCTGGTTATTTCTTATAAATGGAATCTCACCGTGATCCTTCAAGGTTCACCCACGTAGTAGCATGCATCAGAATGGCATCCCTTTCAATTGCCAAGTAATATTCCACTGTATACATACACCACATTTTGTTTCTCCATGTAGACATTTAGGTCGTTTCCACTTTTTGGCTATTTTGAATGCTGCTAAGAACACGTGTGAACAAGTTTTTATGTCAGGGGATTTCTTTTTTGGGGTGATGAAAATGTTCTAAAATTAACTGTGGTGATGAGTGTCTATCTCTGTGAAACTACTCAAAACCACAGAATGGTGCCCTTTCAATAGGTGAATTGTACAGTATGTGAATGGTATCTCAATAAGGCTATTGTACAAACAACAAAGCAATACAGCAAGATAGAGAGCTCTCTTGTATACTTTATCCAGATCCCCCCAATGGTAACACTTATGTAAAATTATAGTGATACCACAACCAGGACAGGGATGTGTACATGGTGGAGGAGGTGTGAGGTATATGTTTCAAGTTCTAAACTAATTTGTCATCTGAGTAAGTTCCTACACCCACCACCACAGTTGAGATACTGAACAGTTCCAACACCATGAAGGCCCTCGGGTTGCCACCTCCCTTCAGCTACCCTATCCCCCCGCAATCACTGATGTGTTGCTCATTTCAAAACAATGTCATTTCAAAATGGGAACCATACAGTACATAACCTTTAGGGATTAGCTGTTTTCACTAAGCACAATTCTCTGGAGATATGTCCAGACTGCAGTGTGTATCAATAGTTGGTTCCTTTCTGTTGCTGAGAGGAACTCCAGTGGCACAGAATGCACCATCGTTTATTTAGCCATTCACCTGCTGGAGGGCATTGGGACGATTCCAGTTTGGGGTTATTACAAATAGAGCAGTCACGACCATTCGTGGGGAGGTTTACGTATGCACCTAAGTCTTTGTTTCTCTGGCTAAATGCCCAGGAGGCCAAGTGCTAGGTCATAAGGTAGGTACATGTTTAGTTTTTTATCCATATCCTCACCAGCATTTGGTGCTGTCACTATTTATTTTTGCCATTCTCACAAGTCCAAGAATTTATTCATCTTTTTGTTTGACTTCTAACACCAACTATTTTATAGTCAGAAAACTTTATCTGTATGACAGTACTTAGATGTTACGAGGCACTTTATGGTTTATTTATTTATTCATTTTGAGGTACCGGGGCCAGGGATTGAACACAGGACCTCATATATGGGAAGCCGGTACTCAATCACTGAGCTACATCAGCTCCCGAGTTTGTTTCTTCGTTTGTCTGCTTGTTGTTTTGCTTTTAGGAGGCATCAGGAACTGAACCCGGGACCTCCCATGTGGGAAGCACGTGCTCAACCACTTGAGCCACATCCATTCCTGAGGTTTATTTTTGAAATGTATTTGGTTCTATCCACTTCCTTAATTACGCTTATTCTTTGTTATTCAAATCTTCTCTAACTTTATCACTTTTTTGTCTGCTTAACTATAAATAAATAACTGTCCAATATCTTTGCTCATTTTTTATTTTCAAACTTTTCTGAATCTTAAATTTTAGCAGTAAAGATTATATAACTATATTGTTATCTTTCATTTATGTTCAATTTCATAATCCCTGTCTTTTAGCAGGGAAGTTTAGGCCATCCACATTTATTGTGATTACTTAGATTTTTCTATTTGTCTTCCCTTTCATTTTTGCTGGATCTTGTATGTTGGTTGGATTTCTGTTTGTTGGGCTTTTCCCCCTTTACTCAATTTTTCCCCCATTGGTTTGGAATTTTTTTTTAAGTTTTTATTTTCATATTTATTTTCCCCCTGAGATGGCTCCCTTGTCTATTTGCTCATTGTTTGTGCTTGCTGTTTGTGCTTGTTGCCCGCTCACTGTTTTTGCTCGTTGTCTGCTTGGTTTTTTTTGGTAAAGATTTATTTTATTATTTATTCCCCCCACCCCACTCCTGTTGTTTTGCACTCGCCGTCTGCTCTGTGTGTGTTCTGTTGTGTCTGACTGTATTTTCTTTAGGAGGCACTGGGAACCGATCCTGGGACCTTCCAGAGAGGGAGAGAGGTGCTCAATCTCTTGCGCCACCTCAGCTCCCTGGTCTGCTGTGTCTCTTATTGTCTCTCCTCTGCATTTTTATTGTGTCATCTTGCTGCGCCAGCTCTCTGCACAGGCCAGCACTCCTACCTGGGCCAGCTCGCCACACAGCCCAGCTTGCCTTTCACCAGGAGGCCCCAGGAATCGAACCCTGGACCTCCTATATGGTAGACCGGGAGCCCAATTGCTTGAGCCACATCCGTTTCCCTGCTCACTGTTTTTTGCTTGTTGTCTGTCTGTTTTTTCTTTAGGAGGCACTGGGAACCAAACCTGGGACCTCCCATGTGGGAGGCAGGCGCCCAACTCTTGAGCCACACCCACTCCCTGACCATTTTGGTTTTTTTTTTTTTTCCCCCTCATTGTCTGCTCATTGTCTTTGCTTGATGTCTGCTTTTTGTTTGTTTGCCTTCTTTAGGAGGCACACAGGAACTGAACCCAGGACCTCCCATGTGGGAGGCAGGTGCCCAACCGCTTAAGCTACATCTGCTCCCCTTGGTTTGGAATTTACAAAAGTATTTTTATTGTTTCAGCAATTATTCTTTCAATCTTTATCACATATATTTAACTTTACAAAGTAAAAAGCTTATCAGGGCCGGCTTCCGCAGTGACAGTGGCGGCTCCTCGCAGATCAGCTAGTGCGCAACTCCCGGTTTGGTTACAGCCCTGAAAGCGAGGGTGCGGCAGGAAGCGACAAGATTTATCCCTGATCAGGGACAGTTCAGGATAGAGTCTAGGATGAACATTCACTGTGGCAGTGGTGATGATAGGCTACTGAGACAGGAGGCCAGCTGCCTAGTAGATGATACCTCAGCTGCAGCCCAAGAAAAAGCAGCAACCAGCCTGGCTTCATCTGGTCTTCAAAATGTGCATTATCCTCTAGGTCCCAAAAATGATGGATGTTTGGACCAGGAAGAGAGTACAGCTTCATAAAACCCAATGAGAAGGGAGAGTACGATACTGAAGGAATCAGTCCAACTGATTCCCGCACAGTGCGGAATTACTACAAAACAGCATGCTATCATCAATTGTCCTGATGGCATCTCTATCCCAGATCTTAGAGATAAATGTGATTATCTATGCATTAACTCTGACTTCAACACTGTCTCATGTCAAGATCTGAGTGCTTTATTGAATGAACTGTCTAATGATGGTGCTCACAAGCAGTTTAATCACTACCTCAAGGAGCTGATCCTGCCCATCATGGTAGGCTGTGCCAAGAAGGGGAAGCAAGAGTGCCACATCATTGTGCTGACAGAAGAGGATTCTGTGGACTAGGATGAAGATCACCCCCCACCCATGGGAGAGAAATATTTCCAAATTCTTTATAGCTCCAAACTCTACAGATTCTTCAAGTACACTGAGGATCAGGATGTTGCAAAAACAGTGTTAAAGGAACAGGGCCTGAAAAACATTCGCATTGAAATTGAAGGTTATCCTACCTGTAAAGAGAAGATTAAGAGAAGACCTGGTGGCCGGTCTAAAGTAATCTATAATTATGTGCAGTGTCCCTTTATCCAGATGTCATGGGAAAAGGAAGAAGGAAAGAGTCACCATGTAGATTTCCAGTGTGTTCGAAGCAAATCCCTCACTAATCTAGGAGCCACTGGAGAGGATGTCTCGGAGGACCAGGAGATACTAATGTATCACCACCCCCCAAGGATGAACTTGACCGGTTAAATGTTCCACTTTCTCAAATGGCTTCTAATGACTTTCAGGACTAGGGCCAAATAGGGTTCACCCCATCTTGGAGCTTTTCTCTCTCCAGAATGTCCACACCCAACCCTCCCCACCCTCCCTGTGGTTCATCTCACCCTGAGGAGGGGACATGCTTCTCCTCCACCCTTTCCCGTTCTCCATAATTAACATGAGTCCTTTTAATAAGTTCATGCCTCCAGCAAGGGATGAAGAAGCACTGGTATTTAAGCTACCAGTTTTGCAGCACCCCTGGAAACTTGAAAATTTGGGATCTGGTGCTGGTCACTGAGTCCTTTTTTTTTTTTTTTTTTTTAGATTTTTATTTATTTATTAATTTATCCCCCCCTTGCTGCTCGTGCTCGCCGGGTCAGCCAACCACGCCGTGCGGGCGGGCCCGCCCCCACCAGGAGGCCCCGGGAACCGAACCCGGGGCCTCCCACATGGTAAACGGGAGCCCCACTGACTGAGCCACAGCCGCTTCCCATTGAGTCTTTGTATAACTGCAAAAGCAAGAAAGGAAGTCAAGACTCCTGTTGCCTCATATTCAGCAAAACAATCCTCATTCTTTACACTCAGTTCTTGATTTTGTTTGTTTTGTTCTGTTTTATACCAGGCAAATTGCTTAGTAGCAAAGGGACCAAATTTAAAAAGATCAATCTCTTACCAATGATTAGGTTAAGGATGCCATTCCTGTTTCAGAATGTCCAAAAGGAAATTTTTCTTAAGAGCTTAAATTCAGTTTTGTTTTTCATTAATGCAGTGAACAATCCCAAACTACACAGATTCTTTGGCAGGAAGGATAATAGCATAACAATGTTTATGAAACCTTTTTAGTGTCGAAGTTTTTGAGCCCAAGCAAATTTCTTACTCATGTGTAATGAAACTCACAACTCAAATAGAAGAACCTCTCCAGGTCAATCCACTTTGATTATCGGGACTTGGAATCTGGTGTGATCCATAGGTCTTGATACCCTGGGACAGCACAATGCTATGTGTGTGGCTGGGAGACCTGAGATATGGCTTAAAGGTTTCCAAGATAAGGGGGGAAATTTCTCCAAAGTGCTTAGTTTCTCAAGAAAGACCAGGGAAGTTTCATTTGGGGTGAAACTGGGTAGGGAAATGTCACCTGCACAGGCTGTTCCCATGTAGTAGTATTTTTCTTTGTATATTCTTTTCATACCATGGAGTGTTTTTGAATATGAGTACATTTCCATTTTTGAAATAGCCTATCACACACTGGGTAAGGAAACTATGAGTGTTGTCCTCTAAGGAAGGGAAATTAGGCCTAGTAGTTTTGTTTGCTCTGTCAGTTTCATGCTAACAGTGCATGGTGTATGACAACCAGATCACTCTCTCCAGCCCTGACAGTACTGAACCATTTTCCTTTGATCCCTCCATGGCTGTTAACAAGCTGGCTCGAGACAGTCAGCACCCTGTGTAATGACTGGTGAATGCCTTCGTCATCTAGGAGCCAATTTAGAGTCCAGAGACAGAAGTGTTTTAGGATTCTCTCCTATTCTATGTTAGAAGTTGGCCTTGTAATCACCGATCCAAGCCATCTGCTCATCCACAAAGTACGAAGATACTCCAGGCAAACTACTTGATTCCATTTTATTTGACTGCCCTAGTCAGTTCTCCACAAGTAAAGTCATAGATGTTGAAAGATACTCTTTCCAGGCTTGAAGAACAAGTTTTCCTTAAGTGTGTTCTCTGCATATGACTGGCATTACAGAAGTAATTGCTCTATTCCTTACTCAGAAGATGAGTTGTAAGGGGTGACACTGAGCCATCCCACATCAGTCCTGATAACCTTTGGCATCCATTTGCAAGGCTGATGGCCAGGGTTAAAGGAGTGTAACTTTTAGCTAGGGGTAGTTTTTAAGTGAAACTAGTTGGCTCTTAGTTGAGGTCACCTTTAGCTTTGACCTTACCAGCACCACATTCATACCCACCAGCAGTTAACCAGCCTGGATAATTGTTTAACAGTGCTTTTGTTATGCTTCTCAGTGGAGATGTCCATGCCATTACAAAGGAAATTATCTAATGTTTATGATTCTATGACTTTCATGAGTTTTTTGATAAGCATGTGTAACTTCCCCTCAGCATACCACTTATATATTGTTAACAGTAAATGTAAACACTCCAACTAACAATGTAAAACTAATTAGCCCTTGCTTAGCAAAAAGCCAGATAGGAAAGCATGTTATGTACATAATTAATTTTCTCAGGCTTTTAAGAGCTAGGTCTTGTTTTTCTCCATTTTGAGTTAACATGCTCTTGGTCCCAAATCCATGGAGTTTGAGTGAGCTAGAAATCTGTGGGGATAATTCACTCCCAGTGTCACCTGGGTGATGGTGACTGAGGGAAAAACTGGGGCCACAGGTTCCTTCTGCACCCTCCCCTCTGACCTGGAGCATTCCACTCAGCCATGACTGCTCTGTTCCTGGGCCAGGACATCTGGCAAAGACAGAGCCTCTCAGTCCTCACATGGACCAAGAGGTGGGCTGCCTTCATCCCTTTCAGAGTCATTTACTGGCCAGCCCAGGAAAAGGTGTTTTTCTCTAATAAAAAAGGTGGAAATCAGATTTGATGTTAGAATTTTCTAAGTGCCTAAAATAGTAAGCCAGGCTGTTTATACAGAGACATTTTTATAAGAAAATGGTTTTACTCAGAGGCATCTCAGGAAGCCAAGATGAATCTGATTTGAGGTTTAGAATCTGAGTTTGTGTCTGCATCACATCACATAAGTTGATTTGGAAGTATTTGCCCTTTGAAGAGCTGGGGAGGGGTCAAGGAGACAGTGTTAAAAACTGTCAGGTTAGGTCATTACGTTATGGTTTCTCCAAGGTGGAAGAAAGGTATTGAATGAATACCTTTCAGCAAAAAAGGTAATGAAGACAGAAAGCAGCTGAATTTACTGTACAATATGTGATAGTCACTATTATCTAGAAGAAATTCCAAAAGAACAGCATGATATCTAATGTATACAGGTCTATGAAGATATTGTGGAATAAGCCCAGGAAGGATGGATGAACTTGCAGGTAGTGTTTCAAAGGATCTTTAAGTAAAAACAAATATTCAAAGCACAGGCTTACACTCAAGCTCTGTCATAAAATTTGATATGGAATCTTTTTTTAATCACATGTCAGTAGAAAGTTAAGGATCTAGTAGTTTATTCAATGCCATTGCTTGCCATCATTTTGAAATTGTTAAAATGGGGATAGTAGGGCCTGCACTCAGAAAGCAAACCGGATGACTTCTTTGGGGTAGAGCCATATCTGTTCTCTGGGTGTGATAGCCTCTGCAGAAGAATTATATTTTTCTTAAAGGAAAAAATGCTTGTAGGTTTTTACTCTTTTACTTTGTATTTACTCTTAAAGTTATACTTGTTCACCTACCAGTGTTTACAAAATCCTATATTTGGGATGCATAATTCTATAAAAATAAAATAATATGTTTTTTTTGGGGGGAATAAGTTTATCAGTACTTTAACCTCTTTCCCAAACAAGATAAGGATCTTTGAACACACTATTTTCAAAATTAGGTCTACTAATTATTTTTAAAAGTAGGTTTTACATGTACATGATATACCTGATATAGGCCCTCCTGACTTCCATTAGGTTCTGTTCCTACAAACATTATATTAAGAGGCAGGAAAGAATAATGGCTAGGTCTGAGCTAGACCAATTGGACCCAATCCCAGCTCTTATTGCTCTGTGTCTCAGCTTCCTCATCTGTAAGATAGGGCCAATAATAGTATCGCTTTCATACAATGCAGTAAGAATGCAGAGGTAAAACTGACAATAGTGGTTAGAACGTGGCAAGTCAATATGAGGTTAGCTTTGAGCATTATCACTTTACAGAGGTAATTTCTGTTTACACCAAAGTTTCTCAACCTCAGCACTACTGACATTTGTGACCAGGTAATTCTGTGTTGTAGGGGCCTGTCCTGTACACATTCAGCAGCCTCCTTGGCCTTTGCCCACTAGATGCTAATAGCACGCCCACAGTTATGACATCCCCAAATGTCTCCAAACATTGTCAAATGTCCCCTGGGGTACAAAATTGCCTCTGCTGAGAATCACTTGTTCAGATTTATACCATGTATTTACTACCTTACATGTTCAATGTTTCTTCTTCCATTTCACTCTCACACCTTGCATCTTGGAAGGATGATCTGAGCAGTAAGAGGAAATGGTGAGCAAAAAAAATGAATATAGCCTTTTGAAATCCTTACAATGAAGGCCTCTCAGGTTTTGTTTATATAAAAATGTCTTTGCTTCCCTCTCGTTCTTGAAAGAGTTTTGCTGGCACACACCTGGCCTGGCAGTTATGTTCTCCATACCCTAACAATATTCCATGATCTTCTGGACTTCATTGGTAGTCTGCTGAATCTACTTATTGCTCCTTCAAATGAACTGGCTGTTTCTAAGATTTTCTTTTGGTCTTTAGTGTTCAGCAGTTTCACAATAATAGGTTAAGATGTAGCTACCTTTTATTTAACTTGCTTGGGGTCATCTGGACTTTCTCAGCTATTACCTACCTCTGCATACACTGTCTTTCTTCCATTCTCTCCACTTAACCCTTTTGGAGCATCAAATAGAGGTGGTTAGATTTTTCTCAATTTATCCACATTTCTTACCTGTGCTTTCGTATTTTCACTCTTTGCTACATTCTCAATTAATTTTTTCACTGTAGCTTCAGATACATTCTAGCTCACAAATCCTCTTTTCAGCGGCATCAAATCTATTTACTCAGTCATAATTTCTTGTTCAATAATTACATTTCATTTCTACAAGTTCCTTTTGGTTCATCTTATAATACGCTCGATCACTCCTGATAGTAGCTATTGTTTGTTTATTTTTGGATTCTATCCTTGATTTCTTTCCACATGTTAAGCCTATGGTCTGAGCCTAGCAATTCCTGTAGGTGGTCCCTGAGCTTGCCCACTCCAGTTTATCGTTTCTACTCTTCCTCACTGTGTCTCTGGTTCCTTTCAAGCCTGGTGATCTTTGATCGTGTGCTTACTGCTTGACATTAATCTGTCTGATTCCTGTGGGTGGGCCTAAAGTGGAAAACATTTTCCTCAAGAGGCACCTGATTGTGGGGGAGCCAGGGGACACCACCTGCCCCAGTGCAGACCCTGACTAGATGGAAGAAGCAAGTCCCAGGCTCCTGTGTCTTACTGAGGGCCAAGGCTCAGAGGGGCAAAGAGCTTCCCCTACCTTCTGCAGGCCCAGCAATCCAAAAGTGCACCCTAACCAGGATCTAGTTATCCAGAAGGAGAGGGGTTCCTCAGCACACAGTCTGTTAAACAGCTGGAAACAAATTATTCTTTTAAAGTAGGTTTTCCAAGCACACAGTACAAAACTCATTAAGGAACAAAAATGTACAGCGGGAAAAGTCAGTCTTGCTTCCAAACCTGCCCCCAGTCTCCAGCCCCAGCCACATCTAGCAAGCAGTTTCAACACTTTGTATGACTAACCCAGAGTCTCCTGGACTGCCCTTTGAAAACCTCTGATACAGGCTCTGCCCTCTTGGTAGACTGGATTAAGACTTGAAGCATTTGGAGAAGGGATCAGGAAGAGATAGCAAATGCCCACTGAGTGAACACACCTATTTCAGGTAGACTGGGAAGGTAAGAGGTCAATAGGAAGGAAGGTCTCTGGCAGAGGAAGCAGAGGATGTAAAAGTAGAGGACGCAAGTCAACTTTCAACTAGTGCCACACAATAGACCAGGTCCTCCTGAAGCTGAAAACAGGATGTGGGCCAAGGTCAGACTGCAGAGGGTGTGGGCAGGATACCGAAGCTTCACCACTGTACTTCTGAAAAAATAATCTCTCTGAGATAAAGTCTGACAAGGCAAATCGCGTGAGCATTCTAAACCCAAACATTTTAAAGCTATTTCTCATAAAATAGAAGTTCATGGTAAAAAGAAATTCAGCCAGTACACAGAGGGTAATGTCAAAAGCAAGCAGAGCCAGATGCATCCCTTGCACCTGCATGTGTATCAGGCATGTTTATACGCTAAGAGAGAAGATGGGAGCCTGCAAGGAAAAACTTAGCAAAGACTTTAGGACAGAGGACACTAGAACATGCTAAGCATCAGATGGTAAGAAGTCAGTAAGAAGAAAAGAATGAAGATACAAGAAGGAAGGGGATGGCTGCTGATAGAGGAAGGTTCCAGAATAGGAGTTCAAGGGAATGAGGGCACCGTGGCTCCAAGAAGAGCAAAGTGGTGTACAGATTTTCTCATTTGGTGTATCTCTGTAGTGTATACCTCATAGTAACCCCATCAAGAGGGCAGTGTCGCCACTCTGCCTCAGCAGGGAGGCAGCCAAGGCCTGGAACATGGCTAGGCCTGTTGGAACTGGCATCGAAACCAGGCTGCTGGACTAGAGCACCCTCACGTCCCCTCCCATGCCTCTCACATCCCCTGTCTGGTGCCAGCATGTGAGTGCTTCCTGTGTGAATACCACCCAAGGTATGGAACAAACAAGGGGGTTGGGGCCACAGACCTGCTTCACAGCTGAGAACACCCTGAACCATAATTTTCTGCTTAGTAACAGGGTCCCAGGCCACCCCACCTCCCACATGTTCGCCTCTCTGCCCTGGGGGAAGGGGAGTACCTCGGTATCACTTAACCCTTCTGGCAGCTCAAAGGTCTGGAAATTTTTCTCTCTACATACAACAAATATAGAAAGAGCTATCTGGAACCTATCTGTGCCTTTCTCGGTACCCTCTTAAGCAAAGGAATGAAATGCCCTGTTCCCTGCCCACAAGTGGCAAGTCCTCTTGGATGCGTGGTACTTACTCTGTGGAGTTGCCGTGGACACAACCGCCATGCCGTGAGGGGCCATGCCAGAGGTTCCAGGGGGTGGCTGCCCAGAGAGGGGCATCGGCTGGCCCATGGCACCGAGGCCACCCATCCCGCCCAGAGACTGTCCCGGGCCCCGAGAAGCCATGCCAATGCCGGCTGCTCCTGCAGGGGGCCCACCAGTTAGAGTCTGGAGAGCATTCATTGGATCTGCAGAGACACAAGGGCACAGAACCTCAGAAAGGCACCCGCTGAGCTGGGTGAGGCTTCCGCGGCTGTGAGGCCTCTCCCACCCACAGGCTCCACCCCTCACAGTTCTTCACAGTGAGAAACCCACAGGGTCTCGGGAGTCTCGTCCACCCCTGCCCAGGGGCAGGACTCTGGAAGTGTCTGTCCCTGGACCTGGACTATGAGCCTCCCAATAGCAGGAGCCCATACTATATCCCTAGCCTGGCCCTGTGCCAGGTTCCTAATGTCAAGGGTAAGTGACCCTCTCCTTCTTGCAGCCCCAGTGGAGATGGCTGAAGCCTGGTGGGCAGGAGGCAGCACCTAGCCCTCCTAGCTGGACGCTCCTCCTGCTGAGGGAGCACATAGTCAAGACTTAACTCTAGAAAGTCCACTGGGCCTTACACAGCAAACAGGAGTATGGCCAGAGAAACCAGGAGAAATGAATCTTGTCCATGCCAGCGCTGGGTGGGTGAGTATGAGTCCACGTACTCAGCAGCCATCATAGGAAAGACTCCTGCTTTCAGGGCCACTCCACAAGAACCAGCACAGGAGTGATGGAACTCCTTCGTGTGAGCCTGCAGCCCGGTGGTCCTCACCCACCTTGCCACATCAGTGTGGCCCCCCAGCAAACAATGCAGTGACCCAGGGCAGTGAGGAACCTGATGCTCTCGCCAAAACTGAGGACGGACTCATGGGAAACGGCTACCTGCAAACAGCTGCAGCCCAGAAGGATCACCCTGCCCTGGTACCCAGGACCCCAAGGACTCTGTGCTCCAATGCTAGGGAGCCCAGACCATCTCCTGGTGCTCTTGATCCCCTGGACCAGGCTGGTCAGGAATCACTGTATCATGGCAGAGGTCCCTACTGGAAAAGGGCCACATGGGCAGGTGTATCTGACCCGAGTTGGCCCCTCCTGACAGGGTGGTACTGAAGCTGCCATTTTAGATCTGCTAAACCCTTTTATTTGCATCTTAGTCAGCAGAAGCCATGGCTGTATTAACTGGAGTCCCCTTATTTGAAAAAACCTTGAAATTAAATAAATAAATAAATAAATAAATAAATAAATAAATAAACAAACAAACAAACAAACAAATAAATCTTAACTTATAAAGAAACTTTGTAACTTAAAATACTAATGCTGTAGATTTTTCATAAGGTAATATGATCAGTTCTTTCCCAGAGAGCTCAAAGTTCTAGCTGTCTTAAGTTTGTGAGTGTTTGCACTTGTTCTGCTGGGCAAAAACAGACAGCATTTTCATGAAGCAGGATGGGAAGCATCGTCTGATCCAAATTCTGAAACTCTTGACGGGGAGGAGGAGGACAGAGGATGCCGGGCCTGCTGCTCACCTGTGTGGTCACGGCCAGCCAGGGCGCTCCCACCAGCGCACTTCCTCGTCTCTTAACAGGTGAAGCCCAGGCACACAGAGTACCCACTATCTTATTCCTGCTGCTCAGAATCTTATATTGGGGAAAACTTTAATTCAAAAAAGAAAAATTCTTACCGCTGACGGAAGCTTGAGATTTCTTGTTATCTACATAAAAATAAGAATAAAAGCAGTCAGCAAGGTTTTATATAACCATGTGTTCATTCCTATGGGTGAGTCACTATTGTAGGCATTTGACTGTGGGTCATTTGCAAAAAACGGAGCTGACCCTGCCTTCAAGCCAGATAAAACACACCTGACAGCTACAAAGCCTGGACCCCCAAGGAGCTCCTGGTGCTCCCAGCAACTGGGGGTGGGATGGGGGATGCAGAGGAGCACCTTCTCCTGGCAGCATGGGAAGTCACAAGGGGGACCAGGGGAAGAGAGGATGCAGAATTGCTCCAGGGTCAACCTGGGGCCTGGGAGAAGTGTCTCCAAGGCTGAGGCATGCGGGAGGACAGGCAAAGCCTTCTGGGCCTACTCCGGCTTTCCTTCCCTCTTTCCCCACCAGATTCTGGCTAAGGAGAGCAGGAATCTGTAAGGGGCCCAGAATGATACTGAGTACCACTCTGTGAGGCAGCACCTCCATTTTCTACATGAGGACACCGAGGCTCAGAAAGGACCTGCCCAAGACTGGCTCAAAGCCATGACTGGCTGGCCCCAGCACCAGGGCAGAAGTGCTGCAGCATCAGCTGTCACACCAACAGCCGGCTGGCAAGGCAGGGCCATGTGCGCCATGGAGCCACGGCCGCCTTGTGAACAGACAAGCAGTGTGGCCAAGAGCCCTGGCCAGGACTAAGCTGGGCCCACGCATCCAAGGTGCTCATTCTCTAGGCTCCCGGCTCCCTCTGAGTCTAAACTTCACAGGATCTTTCCACACTCTGCAACAAAAGTGACATCAAATCAAAGTTTACCTTGCTGGCCATCCTGATAAAACGTTATTGTGGAAAGAAGCAAAACTGACTGGCACACAGGGACTCGGAGTTGCCCATGCTTCCCTTGACCACAGGTTACTGGAACTAAAGCTGTCGTGGCCTCTAAAACCAATGTTCTGACTGTAGCTAAGCCTTGTGGGAGCAGCAGCAGGACTTATCAGAGTGCCTGCTCTAGGCACCGGAGTCCTACTCTCTGGGGGTTGTCTAGCTGTGGGCTGGTGGGAGGTGCTGGAGGCTGAGACCATGGGGCGCCTGCCACTCCAAGCTTCCTCTGGGGATGAGGGAATGTGGCCACCCAGGCACGCTCAGTGTCTACATGTGGGCTACATGCTGACCTGTTAACACATCAAGACCCCTGAGACGTCCAGACCCAGGATGCCATGACACAGCTCGCTTCTGAGAAGCCTGGTCAACAGAACCATGGAGGAAGCCTCCAAATCAGAGGAGACATCAGAGGAGGGGGAACGTGGCCAGGGCCCGGCCTCACTCCTGGGCAGGGAGCCAAAGGCAGGGACTTAGCAACTGGATCGCAGAGGCTTCCAGCCTGCCAGGAACACACGTTTAGGTCAGGCCTCCATGGGTCAATAAAACCAACCATTAGGAGAGGAAAGTTCCGGTTCCAGGGCAAACACTGCTTTGTTAAGAACTACTTAGAGGTAAAAGCAGCGGTCCTTTAAAAAATGGAGATGAAATGGGCAAGACCAAAAAAGCAGCCCAGTTTAGAACACTTTGAGGGTATTTCCTTTAAGCTCAAATCGGCACTTTTGAGGCTGAGGCTCTGGAAGGATGGGAAATAAGGGATCAAATGCAA
Organism: Tolypeutes matacus; assembly: GCA_026826555.1. NCBI lineage: Eukaryota > Metazoa > Chordata > Mammalia > Cingulata > Chlamyphoridae > Tolypeutes > Tolypeutes matacus. Next base: position 2,601,315 of record JAKSZT010054557.1, read on the forward strand.
TGCAATGGACAACTTCCCAGAAAGCAGGCATATTTACAGTCGTCCAACTCAGTGCTGCAGCAAAGTGCCTCCTCTCCAACAGCAACCAAGCCAGCCTCTCTTTGTGGCACTGTTCATGCCAACCCAGAAGTGAAAATATTTACTTACGGATGTCTCGAAAATGGATAATAAGCCTGGCCACAAGAGAAAGGTATTCGTCCTAAAAACAAGAACAAGAAGCATTTCAATCCCAGATGAAGCAGTGAGGCCATGTGACTCCCTCTCCCGCCCCTGCACACGGTTCCTCCCACAAGGCTGCTGGCCTCGGGGCCAACTTATACCGATGGCAATGCTCTCTGCCGAGGTACAGCCCTCCCTGGACTCCATCTCTCAGAAGAGCTGCCAGCAATTGGCTGGGCCGGCCAATTAAAGGCAGCAAGAAACCGCTGCTTCTTCCGTTCTGAGGCCACCAAAGCAACATCCCTTTCCAAAGGGGCCAGCCAGACTCTGAGAGGACAAGGGGCTAGCCTGAGGTCACAGGCTCATCAGCTGTAGATGAGGATGGCTGTGTTTGTCTTGGCACCATTTGTATCCAAGTGCTTTCACTTTCTGTGCCCAGCCTATTGCCCTTTCACAGCTGGCATTTCATTTGTGTGCAAATCTGGACTATGGCTTTGTGGGATCTGTGCTCATCTCAATCTCCTGGGCAGTGCCGTTCCAGGGTACAGGGGGAGGCCCACTTGCCGATGGTCCTCCTGGTCCAGGCTGCCAGGTGCCTGGAACTCCACAGACTGTCCTCTCTGGCCCCATACAGCCTCAAAATGACAAAGCCCTAGCTTTCTGCCTCTGCCCTGCTTGCATGACTTTCCTCCTAAGTCGCTACTCTCTCTAGAGAGCAGATGGACAGGCAGCATCTATGCAGCGAGGGTCCTGTGGCAATGCCGTGGTGGCACTGTCTGGGCCACACACCCTGTGAGCCCAGGGCAAACAGGGACTACTGCTGCAGGAAAGCCTCACATGGAGGGGGAGTAAAATGAAAGTGGTTTTAGATTAATTAAAAAGATAAGGTTATAGGGGGACGGATGTGGCTCAAATGGTTGGGTGTCCGTCTCCCATATGGAGGGAGCTGGGTTCGATCCCCGGGACCTCCCGGTATATATAAAAAAAAAAAAAGTTAAGGTTATAAACCTTTATTACCCCTTTTATCTCTCTCCAAACTCCACCTCACTACTTTCTTTCCTCTGGGGGAACTAGCAGAAGATAAGTGAGGGGGAAGAGGCCCAAGAGAGAGAAGCTAGGTGACAACACAGGCAGAGAGGGCAGGTGCAGGCAGAGGGCTTTTGTCAACACTGTGACTTTCGACTCCCCCGCTCCACCCCCATCAATTTCCTGTAGGAAGGACAATGTGCTGGAACTGAAGGGGGCCAGCTGTAGATGGGCTCCTGGCAGTGTGTGGTGCATGGGGCCAAAGGCTAAGCACAAGGGAGAGGACCTGGGGGCAGCAGCCCAGTGCCTAACATCTCCTCAAGGCCCAGGACCAGCCTTTAGGTCTGTAGTACTTGAAAGGAATTTGTTGAAAGAGGGCTCTCCATTTCCATAAAATAGATTAAGAGGCAGAGTGGGCATCACCATCCCAGAATCCTCAGGATTGGGGAATAAACGATGGACTAGAGTAGACTTATTGTTATTCTACTAGAGACTTATTGTTATTCTAGCAATGGAAGAACTTTTATCATTGATGTGGAGGCAGTGGCCACCAGAGGTTCTGAGGGGAGGGAGAGGGAAAAATAGGTTAATATGGGGGCATTTTTGGGACATTGGAATTGTGCTGAATGACACTGCAATGACAGGTATAAGCCATTATATATCTTGTTATAACTTACAAAATTGTGCGGGAGAGAGTTCAAACTATAATGTAAATTATAATCCATACTTAGTGGCAATGCTATAATATGTGTTCACCAATTTTAACAAATGTACCACACTAATGAAGGATGTTGTTAATGTGGGAAATTGTGGGAGCAGTAGGGAGTGGGGCATATGGGAATCCCCTACATTTTTTATGTAATATTTATGTAATCTAAGCATCTTTTTAAAAAAAAAAGAGCAAGTAGGTTTAAATGGCAACAAAACCCTTTGACTTAGACCCAGGACACAGTAAATGAGGCTCAGAAACATGCCTCCAGCCCCCTTGGGCACAGGGCCAGGTGGCAGGGCCAACCAGCCGGCCACTCGACCATTCACTCCCTCTTGCTCCTCTGCAGTCTGGCCTGCAGTGGCCTCCCTCCTTGCTCATTGCCTGGGGTGACTGGCAGTCTGCCCTCGGCTGACAATGACCCACTGGTCTGTGGAGGCTCTGAGACATGCGGATCATCTGGTGAGACTGCGGCCACCTGACACTTGAAACAGGCATGACACAGTCACTCACATTTCCTGAATCTTTCCAAAGGCTGGGGCATCCAGGAACACCTGGTGGTGAGTTGCTGCAGGGCAGCTGCAAGGGTGCCCCAAGTTCCTTTGCAGCATGAGAAAACCCCAGAACCTGATAATGCACCTTGTACCTCTGCTCCCCTGGGCTGGGCCCTTTCACTCCACCAGCTGTGGAGCTGCTGCTCCTTAACTTCTCTTTTCAGGATGCTGGTGTCCAAACTGACCTTCCCAGCTGTGAACATTCTGAGTCCCCAACCACAAAGACTAGTTATGGTATACCCTTTCTGTCCAAAGCACCCCAACTCTCCCAGGACTGCTCCAGAAAAAGGGGCTGACTGGCAGCAGGACCTGTACCATCTCCCCCGCTTGCCATCAAAAACCTGTGTCCACACAAGGATGGGTGTCACCAGACCATGACCCTGACAGCTGACACTCAAGCACTTTGTGAGGTGCCAGGCACAGTTGTAAGCACATATTTATTAATTTAATTCTACCAACAATCCATGAGATATCCATTGTACAGAAGAGACAACAAAAATGTTAAAGAAAAAAAAGGCTTTGGGGAGTTGAAAAGCTTGCTGGACCTGGGCACAGAGTGGCACAGAGGTGGGGAAGGCCTCGCCCCAGGCAATGCGGAGGGAAGACTGGGACCACAGAGAGGGCAAAGGGGGAGGCAGGCAAACACCCACCCACACACCACATGCCCTATGCTACCTTCTGTACACAAGGGGAATCCGAACACATATCTAACAAAAAGAAACACTGGAAGAGTAAACCAAAATTGGAGCACATAGTTACCTCCAGGGAATACAGGGAATGGGCTAGATATGAGACTTTTTTGGGATCCACCTTGCTCAGTTTTTTGAGAACATGTAAATCTTTTGCCCAGGGGAAAGACAAAACCAAATCAAAAGAAGAGAGGATAATTCCCCCAAAATCAAAATAAATAGAAATGAATGACTTGGATATCAAGTTGGTGGTGGAATCATATAGGGTAAAAATTCTTTGAAGTGGCTTTTTTTTAAACTGCCTAACTTTAGTGGAATAGATATATTTTAAGGACAAAGAGAGCAGCAAAGAAACCTTCAATTTCATTCCACATTGTATTATTAGTGGTAACAGTAGTTTTTTATTCAGAAACTATTTTAGAGTAAAGCAAGTAATTATGCTAATGATGTTAGAAATCAAGATAGTCATACTAACAGAAAAGATACGTGTTTAAAATGAAAAAATAAAAACTGTAAGGTTAAATTTAAATTGGAAATAGTGAGAAATTACATGTTGTTGTTTTTTTTTTGGGGGGGTGGATATTGTTATTTCAAAAATACTTACTTCTTAGCTGTTCACTAAAAGGCCCAAATACAATGAGCAACCCAGCATCTATACTGCATCTTCTAAATACCATTTCACTCTGAAAAAAGGAACCAGGACTCCTTAGGGGAACAGCTGATTCTGGGCCTAAAGGCAAGCAAGCTATAAAAGATTAATGGGGTCAACATAAGGTGCCCCAAGAGACACAGGAACACTTGGGTTCTCTTGCAGGGCAGGGATGGGGCCATCTAAGCCTCAGAATGAAAGACTGCACACACCAAGATCCATAGCCCTGAGCTCATGATGTCACTCACAGAAAGAGGAACCCGTTCCCACGCCCACTCCCAAACCCCATGGGCGGCAACACCTCATACTGACAAGTAGCCACAGCACAACAGCATTCATTCCCCTGACAGGCGTGGAAAAGCTGTTTCAACTGGTCAAGAACCCCTAGTTGATGGGGAAAATCCTTCTTTATAGAAAAACTCCATATAATAAAAATGTAAGAAAGGAAAGAATTAAGGAAAATTACCATTTTACAATCCTTGATTAAATAACAGAACCAATGGATGAAAAGTGAATGGGGGAGGTCCCAGGTTCAGTTCCCCATGCCTCCTAAAGACGATGAACCTGACAGTGAGCTGACGTGACGGGCTGGTGCGGCAAGCTGACACAACAAGATGACACAACAAGGAGACACAACAAAGAAACACAATGAGAGAACAACAAGCAGGTAGCAGAGGTGGCTCAAGAGATTGAGGGAGGGCGCCTCCCTCCCTCATGGGAGGTCCCGAGTTTGGTTCCCAATGTCTCCTAAAAAGAAGACAAGCAGACAGAGAGCACACAACAAGCAGACAGAAAGAGCAGAAAGTGAGCACAAACAATGGGGGGGGGCCCACGGGGGTTGAAATAAATAAAATCTTAAAAAAAAAAAAAGTGAATGGGATATATATGCCCAAAAGAATTGAAAGACTCAGGTATTTGTACACCAATGTTCGCTGCAGCACTATTCACCATACCCAAAAGGTGGAAGCAACCCCAAGTGCTCATCAGCAGATGGACAGATAAGCAAAATGTGGTCTATCCAAGCAATGGAATATTATGCAGCCATAAAAAGGGATGAGATTCTGATGTACGCGACAACATGGATGAACCTTAAAATACAATGTTTAGTGTGATAAGACAGACACAAAAGGACAAATATTGTATGATTTCACTTACAGGAAATAGTGAGAACAGGCAAATTCACAGAGACTGAGAAGACTAACAGTGGTTACCAGGGGTGGCGGGGGGAGGGGTAAATGGGGAGTTATTGCTTCATGGGGACAGTTTTGGTAACAGATGGTGATGATGGTAGCAAAACACTGAGAATGCAATTAATGCCACTTATGACTGGACACTTCATAATTAAAATGGTATTTTACGTATATATATATATGACCATGATTTTTTTTTTCAAAAGAAATGCCTCAATGAAAATATGCTCAACTTCATTATTCACCAGGGAAATACAAGTAAAATCACAAGGCAAAAAGAAAAAAAGTAATTAAAAAAAAAACAAAAACAGAACCACAATGCCATACCATACACTCACCAGAGTGACTAAATTCTAAAATGAGAAAGACAGAAATACCCAGTACAGATGAGAATGGAGAGCAACCAAAACTTTCACAGACTGCTGGTGAAAGCATACTGATAGAATCCCTCTGGAAAACTGTTGTGTCAGCTGAAGCTACTAAAACTGGACCTATGTTCCAGCAATTCCACTCACAATACACACCCCAGAGAAATGCATACACACAGGCAGCAAAAGACACGTGTACAAGAATATTCTTAATTCCCAAAAACTGTAACCTTCTCAAATGCCCATTGACAGAATGGATAAATTGTGGAACTGTCACATAATGGAATACTATACAACAACTATATGTATGACATGGATAAATCTATATAAGGTTGAGCAAAAGAAGTCAGACTCAAAGAGGAGGTGATGAATGATTGTTTATACAAAGGACCCTCTCTGATGTCAGAAGTCAGGTAACTGCTTCCTTAGAGAGGGGGAATGACTGGAAAGGAGATGGAGTGGGGTTTGTTTCTGGTTCTGGGGGGTGTTATAACATGATGGTGGTCAGTTGTGAAAATTCACTGAGCTATATACAACTTGTGCACTATTCTGCACAACATACTTCAATGAAAAGTTAAAAGAGTAGAAAAACGAAAGTGGACAGGGAGCTTTACAAGGGAAGAGTGGAAATGCCATGCTTCGAGCCCCCTGACTCACTGCAGCCTCATGAGAAAAGCAAGGCGTCCAGAAATACAAATTGAAGGCACCAACCCCCTCAGATGCATTCCTGCTTCACCCGAATCTAATCTGGCCTTTCGCTCTAGAGCCCAGATCCCGGGAAATAAGGGGAAGCAGGAGCAAGAGGGATGAAGAGGGGCTACAGGGCAGCCTCCGGCTTCTCCAACAGGCAGTGAGTGGCCTGAAGGAAGAGAGGGCCCTCGTTTGGATTCTGATTCAAATAAACCAACCATGAGGGGCAGAGTGTTGAGGAGTGGGTTTCTCAAGCAGATCCATTATAAGGCACCAATGGAGGGGTGCTGACAGTGCTTGGGTGCCCTGGCATGCCTGCCGTTTGAAGAGTGCAGGGTCCAAAAGCGGTGAGCTCTGGGATCTGCTTTTCAGTACTCAGGAGGGAAATAGACATGGCGAGGGAAGAGAAGGGCTGCAAAACCTTTGCAGCAGAGGATGTGGATTAGAGCATGTGATGCTTCTCTTCTCTTGTGTCTGTTTCAAAGTTTTCCTAACATGTTGACATGTTATGCATCAGATGGGATGCATCAGATCCCAGAGTGGGCACTCCAGAGCCGGTGCTGTCAGCTCCCTGAGACCTTGGCCCTTGGCCCCCAGGCCAGGCCATCAGAAACCAAGCTGGGCTCTCCTGGCATATGGCAGCCCTAGCCACAACCCCCCTCCAACAACTGCCCACTCCTGGCTACAAAAAGCTTTCTATGGTGTAAAAAGCCCCTGGTGAAGCAGGTGACAGTGATAAACATGTGGTGGAGGAAACAAAGGCCCAGGGCTGGCCTGACCTCCGCTGGCCACAGCACCAGCAAAGCTGTCACGTGAGGATGGATAAATGAATTGTGCTCCCTCCCCCACACAGGGAAATAGTATTCAGCCATAAAAAGGAGAGAAATTCCAACACAGGCCACAACATGGGCCATGGACATCATGCTAAGTGAAAAAGACCGCAATTATCTGAAAGGTCCAGAACAGGCAAATCCAGAGAGACAGAAAGTTGAGGAGTGTTTGCCCGGGGCTGGGCAAATGGGATGTCTTTTGGTGGAAATGAAAATGTTCTGAAATTAGATTGTGGCAATGGGTGCACAGCTCTGGGCATATACTAAACACCACTGAATTGTACAATTTAACTGGGCGAACTGTATAGCGTGTGAATTGCATCTCAATAAAGATGTTTAAAAAGAGAATTATCACCTACATCCATTTCATGACACACACACACCCACCCTCCTGCCTGGTGCAGAGCCGTACCGCCTCAGCACATGTGCCTGGAAGCACAGCCTTGCACACGTTCAGCCAATGAACTCTTTCTTCCCATTTCAAAAAATGCTCATCTCATCTAAACACTCAGAACATATCCAAGTTAACCCCGCCTGCATTTGCTCCTGACATGCAGCATGTCTGAGAGCCCCAACCGTACTCAAACAGGAGTAAGTGCAGTGGAGGGCGGCATGTTCGAGGAACTGGGTGGAGAGTGACTCTGATAGGATACAGAGCAAGATGCCAAAGGTCAGCTTCTCTCCCGAGCTGGGTCACCTCAGACAAGTGACTTGGCTTCTTTGTGCCTCCGTTCTGCTACCTTTCTAGTAAAACAGGCTCAGCCCCAGGCAGAGTGCAGGAATGCAAGCGCTGGGACACACAAAGCTGGGAAGCAGGACAGGACATCTTCCTCCACCCACCTCTGACTTCCACTCCTGAGTCCTTGCCCAGGCCTTCACCTGAATGAGCACTGCCCTGTCACTTAACAGCAGGGCCACAAACCCTTCTCGGCATGCGCACCAGGGCAGCATGGAGTTAGGTAGAAGGCCACCCTAGAGGGCCGAGGCAGAGGACAGACCCAGGTCCTACCATGTGAAATACGACACCTCACAGCACTCATCTCTTTCAGGAACAGCACTGTGCCTGAGCGATGGGGGGTCCTGGCAGTGAAGTTTCAGGCCAGGCTTTTATCCCAGGTGCCTGCCCAGCTCTGGGCCTTGCATTGACACAGACACATGTGAGGACAGTGTGCTGCAGGTGAAGGAAACCCCAGCCATCCCATGTGGGGCCCACCCACTTCCATTTCCCCCATCTGGCCCCACCCCAAGGCCTTACCCGGGTCTTGGCCTTCAGGAATACATGGCTCTCCATGTCTTTGCTGGATTTACTGTGGGCCACGCCAGCTTTCCTCATTGCATCCTCACTGAAACACAAAAGGAGAAGGGACGTTTGCACCCCAGTGAGTCCCCTCCCGCACGGGAAGCTGCCCCTGGGCCGATGAGGCTGTGTCACCAAGGGGATCCCTATGTCCCTGGGCACTGCTGCCTGGCTGAGATCAGGAGAGGGCATGAAGGGCAAGCCCGCAGCAGAGTGATGCAAGGCAGCTACAGGGTGGGCAAGCAGGGAGCAAAGGCCATCATGGTGGCACCAAGAGGAGGCCCCTAGCAGGAGAAGGCAAGATCAGAACATGTGTCAGAGAGCCGGGTAATGGTGCCTCCATTTCCTGTCCCCCAAGTGGCCAGGGTCCCCAATAGCTCTGCCATTGTCAGTGGGAACCCTGACTCCAGACTTGTCTGCAGAAGGAAGGGGTCACATGAAGTTCTCTCTTGGTCCCTCCTGAGGCAGAGTCCCTATGTGGGACATGAAGGTTGTCCACCTGGGACCAAAGAGTCTTCGACGACTTCCAGCTGGGGAAAGAGAGGAAAAAGACCATGTATATGTGAAAAACATCTTAAAAATACACTCGCCAGGGAAGTGGATGTAACTCAAGTGATTGATCACCTGCTTCCCATGTATGAGGTTCCCAGGTTCGATCCCTAGTACCTCCTAAAAACAAAAACAAAAAAAAACAACTCTCACTGGGGAGCAGATGTAGCTCAGTAGTTGAGCGCCCGCTTCCCATATATGAGGTCCTGGGTTCAATCCCTGGTACCTCCTAAAACAAAACAAAACAAAAACCCATACTTGCCAAACAATAAACACATTTACCATAAGAGACGGGATCCTATTACATGTTTTGCATCATCCTGATGTTCCACAGTGATGACGAGCTGCTTTGAATAGTAACCCCCCAGGCCCCCTCCCTGCAAGCACGAGGATCTATTAGAAAAGTTCATGGCTACCAGGCCCGGCCCAGGCTCTCCCGCATTTTCTAGTAGGCCGATTCCTCCTGTGCCGATAAACAAGTGAACAGAGTAGCAGTTCTGCCACCCTGCATCTAAATGAATGTCAACAGGCTTGGTCCAGCTGGTGTGAGAGAATGCACACAGCTGCTCGGAATGTTCTGACCACACCAAACCCAAACAAGGGACTCCTAGAGCCCTGAAGGAATGTGCACATGGTGCTGCTGAGTCACATTTGTCATCCTTAAAGAAGTCACAGAGTGAAGACCTACAGCCAGAGGGGTATACATCTGTGCCAATGTAAAAGTAAAATGGCATTGTTTGCCATCAGACTGCTAGATAATTCATTCAACAAGTACGCCTGGGTCCCTGCCTCCCTGCCTCCTTCTCCAAGCCTAGGCTTTTAGGTGAGGAGGAAGCAAAAGAGTAAGAAGACACACGAGGGAAATGTGACCAGGGATACTGAGAGACCTAGAAGGGACAATGCAGGACAGTGCAAGAGCCAGCCGATGAGCAGCAAAGGGTCAGACACGTAGCATGAGGAGGCACAGGCAAGCAGGACAGAACTGGCTGCATGCGTGCTGAGGCCAGTGTGGGGCAGGATATCCACATTTAGAGACAGATGTCATCTGGTAGTTCCAAGAAGTGGCTGCGCAGACCCTTTTTCAGAAGCCTACCTCCCTGCACCCACCCCTCCTCAGGACCATACCACTCCTCTTTCCCCTTCCCAAGAGCATGATGAAGCAAACCTCAAAATAGAGGGAGACCTGACAGAGGCCAAAGGCCACAGGGCCTTTTGGGCAGGGAGCCCAAATGAGGGCAGTGGCAGGGGCAGGAGGGCACTCACCAATGGGACAGCCTGGAGATTGGGTGGGAGGGGAGCGGGAGGCCGCAAGTGGTGGGTGGAGACAGGAGCCCCAGTGGGACAGGCAGAGAAGAGAGCACCTTGAAGGAGTGGAGATGGGCTCTGCTCGCAGACACCAAAGGAGGCAGTCACAGAGGCCAAGCCGAGCTTGGAGAAGGCAGTCACCCCAAGCTGACGGCAGCCGGGCTGATGGTCACGAGACTCACGGGACCGAGACATATCCCAGACCCCAAGCATCGTGACTGCAGCAAAGGATCCTTTGCAGACACAAGGTGGCTTAGTGCAATGGCTGAAGCTGGTGGGACGGTCATACACAAAGAATTGTGTTTGGTGAGTTGATGGCAGAGTGGCCTGATGCTGATGACCAGCCAGGTGATGACCTTCCCTGTCCCGGTCAGTGCCACATAATAGGTGATGGGGAAAGGGGCAGGCACCAAGTGTGAGTGACTTGAAGCCTGAGAAGTGTCAGCCACACTGGAGGCCACAAACAGGTGGATCCCAACAAGGAAGAGACAATGAACTGGGTGCACATCCAGCTGCCCTTTGTTCAGAGTCGGCAGCAGAGATACAGAGCTGGGGCAAGCTCCTCTCTGACCGGGCATCCAGCTCCAAGGGCAGCACGTGCCCAGCTTGCTCATGTCTCCTTGGGCCCACATGGGAAATAATCCAAGACATCCTGAGCACCATTTTCAACTCTGCAAACCCTATTTTAAAAAATGTTTTTGCTCCTGTTTCTAGTCTAAAGATCATGTGCCATAAAATAGAAGAAGAGGCAAAAAGAAATCGGCCAGTCTGCTTTCCCTTTCTATTCTGCATTCTCCCCTCAGAAGTGGAGAGGACCTGCACTTTCCTTTGAGGGGGGTCTCAGCATCTTTCCAGAAGTTCAGATACTTACCCTCCCTATAAGAGCAGACCTCCCCTGAGCTCAGGCAGGGTCTCCTGTGCTTACATCCTGGGACTGGGCAGGCACCAATACATGAGTTGCCATTGGGGTGAAAGTGACAGCCATGGACGCCAGTCAGAACTGCACCTGCTGCAAAGTGATCGCTAGCACCAGAGGTGGGAGTCACTGTGCCCCACCTTTCCTCTGAGTAGAGCATTGCTCACTTTCCTCAGAACACCTCCCCAGTGGCTGAGGCCCTGAGTCTCTGTCTATTGAAGACAAGACCCTTCCAGCAACTGTCACTCAATTGAGACAGCTACCTGTGCAAGGAGAAGTAACGGAGAGGGAGATGCACCTGAGGCTCTGCCCTATGCAGGCTGCCCCACGTGTCTGTGTGGGGAAGGGAGGGCCTGCCCACGTGTCAGCTAAGGGGTAGGCCTGAAACAACTGTCCCGTCACAGTTCCCTGATCAGCAGTGTGCTCACAGATGGGTGGGCTCTATGAGGTGTGTGAAGAAATGCCCACTGAAGAACCTGGGGCTGCTGGAGGGATCTGGCAGCCTGCTCCCTGGGGCCACCAGCCGGCCCTGAGAAGACAGATGTAAGAAGTGACTCTGGCCTGGAAGCACGCAGCCCCACACTAGGCTCTGCGTGCCACAAGCTTCTACCTGGTAACCACAGATACGCCTGACCTTGGGCCATCAGGGTGGGAAGGCACAGGTGCAGGCTACAGACTGATCATCACATGGGTCTCTGAGCTCACCCACTGGTGAGTATAAGGATGAATGCCAGCCAGACCCTCCAACGAGGTGCACCCCCACCCCCACCTGAGCAGCCAGCAAGCAACGCACCAAGAAAACATCTTCCTTCCTGCAACCTTAGCTCTGTTATCCATGTTGTGGGAATCACCCAGCCCCATACTCTTTGCACGTCCCATTCCCATCTCCAATCCCTAAAGTTCCAATCCTCAGCCCACCTCTTATAGTAATGGTGCAATCCCTCCCCCAGAGCCTGTCTCCAGTTCCCCAATCCCAGATGCACCACCCCTATACCAAGTCCCCAAGGCACACGACTGACTACCTGTGCGCTGCCTGCCTCAGGGGCCTTGAGCCTCACCCCCTCCCAATGAACTGGCAGACCATTAGGAGCTTGCACCTGGATGTGTCACTCACCCTGGGGCCTGGTGGTTGGTGACCCTGCTTTGTGGCACACCGCCCTGTCTGCCAGCCTCTGATCATGCTTCTACCTGGCACCCAGCTTGCTGCCCCACAGACATGCCATGGCCGTCCTCCACCCGTACCCAGCCCTCAACCCCTCTGGGCTCACTACTAGCTTCCAGTCTCTCGGTCCTGGTGTATGATGACGACTTTGTGAGCAGAGACTGTGTCACCCACTGACATGTGCCAAGTAGGCCATCACTGGCATTGGACAAAACCACTGGCTATTTTTAGCACCAGGAGGGGTAACGTCAGGTGTTTTTCATTGGAAAGGATGGGCAGAACTGAAAGTTGGTACAGCAGGCAAACAGGGAAACCCAGGCTCGATTGCAAATGTCCAGGCAGTGGTGGCCAGGGTGAATGGGCCAGGCATGGGCTGGGTGGAGGCCCCAGGGCAGCTGACCTGGCAGGAAGTACGACAGAGAAGTGCCTGGGCTCCTAACCACACAGTCTGGGGTTCATAATCCAATTTGGCCCCTGTCCAGTGCTGGGTCTCGGCAGAGGGGTCCCTCTCTCTAACGAGTGTCTGAAACGGCAGGGCCAGGATGAAGTGAGTGGCTAACAGGGAAGCGTAGGGTGGTCCCCAGCCTGGGCCCACTGGAGTGCCATGAAGCTGAAGCCAGAGGAGCAAGACTGGCTCCACACCCACCTGCTCTTCCTCCCCTCCTTCCTGGGCCTGCCAAATCAGGAAACACAGTCTGTCCACCAGGGTCCAGGCCCAGGTCTTTTTTTTTTTTTTTTTTTTTTTTTTAAAGATTTTGTTTATTTATTCATTTATTCCCCCCTTGTTGCTTGTGCTCGCTGGGTCAGCTAACCACGCCGTGTGGGCGGGCTTGCCTTCACCAGGAGGCCCCTGGAACCGAACCCGGGGCCTCCCATATGGTAAACGGGAGCCCTACTGATTGAGCCACAGCCGCTTCCCCCTGGGCCCAGGTCTTGTCATCCCACCAATGAGGGATAAAGCAGAAACAGTGCAAAACGTGTGTCCTTGACAAGTTACAACCTCATGTGAGCTCCAAGTGTGCTGTGGGGAGACCTGCAGCTATTGGCCCAGGGACTCTGAGGTGGGCTGTCATCCACCCCCCTGCTGTGTGACACTGGGTGAGGTGCCACCACACCCTCTCCTGCAAAGGGAGGATGTCCTGAGGATTCCCTCAGTTCACACTCTAAAGCACATGACATAAAATAAAAATTAAAATAATAACAATAACAATAACAACAATAATAATAAAGCACAGGAAGTGGGTGTGGCTCAAGCGATTGGGCTCCCGCCTGCCACATGGGATGTCCCTGGTTTGGTTCCCAGTGCCTCCTGAAGAGGACCATGAGCTGGCGTGTTGGGTGGGTGCAGCAGGCTGGCGCAGTGGGAAGGCGCAACAGGACATACAGAAGGAGGGACATGATGAGAGGCCCAGGGGAGCAGGAAGCGGGGGTGGCTCGGGTGATAGGGTGCTTCTCTCCTACATCAGAGGTCCTGGGTTCAGTGCCTGGTACCTCCTAAGGAAACAGGGAGGATGAATAGACACAGAGGGTGCAGGCAGCAGGGTGGGTAGGGAGAAATAAATAAATAAATTTTTAGGAAAAAAAAAATAATAATAAAGCACATGGTACTCGGGAAGCACTGAGTACAGATTAAACAAGTACCAGTCAGAGAGGTGGTCAGCCTAGCTTCATAGTGAGACAGCATCCCCAAATACTTCCACTGGGCTCTGGTGCTGGTGTAGTCCCTTTCCTAGGAGACAACAGCAGTGAGCGCATGCAGCCCCCTCAGACAGAGCTGTTCTACTGGGACGGCCCCCGTCCCTGGAGTTCACATGGGAATGTGGGCGATGAGCATTCACCAGCCTCCTCCTCCTCCCAGCTCCCTGACCCTGTCTTCCAGGCTCCAAAGCCTCCTGGCTCAGGCATCTCACCCCTCCCCAGCCTCTCCCGAGGTGGACCACCCAGACACACTCCCACTGGGAGTGTCTGTGACTTCCCCCTTTTATGGCTGAATGGGCGCCTGTCCTCCCCAGGAATGTGATCTCCTCTGGCCTCTGCTGGTGTCTAATACAGGAAGGTTCTGCCCCCATCCCCACCCAGGTCAGACTCACCCTCCTGACCTTGGTGAACAGGATACCTCTCTCCCATCTGCTTGTGACAGACTGACATTCTCTGCCCAAAGTACCCTCTGTGGCTGACTCTTAATTTTAAGAACCACAACATCTGAGCTCCTGTGGGGCAGGAGGTGTTTCTACCAGACACATCACACCCCAGGGAGAAGCACCCCGCCTGCACACAGAGCCTGTTCACCCACCTGCAGGAGAAGCACAAAACTTGGACCTGGGACCCTTCACCCAATCTATGTAAAAACCCAAATCATCAAAGTTCTGGAAGACAACAGAAGGACAGAGATAAAGTAGCAAGATAAGACTGTTTCCCCAATATATCATTGAGAGTAGACCCCATAAAGGGGGAAAAAAATTTTGCCATCTACCAGAGAGCTAAAGAAAAGATGTCCCCGATATTCTGCACCACCAACAAGCCCAGCCCTGATGTGGGGGCGAGACTGTGGCAGCCCAGGGTCTGGGTCTACGTAGCACGATGAAATTCTCAGGGTGCTTGGAGCAGTGCCCACCCCCAACCCTGTGAGGGGGGTCTGTGCTCCTAGCATTTGTGGCACAGACTAGGGTACTTTGTTTTATACAACACAGCTCATCAAACCCTAATGGAACTGCCCAGCCCTGGCTCAATGCCAGCAGCTGTGCAACCCCCGAGGCGCCAGTGGCCTCCAGCACCCACCGCTGGGCCCACAGGCCATATACAGAGAGAGGCATCAGCACCAGGGAACTCAACAGCCCCCACTTCCAGGAGAGGAGCTAGCAACTTGAGGGTGGAAGACACACAATAAGGCATGTACCCCACCAAACTGGACGTGAGGGGGCAAGAGGCGACCACTTCCTCCTAAAAGAATTTCCTCCTTGACTGATTCATGTCACATCCATGGGGTTGCAGACTTTCAATCCAGAAAAGCCCTATTTGTCACTCTCTAATTTGGATTTGTTTCTTAGCACATATTACACTTGCTAGGAATCTTTTTTTTTTTTTAATTAGGAATGTATTTAGAGAAGAGGATGATAAAGGATCAGCCAGAATAAAAACATACAGGTTCAAATGTGATCTTCTGACCCTCTGAAAAGAGAACCCTAATCCAGGAAACTACAAAGCTGGGTGATGGGTGACAGGCTTGACTTAAATTAAGCCAGGCTAAGTCACAACCCAAATAAATCTATTCCCCACAAGTTCATTTTTTAAATAAAATTAAATGAGATGTGAACCTCCAGGTTAGAATGGGAGAATGAGCCTGTGCATCTCATTTGTTCCATCCACAAATCCCATTAAAAAGTGGACCAAGAAAGATTCCTGAGCAGGTCCCAGAGAAGAGAGCTGAGATTCAGCCCAGTTACAGTCCTGGGCCCCATGAGCCCTTTCTCAGGAAGCCAGTGGAAAGAGGGAGTGAAACAAAAACAATGAGACAGGCTACTGTGGAAACAAGCACTATCAGGCAGGATGACAACCGGTCCCAGACCAGAGCCCAGAGCGGATACCAGAGACAGTCACACCAGGGCTGTCATCACCTTGCCTCAGGCCACAGTGGAGGGAGAGAGAGATCTGGTGAAAACTGGAACTGCCGAACAGTTGGAGAGCACAGAGCTGGGTTAACAGCGCTGGGAGGCACGAGGAACTAGCACCCGGTACACAGAAAACTCAGCACATTTTAAAAGGCAATTATTGAACTTCTAGGGAAAAAGAAGATAACACTGACAGTGCACCACTATGTTCCGCTGTGCACGTCATCTGCAGAGGCGTAAAACATAAACATTCACTCCCCATTTACCCTAAAAGTAAGATCCTGGGAGGATAGGGAAGGAGAAACAGAGAAGATGGTGGTATGAGAGTGCCACAGAATCAAAAGGTAATTCATCAAGCTGATGGGTCAAGAGGTAAGCATGTGCACAAGAGCTAGAGTCCTGGGGACAGGCAGAAGCAGCCACCAAGGGCCATGCAGTCACGTCTAGGAGGACATAGCAGGGAACCACTATGTTTCCTTATCGGTCTTTTATTATTCCTTGATTTTTAAAATTATGTGCATGCGTTCCTTTAATAAAGTAGAAAGTAATTTAAAGTTAAACGATACTGCACATAAAGTGTGCCACAGAATATGCCAGAAAGAAATACTCCAGAAACAGCTACGATTAAGTAAGCGCTCCCTCACCTTTCTAAGGTGGAAACAGGGAGCTTCTGCTTCCTTAGCAGGAATGCACAGCTGTGTCGAAAGGCTGCCCGCCCATTCAGCAATTCCTGAACTACAGGGTCACTGAGTAAGGAGATGGTAAGTTCCTGGGACGCAGCCTCCACAAGGAAAGCAGTCTCTCGGAGCCCACTGGAGAGAGTTGCTTTCTAGTGGCACTGCATCCCCTTCCCCCCACAGCTGGAGCAACTGCTACCCTGGAGTCTGTCCTGCAACAGCACAAGGCTAGCTCTGATCAATCCTTCTGATTCAGTCTTCTCTCTCGTCTTTGGAACTTTACAGGGCTTCAGAGAACAGCAGAGCCTGCCCTACCACCTTGGCTCCTCCCGATGCTGCAGTGGGGCCCAGGGCCCTTCAGCTCCGGGGCAGGAAATGACTAGCTTGTTGAGTCACCAATAGTAACCAAAGCAAAAAGGGGAAAAGGCAGCCACCCCACTCGACCTCACAGGTAGCTGGGAACATGTTTGCCAAACTATGTATAAAACAGACTACCACTTCTTCCTTGCCTTTGTTAGCTAGCTTCTGCGTTCTGGTTTTCTGACTTTTTAAGGAAACGTAAAAGCAGTTTTTAAGATGTTTTTCAGAATTTAACCATCCACTTAGATGTAGCAGTCTATTTTTATTTTTTCCTGCAAGAAATTTAATCAAATACAAGTAACTTAAAACATTTTGTCTTCACATTTCTCTACATTTGTTTGTTTGATTAAGATATCTCAATTCCCAATGAACTAGATCAATGAAAGAATGCCACCTAAAGAAAACGCTGCCAACCTTAGCAAGCTGCTGCAGGAGACGACACAGGCTTCCATAATAGACTCCAATCTGTTGGCTGGACCTTGAAAGAATCAGGAGAGATGGAGAGGCCTGGAGATGAATCCCTGTCCATATGGGAGGCCAGAGGCTCACAGCCCCCAGAGTATCTCATGCACCACCCAGGCAAGTGCAGCGTAAGGATGCTCTCTGCCAACCCAAACCTTTATTAAAATGATAAGCTCACATGATTTTGTGGTATTGGGTGGGAAGGCTTGTCTGTTAAGAGATCTGTACTCAGGTATTCAGTTGAAATCCCATAAGGTCTGGGATGTGATTGAAAATAACCAATGGCAGGGGTGACAGATGAAACAAGGGCCATATGTTGCTAAGTCTTCAAGTACTTGTGAGGCCATTTTTCTATTATCTCTATTTCTGTGAACATTTGGAAAGGTCCATAATTTTAAAACTTTGTCAAAAAATAATAAAATGTCCATCTCAGAACGTGGGATGGCTGGGCCAGGGACCTGAAGGAAATCTTCTGCAGAGTACCCCTCCCATGGGGCAGCAAGGCCCTCTCATGGGGAACAATCATTTATTCCAAGCCACTTGGCTACAGGCTCACCCTCGGTAAAAGGCTTTAAAAAGTCTACTCCCACAACTAGAGCAGGTCCGGGCCTTCAAAATGAGATCACAGCTACCCAGACTGAGCCCGGCTATCCAGAAAAGGTCCACAGGCGAAACGATGGTTGGTACAGGCCACAGCTCAGCCAAACCTGGGTGGTGGGCATATGCCGCTAGGGGCCCAGGTCCCAGCTGGAGCCCACCCAGGGAGAACAACAAGACATGAGTATGAGAAACACACAACTTAAAACTGAGCTCACAATTACAGCCTGATTCCACTTAAAAAAAAAAAAAAAAAAAAAAAAGGATGCCTATGTATTTCTATTTCTAATAAACTGCACACACACACATATATATACATATAAAATTATATGCACCCAGAAACAGAACTGGAGCAAACAGATCAAAATGTCAGTAATAGCCATCCCTGGGAAAAGGGATGACGTAAAACACCTTCCTGTTTTCAAATTCTCTTCTATGTTATCTGGGCAGGAATAAAGTACTACACCCAGAAGCACTGAATCCACTGCCACAATAGGAACCGGTGACAAGGCCTGATTTTGTGGGACAGCTTGGCCCTGTTGTGCTCCATCACACACCCCTAGCCCTCCCCAGGGGCATCCTATGCTGCCTCCCCTTGTCCTCTCACTTGCAGAGATGTGGAGACATTCTGTACCTCGGCTTGCGCCCAGGATGGCGCACTTCCCATGTATACCCTGGCTACTTGACGTTTGTCCTTGGGGCCTCATCATCCCCACAAACTCCACCCATCATCATCTTGCACCCCACCCTCAGATTAGCCCAGAGGAGGGCTCATCTACCTGGGTCTCTCTGCTCCCTCCCTCTCGCACATGCCTGGACACCCACGTACATGGTCACCAAATTCCACATCCTCTTTCCTTACAGGGCCTCTCCCATGGAAATTGTTCTTTCCATTCCATTTTTCACTATACCCAATTTTGAGTCAAATCACCAAGGGGGTTTGTTATAAATGCAAGTTCCTGGACAATGCCAAGTGTGGGAAAGCGTGCCCAGCAAGTGGAACGCTCCCACATTGCTGGTGGGAACATCAACTGGCAAAACGACTGAGGAAGACAGGCTGTATCTCCCCAAGCTGCCCACCACATACCCTGACCCAGCAAGCCACTCCTCTCCTGGGAACATACCCCAGAGTGAGGGCACATAGCCCCCAGCACATTCCTGGCAGCTGTAGTCACAGTGCCAGCACCTGGAACTAACCCAAATGTCCATCAAGCATAGAACAGAAAAGTAATCTGTGGTGGAACCATACAGTAGAATAACGCATAGCATAAATAAGAACAAATGCACCCGTGAAGATGAATTTCACAGCCTGATGTTGAATGAAAGAAGCCAGACAAGACTCATTATGTGTGACTCCAATGATGGAATGGGTGAAACGTCTCCATGGCTGCAGCAGCCAGGAGAGATGGTGCACAGGGAGGCTGCTGGGTGCTGGGTCGTGGCATTTACACACAAGATCCGTATCACTTACTGGACTATGTTCCACCTCAACATAAATAAATACTATGAGAAAAAAGGGAGCATCCTGAATCCCAGACCCCAGGATCCTGCCCCATCTTTGGTTTAGAGCCCAGCAGCCTCTTGCCTGAATTCCTCCTACGGAGCGCTGGGCAGTGATTCATGCAGCATGTTCACCAGCATGATTCCTCCCCAGTGTGAGTCAGAGCAGACAGCATTGGAGGGTCCACGGTTATCCACCCAGGGCTCTGAGGGCAAGTGTGCTGTTCTTTCCACTTTAACAGGGCCTCTGTCCCCCACGCAGTGGCCAGATCATCCCCCAACGTCAACTCTGGTGAGGAGGAAGTTGCAATGGCAAGAAGGGAGAGCAGAGCAGCACAGAGCTGGGAACGTGGGATGAGCCAGTTCTTAAGCAACAAGCACTGCCTCACTGTCCCACCCTTCACCTGCCAAGCCTGCAGACACAAAAAGGGTGGAAAGAGCAGGCACCCCCAAGGCATGGGGACCTGTTCTGGTCCTGGGCCCTCAGCCCAGATGCCCCTCACTGTCCCTCTCCCTGATCTGGACCCCAGGTAGCACCTCATTCCTGTTCCTTACAGGTGTCATACCCCCACTCCATTGGCTTCCCAGGCTGAGAGCTAAGAGAAGTGGGGCCAAGGGCTAAAAAGGGAACAGGGTCCAGAAGATGGCATTTGGCTGTGATCCACTGGAAGGTATGCAAACCCCAAAGTGGGCCAGTGTTAGTCACCAGGCACACCAAGGGAAGGTGGTGCCTGTGGGCTTTGTACTAGCCTTGCAGCTTCTCTGTATGTTTGAAACATTCTCAAAATAAAAAGCTAAAAAAAAAAAGTAGTTCAGTGTTTAAGAACCACTGCTAGATAAAGCCCTCTGAGAGGAGACACCACCGCTTTCCACAGCCTACCTGCAATTACTGAGTACTCGGCCTAAGCCAAAGCACTGCACTAGGAGCCAAACAAGATGCTGGGTTGTATAAGACCAGGACCCACACTCAAGGAATTTATCATACTGTTGGCAAGGCCAATAATAATAGTAAATGTAAAAACAGCAAAACTAGTTCATCTGTACAGTTCATGCCAAGATGCACCCAATGCGGACTACGGACTCAGAGCAAGTAGGAAGCACTGTAGGTAGGAGATGAGGTCCCGATCAAACTTGTCCACCATATGGGAGGTCCAGGGTTTGATTCCCAGGGCCTCCTGGTGAAAAGCAAGCTGGCCCATACAGCGAGCCAGCCCATGCAGAGTGCTGGCCCCCACGAAGTGCCGACCCGCATGGGGTGCTGGCCCGCACGGGGTGCCGGCCCACACAGACTGCTGGCGCAGCAAGATGACGCAACAAAAAGAGACACAGAGGAGAGACAATGAGAGACGCAGCAGAACAGGGAGCTGAGGTGGCACAAGAGATTGAGCAGCCTCTCCCCACTCCGGAGAGTCCCAGGATCGGTTCCCAGTGCAGCTTAAAGAGAAAACAAGCAGACACAGAAAAACACGCAGACAGCAGACAGCGAGTGCAAAACAATGGCGGCGGGGGAGGGATAAATAAATAAACCTTAAAAACAAAACAAAACAAAAAACACTTCAATAATTGGGAAAGAGGACAGCTGTGGAAGGAGGAGGAACCAGTGTGAGCAGAGAGGGTGTGGCTGGGGGCTCTCACACCAAGCATTGAGGGAGGTCACCTGGAAGGACGGACAGTTTCAGGTGGAAAAGTAGAACGCCTCGAGATACTTAGCAGGGAGAGAAGAGGAAGAATCAATCATCTTATGAACGTTGACCTGGCACCAAAGCATAACAAGGTGAAGCATCCTGGAGGGCCCAGGTGAGGGAAGGTGTCCGCTCTAAACTCAGAGCACATGATAACTTCCTGTTCCACTTGAGGGAGCTATCTATGACCACGGCTTGCTTCCAGACCAGACCTGCAGACAGGGCCCACCTCCTCTTCAAAAGATTTCTGATTACAAAAGGAGTAGGCAACCATTATTTAACAAAACACACACACAAATACACAAAATACACACGTACTGAAAAGTACAAAGAGCTTTCTGCTGCAGGCGTCAATGGTTGCTGGAGAAATAGGCAAGTTCATAAGACCCGGGAAGGCGGTGCTGGTTGTGGTCGGATGCTACCCCGGGCGCAAAGCTGTCATCGTGAAGAACATGGATGATGGCGCTGCAGACGGCCCCTAGAGCCCGCCCCGCACTGATGGCTGGCATGGCTTGCTAGCCCCACATAGTGACACTGTGTGGGCAAGAAGAAAATCACCAGGAGGTCAAAGATCAAGTCTTTTGTGAAAGTTTATGGCCACAATCACTTCAGGCCCACAAGGTACTCTGCATATTCCCTTGGGCAAAACTGTTATCAACAGAAGGTCTTCAGAGGCCCTTGCTCTTAAATGCAAAACCAGGCACAAGGCCAGGGTCAAGAGTAAAGAAAGGTACAAGATGAGCAAAAACCAGAGGTTCTTCAAGAAGCTGCATTTTTAGATATTTATTGCTTTAATCATTAAAAAGTAAAAAAATAAAAATTTTTGTGTCTGACTGGGGATGTTAGCCTGGGAAAAGAAGTACATCCATGGTATGAGAGACACTGGGTGGTGACTATGGGAAATAAAAAAGTTAAACCTGCCTTTATGGGGAAAAAAAAAGAACAAAGAAAATTACAATAACTCAGATCATCAGATAAAGACATCTACTTAGCAAAACTCAGCCCCTACCAGACATCCTGCTCGGCAACCTGCTCTTCTCAATAGCAATGGGCTATGGAGCACACAGAATCCCACCATTTGCAGCTACAATAATAAACCTAACCAAACCCCCACAGCTGGTTTGTTTCAAATTTCCTATAACTGAGATGATGTGGCAACAAGCAACCTCAACACCAGAGGCCTTTCAACACTCTTTGACTATATCCTTGGAGTAAATTCCCAGAAGTGGAACTAAGAGTCAAAGGAAACAGCCATTTTATTTTAAGGTCACTGAAATAAATGGGATTGCCAAACTACCTTCCTGAAAAGGGGCTCTAATTTATGTACTGTTGGCAGTAGCTTATGAAGATGTGGGCTTCCCTGCGTCATCGCGGGGTGTTACTACTTTTTCTAACTCAGGTGAATGAATGCCCTTTCAGGTTGACTCCACTATCACCTTGGCACCTGACGGGGCACACAGCAGGGCCCAGGAACCTGCATCGCACAGACAAGTGAGTCCTATGTGCCACAGTCCTCCCAGCCAGGCAAGGCCTGACTCTGATTCAAAAACACTCCTGGTGGGAAGCAGATGAGGCTCAAGCAATTGGGCTCCCACCAACCACAACAGGTCTGTGGTTCAGTTCCTGGTGCCTCCTAGAGAGAACGGTGGGCTGGCACTACAGGCAGGCACGGTGAGCTGACACAAGATGATGCAACAAGAGACGAAAGAAGAGAAACATAATGAGAGACACAACAAAGCAGGGAGCAGAGGTTCCTGGTGCCTCCTAAGGAGGACAAGCAGGACAGCGAGCTGGCACAATGGGCAGACGTGACAGGAAGGCACGGCAAGCTGACATGACAAGACGCAACAAGAGACACAAGAGGAGAAACATAACAAGAGACACAACAAAGCAGGGAACAGAGGTGGCTTAAGCGATTAGGTGCCTCCCTCCCACACCGGAGGTCCCAGGTTTGGTTCCCAGTGCCTCCAAATGAACAGACACAGCAAGTGCAAACAACAAGGAGGTGAGGAGAAATAAATAAATAAAGCTTAAAAAAAAAAAAAAAAAACAACTCCTGGTGTTACCAGAATTTGAAAGCAAACAACAAAAAAAAAAAAAAAAGAAAAGAAAAAAGCAGACAAAAAATATAGACCCATACAACAGAGTGAACCTTAATGTAATATGGGATATAGTTAAGAGGACAACTATAATAGCATTGTTTCATCAAATGTAAGAAGGGACCACACCAATGAAAAGTGTTAACAGTGAAAACTGCATATGTGAGAGCATACATGAGAACTCTGTACTTTCTGCATGGCTTTTCTGTAAACCTACAACTGTTTTTTTTTTTTTTTAATAAAAATTAAAAAAATAAAATAAAAAAGAGCTTGTGGTTACCAAGAAAGCGAAAAGGCAACCTACAGACTACAGAATGGGAAAAAATATTTGGAAACCATATATCTGATAAGGGTTTACTATCCAGACTATATAAAGAACTAATACAACTCACAAAAAAATGACAGCCAGGGCAAAGGACTTTAACAGACATTTCTCCAAAGAAGATATACAAGTGGCCAATAAACACATGAAAAGACGCTCATAATTAGACATTCGGGAAATGCAAATCAAAACCATAATGAGATACCAGGTCACACCACTAGAACATCTATTATTAAAAATATGGAAAATAACAAGTATTGTTGTGGATGCAGAGAAATAAGAACCCCATACACTGTTGATGGAAATGTCAAATGGTATAGTCACTGTGGAAACAGTTTGGTGGTTTCAGAAAGTTAAGTATAAAATTACCATATGACCCACCAATCACACTTCAAGGCATTTACCCAAAGAACTAAAAGCAGGGACCCAAACAGATCTTTGCACACCAATGTTCATAGCATTATTCACAACAGCCAAAAGGTGGAGGGAAGCCAAGTGTCTATCAACAAAGGAATGGATAAACTGTGGTCCATCTACATTGTGGAATATTATTCAGTCATGAAAAGGAATAAAGTTCTGACACCTGCTACAACATGGAGGAACCTTAAAGACATCATGTTGAGTGAAATAGCCAGATACAAAAGGCCAAATATTGTATGATGCCACTCACATGAAATAATCAAAATATGCAAATTCAGAGTCATAAATTAGAATTCAGGTTACCAGGGGTTGAGGTAGGGGTAGAGAATGGAGAGTTCCTGGCTTAAAGGGTAGAGAGTTTCTGTAGGAGGTGATAGAAAAGTTTTGGTAATAGATGGTGTTGATGGTAGCACAACATTTTGAATGTAATTAACAGCACTAAGTTATATATTTGAATGTGGTTAAAAAAGGGAAATTTTAGGATGTGTTTGTTACCAGAATAAAAAAATTTTCAACTTTTTTTTTTAAATTTAAAAAACACTTTTAAAAAACACAGTGAACTCTATTGTAAATGATGGACTATAGTTAATAGTACAATTATAAAAAAGTTCCTTCATTGAACTGTAACAAATGTGCACTAATACAAGGTGTTAATAGGGTGGTATATGCATGATTTTTCTGTAAACCTACAAGTTCTCTATTTTAAAAAATGAAGAATATAAACCCTAATGTAAACTATGGACTATAACCAATAATAATATTGGTTCATCAATTGTACAAATGTACCACACTAATGCAAACTGTTAGTAATACTGTGAAGGCAGTATATGGGAATCGAACACCCTGCCCGACTTTTCTGTAAACCTACAACTGCTCTAAAAAATGTAAAACACACACAAAGTTTCATGGTGTTCCTGCCCTGAGTTCAGAATGGGGGAGACAGACATCCAAAAAAGCCAAGTGCAACCTGCCCACTTGTTCACTGGTCTACCAGTACATTGGGAGCATGCGCCCAAAGGGCAGAAGGGAGTGGGTACAAGACCCAGCTCCTGAAAGGCTGCATCAGCTGCTGGATCAGCTGCTCAGCCACTGGAAGGACAGTCTTTCAGGCAGAGGAAAAAAGAAAGAATAAGGGGCAAGGGGCAGTGCAGCGGGGCTGGAGTACAGGCAGGAGGCAGGCAGCCCTGGTGGAGGTAACCAGGCTCAGAGCTGAACCCACACCAGGCCACAGCCACTAAGACATTCTGAGCAATCAAAACCATTGTGGGATCATTTGACCTATCTGTGCTCATTTGTCTTTCAGAACACTGGAGAAACAAGTGAGTTTATTAGAACTGAGTAAGATAGGTGTGCCTTGATGGGATTTTTTTTTAAGTGGTGCTTCCACGATTTGTTGAACTGCCTTTTGTCATTTTGTTTTGAAGTTGAAATAAAGTTAAAAAAAAAACATGGGGGGGATTGGTGAAATAAAAGTTGAGAGCTGATGAAGCTGAGTGGTGGAGACATGGTCATCAGGGTCTTTTAAACTACTCTACTTGGCTTTATGATTTACACTTTCCGTGTTTTTTTTTTTTTTTTTTTTTTAATTCACCAGAATTCCTTAGGAAATTTACCCCATGGGTATTTAGCTGAAATGACTGCCCCTGAAGAATGCTTTCAACCCAGGTACTCCCTGACCCTGCCATGATAGGTAGCAAGAAAGGTAAACAGCTAGCTCTGGTCTTTCCACCCAGGAACGCCCCACAAAGGCCCTTGACTAGTCACAGCCGGATCATCACAAATGAGAACAGCTTGAAGACTTCTGATCAGGAAGCGGAAGGTAAGAAAATCTGCACTGGGAGCTCTGTGGCAGGTGGTAGAGACTATTGCAAAAGGAAAGCCGAGGAGCTTGGTTAGCTGCTGTACACTTGTACAGGAGGCCAGAGAGCAATCTGGGATTTGCTGGTTTGGCTCTTCTGCCATTATCTGGGGGGGGAAGACCCAGGCAGAGTTGCTAAAATTGCAAACAGGATGCCCACCAGCAGCAGGCTCTTCTAACTGGATCTCCCAGGGCATGTAGCTTGGAGTAACTTTGAGCTACCGCAGTCCCTCCACCCCCACCCCCCAAAAAAGGTGCTACTTCTCTTTCAAACATTAAAAGGTGGTTTGCTTCTCTAGCCTCTGCTGTGGTTCAGCAAACACTCATTTGTAACGTGCACAATACCTATAGCCAGCAGTGGTCCCTCCTCTATGCCTCAGTTTCCTCATCTGTAAAATGGGAGTAACAAGTGCACCTTCTGACAGGGCAAATGTGAAGCCAACTCCTGCCGCAGGGCTGGACACAGCACCAGCTCACTCCATGGCAGCTGCTGCTGCTGAGAAAGCCCCCGGCTCCTGGGCAGATGGCCGCGGCACACATTCCCTCAGTCACTGTCACTACAGGTCTATAGGGAGCAGGGCCGCCGGTCAGGACTGCGAAGTCAGTGGCTCAACAAACACCCTTTGGCTGTCTGTCAGGAGCAGGCACCTGGAACATGGTGGTAAGCAGATGGACAGAGCCCCTGCCTCAGGGAGTGGACTTTCCTGCAATGGGTTATACACAGAAACCCTGTCAGCTGGTGGGCACAGTGGCCTGAGACAATGACTGGCTATGACAAAAGAAGCAGGGCTCAACAGCTCCCCCCTGCTGGAAAACAAGGGCCAGAAAAGCACTTGAGGAGAAAGGGCTGGGGGGAGGCCTACATGGGATAAACCAAAGAGAAAGCTCAGCCAAGGTCCAGCACAGCAAAGCACTCTTCACCACCTGTTATCCTTGACAGCAACATAAGAGAGGGGGCCTGAGAAAGGAACCAGTGAGAGTCATGCTGACTTGTGCCTACTGGAGGGAGCAGCATCCAAGGGAGACCCTGAACTACAA
The DNA here is from genome assembly GCA_026826555.1 of Tolypeutes matacus. Lineage (NCBI taxonomy): Eukaryota > Metazoa > Chordata > Mammalia > Cingulata > Chlamyphoridae > Tolypeutes > Tolypeutes matacus. The sequence continues at coordinate 2,628,031 of JAKSZT010054557.1, forward strand.
GGTGAGGGCAAGCCCATCCTTCCAGAGGCCTCTCCAGACCCTGCAAAGTTGTTCTGGTTTTTTGGTATGTACTTTTGTTTTCTTGTATTTGTTGTTTTGTTTTACTTTATTTCTGGTTGAAGAAGCACTCTTTCTCCTTCCAGTCTAGTGTGTCTCTTAAGTCTCAGGCCTGGAACTCCCGTCTCCCTCCTGGGGCTTCACCTGAAGTGATGTTGGACCTGTCTGCTGCCGATTCCCCTCCACACTCCCCAGGACTTCCTCCTGGCATTTCACCAGAACCCTGACTCAGAGCTGCCCTTTCCCACCTGGGACCTTCTTCTCAGCATTCTGTTTGGTCCAACAGATATTTTATGGCAAGATGTACAATCCGCTGTCCTGAGGGGTAGGAGAGATAAAAGCCCCAAGAATAAGGTAGCAGAAAAATTAAAAAGAACTGGGAAGAAATGAACAAAGTCCTTTCATTCACTCACTGATTAAATATTTCCTGCAGGCTACTCTTCGCCAGGTGTGGGGCCAGTCACTACACACCCATGCCTATGCTCTGGAGCCTGTAGATGCTCAACATTAACCAACAATCCCATAAGGAAGGCCCGAGGCCCACAAAGACCAGCTCAGGGGGCTCTAAGGGCAGCTTCTCTTGGGGTTTCTGCAGGCAGACTGGGGCCCCACGAAGACCAGATCTGAACATACCAAGTCTCACTAACTATGCTCCCCCCAAGCATTCCCTAAGCATGAACAACTCCCCTAACAAAGCATGGGGTCTTGCTTCGGCTTCTGCAGGGACACAGGGAGACACCAAAGAATTGTACATAGGCCCCTTGATTTTCCCTCCCACCATCCCTGCTAGCCAGAAAGGACTGTCTGTCCAATTTACAGACGAGGGATGCGATTCAAAAAGGTTAAGTAATCCACCCAAGGTCACTCAGTTAAGTGAAGAAAGTAAGAGTTCCACAAGCTTGGGTAAAAGCCACTCTACTGAGAGAGGGGCTCCCATTCCTCACCAGGGTTTTGACGTGTGGGGCGCTAAGAAGGAAGCCAAAATGGATGGTGATAACAGCATCGAGGAAGGCAGGGAAGGAACCTGAGTATTTAAGAGAGAGCAAAGGAAGAGAAATCCTGTCAGAGCTTAAAATGTTCAAGAAGCCAGAAGACCTGTTCCAGAGAGGCTGGAACAGGGTAGAGGTACAGAAGAGGTGGGTGGCTAGGCCATGGTGAGGGCCTGGGAGAGCGGGACAGCTGGAGTTTCATCCTAAATTCTAAGGGATCTCAGGGATGGGCTTTCAGCCAGGCAGTAGTGTGAGCCAATCAAGCTGTGCTGCTGGGGGAGGAAGCTGGGGAGGGGAGGCCAGGAGAGTGAGGGAGCAAGGGGAGGCAGCAGGCCAGGACATGTCAGAAAGAGGCAGAGGCAGTGGAGGGCTAAGAGGAGACTGGACTAGAGAGTTCCCACATCGGCATTCAATCGTGGCTCTGCTAACCAGCCCCAACTCCAACTTGCTTTTTCTCAGTGGCAGCCAGGAGACAAATGTGCCTGTGTTCTGCAGCAGTGTGTAGGTTCTGGGGGGATTCACAAGACCCAGATGGAGGCAGTGAACTGTCTGATACTTTCCTTCCATCAGAGCCTCCCATTTCTTCTTTGTTAGGCTTCCTCTACTCCCTCACTCAACTATAAATTACCTGGATTCAAAACATCTCCCAAGATGGCCGACTTTAAAAACAGCATAAACACCAGAGGAAGTTAGAATTAAAGATATCCTAATGCAAATCCTCTTTTTGTAACTCTGTAAACACCATAAAGCAAGTCACCAAGAATTACAATTTTTTTTAAAAAGTGAACCCCAGAGAGAAAAGAGACAAATCCAAGAATACCCAAATCGCATTTGGAACGCAACCTAAGGCAATCCGTTCATGCTAGCTATGGTGGACAGGATGGCCTCCCAAAAGATGCCCATGCTCTATGCCCTGGAACCTGTGCATATGCTACAATACAAGGCAAAAGGGACTTTGCAGATGTAATTAAGGTTAGGGATTTTAAAACAGGGAGATTATCCTGGATTTTCTGAGGGGATCCAATCTAATCACACACGCCCTTAAAAGCAGAGAATTTTCTCTGGCTGGAGTCTGAGAGATATGGCAAAAGAAGTCCTCATCCCAGAAGCCTGAGAGGGACTCCACCCACCCTTGCCAGAGGGGCCAGTGGAAAGCCTAAGAAGGAATGCCAGCAGCCTCAAGGGACAATGACTGACCACTGGCTGACAGCCAGTTAGGAAAGAGGACCTCAGTCCTACAACTGCAAGGAACTGAATTCAGCTAACAACCAGAAAGGGCTTAGAAGCAGATTTTTCCCCAGAGCCTCTAGTAAGAAATGCAGCCCCACCAGCACCTTGATTTTGGTCTCAAGCAGAAGACCCAGCTGAGCCTACCTGAACCTCTGACCTACAGCAACTGTCAGATAATAAATCTGTGTTTTCTAAGCTGCCAAATTTGTGGTGATTTGTGACAGCCACAACAAAACATGCAAGCAGTGATCTGGCCGAAAACAGTTCTGTTCTCCTGGAAGCAAAAGGAAGCTGGATTATGAATTATCCAGTCGGCCTCAACACCCAGAAACTCTTCATTTGCCCTCCCAGCCCTATGATCCTCTCGTGCTTCCTTTTAATGGCAACTTATTCTTAATGTCCTTAAATTCTAGGCTTTCCCAAAGAGGAAATCCTTGCCCTAGGGGTTTCTCTTGCAGGAGAAGAGAAAGGATCCATCCTTCAGGATTTCACCTACAGACAACTTCCTAACCAACACATCCTCCTTTGAGTGCAGCAACAAAACTCTGCTCGCTGATTCTGCAAGATGCAGAATCATCCCGAGGCCGTTCCACAGCAGTGCCCAGAGCCACTAGCTCTATGGTCCCACACACTCCTTCCACTGTACCAATCGGTTTCCCGGCATTCAGTCCCACTTCCTTCCTTCCACACTGCTGCACCTCCCCCCAATCAGTTAGTCATCAAAGACGGTGGATACTCTGCCCTCTCTCTGGAATCTTCCTCTTTCAGTTTCTACCATTGTCTAATGCAGATCTCTCACCTAACTAGGTCATTCCACAACCACTTTACCCAGCAATGAGACAGGTATTGATCTAGGACTGGGAATCCTGAAAAATCCTGAAAAATCCTGAAAAATGAAAGGACCCCAACCCCCTAAGAGCTCAAAATTCTCATAAAGGCTTCCTAATGGGCATCTCTTTTCCTGTGTCCTTGGTTCATCTCCAGGGACTTGGGGATCTTCCCAACTCTGGTGTTTCACTACCTCAAAGCAGGCCACATGCCAAATACAAGCTCAACTCCATACCACGGAACCCCCCAAGACTAGCGTACCCGTGCCTACTCACTCTCATTCCCTTATCTCCTGTTCTTCCTTACTCCTCAAACCCCACAACTCAAGAGTACAGGCAAGTTCCCTGTGCAATGAGCGCGCACGCTTCCCGGCGGCTCAGCTTACATTGATGATGGCCCTTTACACTCCTATTCCACAAGGCTGGCTGCTCTTGGCCTACCCAAGCTAACTGCCCCATCTTGCTGGGAAGCCCCTGCAATATGCGTTATGGTGCACCGGTAAGACTGCACGGCAACTGTTCCTTTCTGGGCTGTGCCTCCTGCAAATCTGCGGATAGCACAGCAGCCCTGTGAGCTCAATAAAAGTCTGCTAAACGAAACAAGCGGTCGGTAGCGAGGGGATCGGGAGTTTCGCTTAAGGCTGCGGAGGACGCACTAACCCCAGCTGCTCACTCCCTCCTCCAGAACCCACAGCCACTTCCTGCCAGCCCTCGGCGAAGTTCACAGCTCGTAGCGGGATCACCCTTTAGAGTCTCCATTCCCACCGCCCACAACCCAAACACCTACCCTCCCAACCGCATCTTCCATCCCCCCTGCTCCAATCTCTACCTCTCACCCTGATGCGCTTTTCTGGAAGACGACCCACGAAGTACTCAGACCCTGCTAAACCCATTACGGGCTAGCCCCTACCCTTTTCGTATTCAGTGTGATTCAAAGCGGGGAAAAGTCTGTATCCGAGGCACACAAAATGACGACTGAGAAAGCTCAGGACGATGACTCATAAGCCAGGGCTCATCGGTTTGCAGCGTTCGGCCCCAGGAACGCTAACAAGCAGTCCATGTCGGCCGAGAACGGGGGCGGGAGCTGTAGAAGGAGAAGCCCTGGAGACCCATGAGGGTCTTCGCCGCCTTCGGTCTCCCGGCGCCCTCGAGCCCCGGCGCCCTGGGTCTCCCGCGGGTCCGGCCCGGGCCTCGCCCGCCGCGCGAGGGAGGGGGGGTGGGGGAAGATCCTACTATCCCACTCAAGCCCCCAGACCCTACTCACATTTGACTGACCAGCTTCTGCCTGAAGGCGGTGCTCCGCCAGTCGGTCTCCTGCCCCGAAACGTCCATGCCGGCCCCCCGCTCCAGCTGCTCCGGTCCCGCTCGGCCGCCGCCACCACCGCCTCAACCGCAGCGCCAGGCCCAAGACCTAAATCCTCCGCGGCACCGCAGCCGCGACGGAAGTGGAGCAGGCATTGTGGGAAATGGAGTCGCGCGCGGGCATTGTGGGAAATGAAGTCGCGCGCGGGCATTGTGGGAAATGAAGTCGCGCGGGGGCCTGTGGGAAATAGAGTCCTCAACCTAGTCCTCGCGCGGGTCCTACCGCACAGTCATGGGCTTTTGGAGTCCGGCGCAAGCCTACCAGCCCGGTTCCTTGCCCGGCCCGGAACCCAGATGCTAGAACTCCAGCTGCTGCCCTCAGCAGGCCCGTTCCGGGCTATCTGCCCTTCCTGCGACCCTATTGTGTGCAAATCTCGCTAAGCCCAGAGATTTGGACCCTTCCGGGTCGCCGGGCGAAGCTTGCAAGCTGTCGACAGGGGATGATCTATGGAGAAATTGTCAAATATTTGTGAGCACCTACCGTGTGCCAGGCACTGCCAGCGCAGCATGGCTACTGCCTTCCACCGGCGCATCCACATCCTAAGGCTGACGGGGTAGACTTTTGTTGAGTAAAATAAAACCGCCGCCTGCTTTGGGCGGTAGTGGGAGGGATCCCTTTCCCAGAAGAGTTTTTCCAGAAGACAAAAACAATTCACCTGCCTGGGCTCTTTGAGAAAAGGGAACACACCCTACAGAACTGCAGGTTAACAATACCTGGTGATAAACTCAAGGAGAGATAGCTTATCAGAATGGACATGTATACCATACTAATCAATGTATATGAGCTCCCCACTTTGTAAGACTTCCTGCCCCCCCATGTAAAATGGAAACAATGTCAGCTAACCAGAACATTTCCTCACTTGCCACCACATTTGCCCTCTATGAGCTTTCCCTTTTCACCCCCTCAGTGGAGCTCCCTTCTGCTTTCTGAATGGGATGCCGCCCGATTTGCAAATGGCTCAATAAAGCTATGAGATCCAAATTTGTAATGTTATAGAAAAGTTTCATTCACCTCTGCTTCTCTCCGTTGGACTCTTGTCATCTCATATCCCATTATTGGCTGTATTTTGTAGCAATTGGGTATGTGTGAAAACTAAACCACGTTTATTAATCTTTACATCAGTTTTCTTTTTTTGGTCAACAGCCCTATTTCAGGAGGACACAGCCCAGATTATTCCAGGTTTGATGTCAGACACATTTGCTGGATGGAGACAAGCTAGGCCAGAGAAGCCCCTTGAGGGTACGTCTAGGAGGGTGAAAGATCTGCTGTCAGGCAGGTGACAAAAACCCTAAACCCCAGTGGTTCACAAGCACAAGGTAAACAACTTCCGACATGGGCCTCAGAGAGAACGGACTGGCATCTACTGATGCCTACCAAGTGTAAGGCCCTGGTACACATCCCTTGTCTCTGTGCCCCAGACAGAAATTTAGGGTGGGGTGCAGTGCTGGGAATCAAGAAAGTGAGCGGGTTCCTCAAAGGAGTCTTTCCTGTTGACAGGGTTTCAGGTCCTGTGTTGAAGTGAGTTATTCAGACCAGTTCCCTTCAAATGTTTTTTGCTCTTTCTCCCAAAAATAAATTTTTATGTTCACTAGAGTGACCAACTTGTCCTATTTTCCCCAAGACGTTCCCAAGTTTAGCACTGAAAATCCAGTGTCACAGCAGCCCCTTCAGTCACAGGCAGAATGGAATGGTTAGTCATCTACTCTGTACCACTTCTGTACATATATATAAATATTTTTAATTAAGATATAATTTACATACTATATAATTCACCCTTTTAAAATGTCCAATTCAGTGGTGTTTTTTTTAAGTATATTTACAAGTTCATAAGGTTGTGCAACCAGCATCCCTCTCTTGCACATTTTTAAGGTGACATCTAAACATTTTTTCTGTAAATCATCAGAAGGGTGTGATTGCTGTCATGTTGTATATTGTATATGGGCTTCAGATGTGTTTTGTTTAGCAACTTGGTCCTGCAGAGCCTGTTCATTGATTTATGGTGGGGGGGGGGTTCATGACCTCTTTGGCAAAGCCAGTCCTCACTGTCAAACCCATGTGCAAATTAGACTCCTCTCTGGGGCTTTTGGAAGAAAAGGGTGGACTTCACATTCAACTCAAGTGAGCAGGTCAATAGGGTCCAAAGGACAACCCTCCCCCATCTGCACTCTGATTCTAGAATTCTTAAGAAGGTGGATAGGGCCATAGAAAAATAGACCCCCAGAAAGAGGCCCAGAGCCTTGTCAGGAATTTGTCATTGAGATAAAATTAAGTGCTACTCCTTTCAATATTTGTTCTGTCTTTATTTCTAATTGTTCCTTTGTTTGGAGCCCAAAGGTGGTAATGCTAGGGTGGTGGTTCCTGGTTGGGGTGTGGATGGGTGACTAGGGAAGGACAAGTGGTGACAGGCACAGCCCTCCTGGCCTCACAGAAAGAGGAAGGCCATGGGAAGCTCAATCCTGAAACGTACCTGCACTTCCAGACACCTGTAGACCTTCCTGGGATTCCTAGTCTGAAAGCTGTTGCTTTAATGATGGAGGAAGCCAAGCTGTGCAGAAACCAGATCTACCCTAGGGACCCCCACCTGAGATGAGTCCCAAGGGTGGCCAGATTTCCATACTACCGTTTCCTGCAGGCCACAAATCTCGTGGACACATCCTGGACCCCTCAGGGGCTGGAAGCTTCCCAGAGAGATGCAGCTTCCTGCTGGAGCACTTTGCACATGTCCTTTGAGAGTGTGGATCTCCCCTGCCAGACTCACCTGGGGACCCTTTCAGTCCCCCTCTTTGCTGAGGTGCTTACTCCCTGGAAGGTGCTGGCCTGCCCTGCCTTCCATCCCAGCACCTGCCAGATGTAACCTTTCTGTTATGTTTGGCCTGGAGCCTGGGGATGGGACGGTGGGAATTCATTGCTTCTAAAGCAATACAAGTAGAAACTTTACAAAAGACCAAATATTAAAAATCCAATCAATCAGAGGCAGCCCTTGTTCATATTTTGGTAGATTTCTCTTCCCTCTTTTTCTGTTTGTTTAGAAATACAATGACTTTGTGATTATACTGAGAGCCATTGATTATACACTTTGGATGGATTGTATACTGTGTGAATATATCTAAATAAAACTGCTTTAAATATATATATATATAACAGGGTCATGCTGTAGATGTCATTTGGATCCTGTTTTGTAAATCTAACATTATAGCATAAGTATTTTCCCAAGTATTAACAGTTCTTTATTGACTGAAAATTTAATTATAATTAACTCAATTTTGGTTATATAATTACATCATGGGCAAAACTATATACAACCAACTATAAAAGATGTAAAATACAATTACATTTTTAAAATTGTGATAAAATATACTCAACCTAAAAATCATGTTAACCATTTTTAAACGGACAATTCTTTGACATTAAGTATATTGACAGTATCATGTAACTTTCAATATTACCTACTTCCAAACTGTTTTCATCAACCCAAACCACAACTCATGTCCATTAAGTAATAACTCCCCAACCCTAGTAACCACTATTCTGCTTTCTGTCTCTCTGAATACTTATATTTCACATAGGAAAAATCACACAATATTTGTTCTTTTGTGTCTGGCTTATTTCACTCAACATGATGTCTTCAAGGTTCTTCCATGTCATGACACGTACCAGCACTTCGTTTCTTTTATGTCGGAATAATATTCAATTTTATGGAAAGACCCATTTTGTTTTACACTTATCTGCTGATGGACACTTAGGTTGCTTCCACCTTTTGGCTAGTGAGAATAATGCTGCTATGAGCATTGGTGTACAAATACCTAAGTCCTCGATTCTGTTAGGTGTTCTAGTTTGCTAAAGCTGCTCCAAGCAGATACCATAAAATGGGTTGGCTTTTAACAGTGGGGATTAGCTTACAAGCTTACAGTTTCCAGGCTGAGAAAAATGTCCAAATCAAGGCATCATCAAGGTGATGCTTTCTTCCTGAAGACTGGCTGCTGGTGATCCTGGACTCCTCTGTCATATGGCAAGGCACATGGCAACATCTGCTGGTCTTTCCCTTCTCATTTGGGTTTCCTTGCTTTACCTTCTTGATTCTGTGGCTTTCTCTTTGTCTGAATTTCATTCTCTTATAAAGGACTCCAATAAGAGGATTAAGACCCACCTTGAATTAGGTAGGTCACATCTTAACTCAAGATCCTATTCACCAAAAGATCCTACTTACAATGGGTCCAAACCCACAGGAATGGATTAACTTTAAGAACATACTTTTCTGGGGTCCATACAACATCAAACCATCACAGGTAAAATTACCACATCATATGACAATTCTATATTCAACTTTCTGAGGAATTGCCAAAATATTTTCCTTAGCAGCAGCACCATTCTGCATTCCCACGAACAATGTATTAAGTTTCCTATTTCTCTGCATCTTTGTCAGCACTTGTAACTTTCTGGATGTTTTCCCCACTTTTGTATTCCTCCTCCCCACCCCAGATGGCTCCATCATCTGTCTGCTCATTATCTCTGCTCATTGTGTCTACTCATTGTCTGCTTGTCTTCTTTAGGAGGCACTGGGAACCAAACATGGGACCTCCCATATGGGAGGCAGGTGCCCAACTGCTTGAGCCACATCTGCTCCCCTGTATTTTCTTTTTTAATTAAAGCAGTTGTAGATTTACAGAAAAATCATGCAGAAATTACAGAGTTCCTATATACCCCCCACATACACACACATACACAAGCAGTTTTCGCTATTATTAACATTTCCATTAGTGTGATACTTTCATTACAATTGATGTAACAATATTATTATAATTATACTATTAACTATATCCTATAGTTTACATTACAATTTTTACTTTGTGTTGTACGGTTCTATTGTTTTTTCTTGTAACTTATATATACAACCGAAAATTTCCCATTTTATCCACTTTCAAATATACAATTCAGTGTGTTAATTATATTCACAAAGTATGCCTCCATCACTATCATCCATTGCTGAAACTTTTCCATCACCCCAAACATTAACTCTGTGCCAATTAAACATTAACTCCTCATTCCCTGCCACCCAGCCACTGGTAAACTGGATTCTAGTTTCTGAGTTTATGAATTTGCCTTTTCTTCTTATTTCATATAAATGAGATCAATTTTTGTCCGTTTGTGTCTTGCTTATTGCATGCAACACAGATTGTACCATATACCAGCAGTTTACTTTTTTTTTGTGATTGAGTATCCACTGTATGGGTATACCACATTTTGTTTATCCATTCATCTGTTGATGGACACTAGGATAGCTTCCACCTTTTGGCAATTGTGAATAATGCCTTTATGAACATTAGTGCACAAATATCTGTTTGGGACCCTGATTTCAATTTTGGGGGGTATATAGCTAGGAGTGGGTTTGCAGGGTCATATGGTAATTTTATACTTAACTTTCCGAAGAACTGCCAAACTATTTTCCATAGGAGCTCTACCATTTGACATTCCCAATTCCCACCAACAATCTATGGGGGTTCCTATTTCTCTGTATCCTCACCAACACTTAGTTTCCTTTTTTTTTTTTTTTTTCTTTTAAATAGTAGCCATTCTAGTGGGTATAAGATGGTAACTCATTGTAGTTTTTTGTTTGTTTGCTTTTTTGTTTTTACTGATTGTCTGTTTTTTTGGATTTTTTTTGTAACAGGAATTGGATTTTCAGGGAGAGTAAGGCTATCAGAAAGATCTGTGCTAGATGTTTTTTGAGAGGCCAACAGAGAAGCCTCTGAATAGTTTCTGTTTGCATTGTACCTGCCTTTGTGTGAAGCTGTTCCTTCATTCCTGTTTTATAATGTTCAATCAAAGCAAGACTGGTTTTATCCTCTTCTGTCTTGATTTCTCTTGGGACTCTCTTCTTTGAGGTCAGGATGTCCTCTTGATTGCTACTATCAGATTAGGTATTTTTATTGCTACATTTCCTAAAGGGCTTGGTGGTCAGTTTACCAGACAGGTTGAAGAAACAACTCTGGAGACAATTGGCTTTGGTGGTGGAGAAACGGCTGCTTGGGTGGCAGTTTGAAGAATGCTTTCACTTGATATACCCCCAAGCTTTCACTGGAATTCACTTGTGGCACAGAAACATCAGTAGACTGTTATGTTGGTCACAGATGCTGCTGTTACAGCCGGAGCAGGACAGTTTCTGCTCTGAGAGCTGCCAGAACTATTCAATGGAATTGTCTTCCCAGCACCAGTAGGTAAAGGTGCCATTATCACTGCCCATAGACAAGTCGAAGCTGCTATCATTCAGGGCTGTCAATCTGATACTTTCTGTTGAATGATTTTTCTTTTTCTGAAGCACATGCATAGGTAGAAGTTGATAGACTTGCTTTCTTTTTGCAGAATAAATCAATTTTTCATATCTACCTCAAACATCTTGCTGCGTGTTGCTTGCCCATAAACTGTAAATGTGAATGACAATATCATAGGTGAGATCAACACTGAGGTTTTCAGAGTCTTGTGTTTTTTGTTTTTTTTTTAAACATTAACTCAATCAACCATAGGGTACAAAAACATGGACTGTGCTAATCTTCCATTCATATCAATTTTAGTATATGTCCTGCCAAAGTGAGTGCCTCATTCTGGTTTTGATTTGCATTTTCCTGATGGCTGACTTAGAACATCTATTCATGTGTTTTTTGTCCATTTGTATATCCTCTTTGAAGAATTGTCTATTCAAAGTATTTTTCCCACTTTTTAGTTGGGTTGTTCCTCTTTTTGTTTTTGAGTTGTAGGAGTTCTTTATATATTCTGGATATTATACTCTTATCAAGTATATGGTTTCCAATTTTTTTCCCATTCTGTAGGCTGTCTTTTTACTTTGTTGATAAAGTCCTTTGATGCACAAAAGCTTTTCATTTTAATTAATTTCCATTTATCTATTTTTTCTTTTGTTGCTTGTGCTTTTAGTGTGACATCTAAGAAACCACTGCCTAACACAAGGTCCTGAAGATGTTTCCCTATGCTTTCTTCTAGGATTTTAATAATTTTGCTTCTTGAATTTGTTCCACTTTGAATTAATATTTGTATATGTTGTAAGGTAGAGGTCCACCTTCAATCTTTTGAGTATGACTATCCAGTTCTTCCAGCACCAACTGCTGAAGAGACTATTATTTGCCCACTGAGTGGACACGGAACTCATGACAAAAATCTATTGGCCATGAATGTGAGCATTTACTTCTGAACTCTCAATTTGATTCCACTGGTCTATGTGTCTGTCCCTGTGCCAGTACCATGCTGCTTTTGATTACTGTAGCTTTGTAATAAGTTGTATAAGTTGTGTTTTTTTTTTAAGATTTATTTTTTTTATTTATTGCCCCCCCCCATTGTTTTGCGCTCACTGTCCTCTCTGTGTGTTCTTCTGTGTCTGCTTGTCTTCTCTTTAGGCGGCACCGGGAACCAATCCTGGGACCTCCGGGAGTGGGAGAGAGACACTCAATCTCTTGCGCCACCTCAGTTCCCTGGTCTACTGTGTCTCTTATTGTCTCTCTTCTGTGTCTCTTTCTGTTGCATCATCTTGCTGCATCAGCTTTCTGCGTGGGCCAGCTCTCCTGCATGGGCCAACACTCCGCACAGGCCAGGACTCTGCATGGGCCAGCTTGCCTTTCACCAGGAGGCCCTGGGAATTGAACCCTGGACCTCCTATATGGTAAACAGGAGCCCAAACGCTTAAGCCACATCCGTTTCCCTAAGTTTTAAAATCAGGAACTATAAGTCCTCCAACTTTGTCCTTCTTACTCAAGATGGTTTTGGCTATTTGGGATCCCTCATTCTTCCAAAGGAATTTGATGACTGGTTTTTCCATTTCTGCAAAGAAAGCTATTAGAATTTTGATTGGGATTGTGTTGAATCTGTAAATCACTTTGGATAGAATTGACATCCTGACAATATTTAGTCTTCCAATCCATGAAAAACGACTATCCTTCAATTTATTTAGATCTTCTTTCATTTCTTTCAGCAATGTTTTGTATTCTACAGACAAGTCCTTTACATCTGTGGTTAAGTTTATTCCTATATACTTGATTCCCTTAGTTGCTACTATAAATGAAACTTTTTTCTTGATTTCCTTTTCAGATTGTTCATTACTAGTGTATAGAAACACCAAGAATTTTTGTGTGTTGATCTTGTATACTGCCACTTTGCTGAATTCATTTCTTAGCTCCAGTAGCTCTGTTGTGGAATTTTCAGTATTTTCTTTATATAAGATCTTGTCACTGGCAAATAAGGAAGTTTACTTCTCACTTTCTAATTTGGGTGACTTTTATTTCTTTGTATTATCTATTTGCTCTAACTAGCATTTCTAGTACAATGTTGAAAAACTGCTAACAGTGGGCATCCTTGTATTGTTCCTGATCTTAGAAGGAAAGCTTTCAGTCTTTCACTATTGAGCATGATGTTAGCTGGAGGTTTTTCATCTATGCCCTTTATCATGCTGAGGAAGTTTCCTTCTATTCCTGGTTTTCTGAGTGATTTTACCAGGAAGAGGTGCTGGATTTTGTCAAATTCCCTCTGCATCAATTGAGATGATCATGTGGTTTTTGCCCTCTGTTCTATTAATGTGGTATATTATATTAATTGATTTCCTTATGATGAACCACCCTTGCATTCCTGGAATAAATTTCTCTCAATTATGCTGTATTATTCCTTTAATGTCCTGTTGGATTTGATTTGCCAGTATTTTGTTGAGGGTGTTTGCATCTATATTCATGTATTAGCCAAAGGGGTGCTGATGCAAAACACCAGAAATCGATTAGTTTTTATAAAGGGTATTTATTTAGGGTAGATGCCCACAGTTACCAGGCTATAAAGCATAAGTTACTTCCCTCACCAAAGTCTATTGTCACGTGTTGGAGCAAGGTGGCTGCCTATGTCTCCGAGGGTTCAGGCTTCTTGGGTTCCTCTCTTCCCGGGGCTTGCCTCTCTCCGGGTTTAGGCTTGCTTCTCTCTACGAGGCCAGCTGTAGACTATCAGGTGAACAGCTCGTCTTTTTCTGGGGCCTTCTCTCCTTCCTCACCACCAAGCTCTTCTGTATGCTTGCTTCCCCTGTCTCCAGCATTAAACCCCCAATATCAAAACTCCAACTCAAAATGCCAACTCTGTCGTTTGCCATGTCTTTTATCTTTGAGACCCCACCCACCAAGGGGTGGGGCTCAACACCCTACTGATGTGGCCCAATCAAAGCCCTAATCATAACTTAATCATGCCCAGATGAACAGACCAGTTTACAAGCATAATCCAATAACTACTTTTGGAATTCATAACTATATCAAACTGCCAAACTGCAGTTCATAAGGGATATTGGCCTGTAATTTTCTTTTCTTGGGGTATCTTGGTATTTTGCTTTGGTAGCAAGGTAATACTGGCCTCAAAGAATGAGTTTAGGAAGTATTCCCCCCTCTTCTATTGCTTGGAAGAGTTTGAAAAAGATTGGTATTAATTCTTTAAATGTTTGGTGGAATAGCAGTGAAACCATGTGGTCCTAGACTTTTTTTTTTCTTTTTTCTTTTTTTGCTGGGAAGTTTTTCATTACTGATTCAATCCCTTTACTTGTTATAGGTCTCTTGAGACTTTCTACTTCTTGTGTCAGATTAGGTAATTTATATGTTTCCAGGAATTTGTCCATTTCACCCAGGTTCTCTAACTTGTTGGCATATGTTAGTAGTTCCGTCTTTTTTTCTTTTTTTTAACATTTTTTAAACTTTATTTTGTACATTTAATAATTGAAAATATAAACAATTAAAAACTAAAAAGTAAACACAGATGAATACATATATACATTTCTCAAATAAATGTAATGGATACATATAAATTTCTTTTTTTGAATCGAACAATATATTACACACTATATTTGGATCATAGTAACGCATTCATACAGTGTTTGTCCTTTTGTGTCTGGCTTGCTTTGCTCAACATAATGTCCTCCAGGTTCATCCATGTTGCCATATGCTTTATGACTTCATTTCTTCTTACAGCTGCAAAATATTCCATCGTGTGAATAGAGCACAGTTTATTTATCCATTCATCTTTTGATGGACACCTGGGTTGTTTCCAACTTTTGGCAATGGTGAATAATGTGTCTATGAACATCGGTGTGCAGATGTCTGTTAGTGTCACTACTCTCAGTTCTTCTGGGTATATACCCAGTAGTGGTATTGAAGGGTCACGTGGCAACTCTATATTCAACTTCTTTAGGAACTGCCAAACAGTCCTCCATAGTGGCTGTACCATCCTGCATTCCCACCAACAGTGAAGAAGTGTTCCTATCTCTCCACATCCTCTCCAACACTTGTAGTTCTCTGTCTTTTTAATAGTGGCCATTCTGATAGGTGTGAAATGATATCTCATTGTAGTTTTGATTTGCATTTCCCTAATCATGAGTGATGTTGAGCATTTCTACATGTGTTTTGTTTTTTTTTTTTGCCATTTGTATTTCTTCTTCGGAGAAATGTCTATTCAAGTCTTTGGCCCATTTTTTAATTGGGTCATTTGTCTTTTTATTGTTGAGTTGTAACATCTCTTTATATATCCTGGATATTAAACCCTTATCAGATATGTGATTTCCAAATATTTTTTCCCATTGAGTTGGCTGCCTTTTCACCCTTCTGACAAAGACCTGTGAGGTGCAAAAGTGTTTAATTTGAGGAGGTCCCATTTATCTACTTTTTCTTTTGTTGCATGTGCTTTGGGTGTAAGGTCCAAGAAACCACCACCTACTACAAGGCCTTGAAGGTGTTTTACTACATTTTCTTCTAGTAGTTTTATGGTCCTGGCTTTTATATTTTGATCTTTGATCCATTTTGAGTTGATTCTTGTATAGGGGGTGAAATAGGGGTGCTCTTTCATTCTTTTGGTTATAGATACCCAGTTCTCCCAACGCCATTTGTTGAAGAGACTGTTTTCTCCCATTAGTGTGGGCTTGGTAAGTTTGTCAAAAACCAGTTGACTATATAGGTGAGGGTATATTTCTGGATTCTCAATACTATTTCACTGATCGATGTGTCTATCTTTATGCCAGTACCATGCTGTTTTGACCACAGTAGCTTTGTAATATGTTTCAAGGTCAGGCAGTGAAATTCCTCCCACATTGCTCTTCTTTTTTAGAATGCTTTTGGCTATTCGGGTGCACTTAACCTTTGCAGATGAATTTGGTAATTGCCTTCTCTAATTCTGTAAAGTAAGCTGTTGGGATTTTGATTGGTATTGCATTGAATCTATAAATCAGTTTGGGCAAGATTGACATCTTCACGATATTTATTCTTCCAATCCATGAACACGGAATGTCTTTCCATTTGTTTAAGTCTATTTTAATTTCTTTTAGCATTGTTTTGTAGTTTTCTGCATATAGGTCCTGTACTTCTTTGGTTAAATTAACTCCTAGGTATTTGAGTCTTTTTTGTTGCTATTGAAATGGAATTTTCCTCCGGATTTCCTCTTCAGGTTGTTCAGTACTAGTGTACAAAAACATTACTGATTTTTGCGTGTTGATCTTGTATCCTGCCACTTTGCTGAACTCATTTATTAGTTCAAGTAGCTTTGTTGTGGATACTTCAGGATTTTCTAAATACAGGATCATGTCATCCGCAAACAGTGAGAGTTTTACTTCCTCTTTTCCTATTTGGACGCCTTTAATTTTTTTGTCTAATTGCCCTAGCTAGAACTTCTAGTACAATGATGAATAACAATGGTGACAGTGGGCATTCTTGTCTTATCCTGATCTTAGGGGGAAAGCTTTCAACCTTTCCCCATTGAGTATGATGTTGGCTATGGGTTTTTCATCTATGCCTTTTATCATATTAAGGAATTTTCCTTTTATTCCTATCTTTTGAAGTATTTTTTTATCAAAAAAGGATGTAGGATTTTGTCAAATGCCTTTTCTGCATCTATTGAGATGATCATGTGGTTTTTTTCCTTCAATTTGTTAATGTGGTGTATTACATTGATTTATTTTCTTATGTTGAACCAGCCTTGCATACCAGGAATAAATCCCACTTGGTCGTGATGTATAAGTCTTTTGATATGCTGTTGGATTCGATTTGCAAGTATTTTGTTGAGAATTTTTGCATCTGTGTTCATTAGAGATATTGGTCTGTAATTTTCTTTTCTTGTGGAATTTTTATCTGGCTTTGGTATCTGGGTGACGTTGGCTTCATGAAATGTGTTGGGTAATTTTCCCTCCTCTTCAATTTTTTGTAAGAGTTTAAACAGGATTGGTGTTAATTCTTTTTGAAATGCTTGGTAGAATTCACCTGTGAAGCCATCTGGTCCCGGACTTTTCTTTGCTGGGAGATTTTTGATGACGATTCAATCTCTTTAATTGTGATTGGTTTGTTAAGTTCTTGTATTTCTTGTAGTGTCAGTGTAGGTTGGTTGTGCGTTTCTAGAAATTTGTCCATTTCATCTAGGTTGTCTTGTTTGCTGGCATATAGTTTCTCATAATATCCTCTTATGATTCTTTTTATTTCTGTGAGGTCATTTGTAATTTCCCCCCTTTCATTTCTGATTTTATTTATTTGCATCTTCTCTCTTTTTTTCTTTGTTAGTGTAGCAAGGGGTTTGTCAATTTTATTGATCTTCTCAAAGAACCAGCTTTTGGTTTTGTTGATTTTCTCTATTGTTTTTCTGTTCTCATTTTCATTTATTTCTGCTCTAATCTTTATTATTTCTTTCCTTCTGCTTGCTTTGGGTTTGGTTTGCTGTTCTTTTTCTAGTTTCTCAAGTTGTTCAGTTAAATCTTTGAGTTTAGCTTTTTCTTGTTTTTTAATATAGGCATTTAGGGCTATAAATTTCCCTCTCATGACTGCCTTCGCTGTATCCCATAAGTTTTGATACGTTGTGTTCTCATTTTCATTTGTCTCAATATATTTACTGATTTCACTTGCAATTTCTTCTTTGACCCACCGAATATTTAGGCTTGTGTTGTTCAGTCTCCACACATTTGCAAATTAATTTTTTTCCTGTCTATTATTGATTCTAGTTTCATTCCATTATGATCTGAGAAGGTGCTTTGTATAATTTCAATCTTTTTATATTTATTGAGAGCTGTATTGTGACCTAACATGTGGTCTATCCTGGAGAAAGATCCATGGACACTTGAGAATAATGTACAACCCGCTGAGTTTGGATGCAGTGTTCTGTATATGTCTGTTAGGTCTAACTTGTTTATCATATTGTTCAAGTTCTCTGTTTCCTCGTTGATCTTCTGTCTAGTTGTTGTATCTAATGATGTGAGAGGGGTGTTGAAGTCTCCGACGATTATTGTAGAAATGTCTATTTCTCCCTTCAGTTTTTTTTTTTTTTATTTGTATTCTTTATTTTTCTTTTTTGTGCATTTCACACATTCTTAAAATATATGAAAATAAGAAAATTATATATATGCCATGACAAACACTTTACTATATCCTCTCTCCTATTTACACAGAATTTATGCTATAAAAGCTAAAAGAAAATTGTTCAGAGATATAGGGAAACATCCAATTTTATTTATATAGAAATTAAAGAGACAGGTTTTTTTTCCCAATTCAAAGTTCACCATATTTTTATGTTTACTGAAAAAATGTTAACAAATCAGTTTATCAAATAGCTTGTAATTCTAAAGTTCATGTAGATAAACATATTTTCCTATAAATATTTGTCAATATATTTCTAGGGCTTCAAATATCCAAATTATTTCCTCTACTAGATTTTACTTTTAACAACATATCTGAAGGAACTATGCAGCTTTAAATAAAGTTTTATGGAAAGATATATAAGGCAGAGGGAGCTCTTGATGCATGTTTAAGAATAATTGTTTTTTATATTTCTACCAGCCCTGTAAAATCCCTTCAGTTTTGCCAGAGTTTGTCTCATATATTGTGGGGCCCCCCTGGTTAGGTGCATAGATATTTATGACTGTTATATCTTCCTGGAGGATCGTCCCTTTTATTAATATATAATGGCCTTCCGCATCTCTTATCACTTTTTTGCATTTAAAGTCTGTTTTGTCTGATATTAGTATAGCTACCCCTGTTCTCTTCTGTTTACTATTCGCGTGGAGTACCTTTTTCCAACCTTACTTTCAGCTGGCTTGTATCCTTGTGTCTGAGGTGAGTTTCTTGTAAGCAGCATATGGATGGCTCATGTTTTTTTATCCATTCTGTCAGCCTGAATCTTTTGATTGGGGAATTTAGTCCATTCACATTCAATGATATTACTGAAAATGCACTATTTATTTCCTCCATTTTATTCTTTGGTTTTCATATGTCATCTTATTTTTGTCTCTCTTTTTACTCTTTTGGTTATCCTTTCTGCTTTTCTTTCTTCTATACTCTCCTCCAAGCCTCTCTCTCCTGTCTTTTTCTTTCAGGTTCTAAGGCTTCCTTTAATATTTCCTGCAAAGGTGGATTCTTTTTTGCAAACTCTCTTAGTTTCTGTTTGTTTGTGAATACTTTATATTCACCTTCATATTTGAAGGACAGTTTTGCTGGATAAAGAATTCTCGGCTGGCAGTTTTTCTCTTTCAGTTTCCTAATTGTATCATACCACTGTCTTCTCGCCTCCATGGTTTCTGAAGAGAAATCTGCACTAAGTCTTACTAGACATCCCTTGTATGTGATCGTTTGCTTCTCTCTTGCTGCTCTGAGAATTTTCTCTTTATCTTTGACGTTTGACATTCTGAGTAGTATGTGTCTTGGCATAGGTCTATTTGGATTTATTCTGATTGGGGTATGGTGTGCTTCTTGGACATGTAAGTTCATTTCTTTCATGAGAGGTTGGAAATTTTCAGCTATTATTTCCTCAAATACTCTTTCTGCCCCTTTTCCCTTCTCTTCCCCTTCTGGAACTCCCATGATACATATGTTGTTGCATTTTGTGTTCTCATTCAACTCTCTGAGTCACTGCTCAATTTTTTCCATTCTTTTCTCTCTTCAATTTTAGCTGCTCTGTTTTTGGTATCACTTATTCTTTCTTCTATCATTTCGAGTCTGCTGTTGTATGCCTCAAATGTATTTTTGACTTCACCTATTGCATCTTTCATTCCCATGAACTCCATTACTTTTCTGTTCAGAATTTCAAATTCTTCTTTGCGTTCGCTCAATGTCTTCTTGATGTCATTTATCTCTTTAACTATATTCTCTTTCATCTCATTAATTTGATTTTGGAAGTTTGTGCTCATCTCACTGATTAGTTCTCTCAAATTCTGCATCTCTTCTGGGACTTTGCTGTATTCCTTTTCTTGGGCCATGTCTTCTATTTTCTTAGTATGGCTCATAATTTTTTGCTGGTGCTTAGGCATCTGGTTAGGTTGTATTTTACTTAGATACTCTCTCTCTTTCTCTTTTATAGGGTTTTAGTGGCAGGAGGCTGTGAGTTACCACAGCTCTTTTATTTTTGGCTCAACCTTGATTGTTAGGATTGTTCTGCTGGTTGCTCAAAACTGGGCACTGGACCCAGTAATTGGTTGTAGAGTCGTTTCCTAGGGCCTTGGGCAGGGAGGCTATAGAGGCCTGGAAAAAGCTTCTCCTATTTATTTTTAATTTTATGTGCACTTCCTTGGTCTGCCAGGAGATGGCGCTCTTTGGTAGCTCTCAATTCAATGCCTGGTAGGAGTGTTTTTGTTGTGACACAGACCAGATCAATGTGATAGAGCTTCCTGTCTGGGGGCTAAGAGCCTTGTAATTCAATCTTTCTGAGACAGTTCTCCAGACTTCTCTCGTAGCGCCCTCCAAAACATCTAGGAAATATTTCCACTCCCTTCTGAATCCTCAACAATCAGTCCCTGTTAGTAGAGGAGGAGATTGGGAGGTTTGTGTATCTTTAAGCCCTTGCAGGCTCCAAGGCAAACAATGGCGCAGCCCACCCGGCCTGGAAGGGCCTTCAGGACAGGGCAGACCAAACCTGCGAGTCCAAAGCAGGGTCAGCCCCAGGCTCTCTCTCCCCTCTCCTGTGGAGTCCTCAACAATTAGTCCAGGCTAGAAGAGAGGGACGTCGCGAGGGTCGGATTTCTCTAGTCCTTCCTAGGCTGCCTGGGCAAACCGCCGTGTGGAAGGGTCCGTGGAGCTCCACAGCCCAAATTTGCGGGTCAGAACCTGAGTCAGCCTAAGGCTGTGTCCCTCTCTCTCCTCTTTCCAGGAGTGGTATATCCCTGGATACCCCTTTGTCTGTGGTCGCTGGCCCAGAGGCCTGAGAATTCTAAAGAGTGTGGGGGAGGGTGCCAGCAGCAGCAGCCGCTGCTGGTTCCAACTCACGGTTCTGTTGTCGCGATTTCCCTCTTTTGTCCCTCTCTCCTTTGGGTGGTGTGCAGCCTTCACCTTCTGTCCCAAACCCTAGAAGATCTTTTTTGGGGCTGTTTCAGCCTGTCCTCTAGCCATTTTTCTGGAGAAAGATTCCCGTGTCCTACTAGTCCGCCATCTTCCCAGAAGTCCTCCCTTTTAAAATCCATTTTATTTCGTTAAGGTCAGTCGTAATGTACCCACTTTTGTTTTTGCATTGAGTTACTTGTGTCCTCCTCTCTTTTTCTTTGTCAGTCTGGCTAAAGGTTTATCAATTTTATTGATCTTTTCAAAAAACCAACTTTTGTTTTTTGCTGATTCTTTTATGTTTCCATTCTCTATTTCGTTTATTTCTGCTAAACTTTACTTCGCCTTCCTGTCCCAACTTTGGATTTAGTTTGTTCTTCTAGTTATCTTAGGTGGGAAGTAAGTTTATTGATTTGAGATCTTCGGTTTTTGTTTTTTCAATTTTGTTCTTTTTTTAAGTTTGTAGGCATTTTGAGTTATAAATTTCTCTCTGAACACTGCCTTTGCTGCATTGCATAAGTTTCAGTATACTGTGTTTTCATTTTTCATCTGAAGAACTTCCTAATTTTCCTTGTGATTTCTTCTTTGATCCATTAGTTGTCTAATACTATCTTGTTTAATTTCCACTTATTTGTAAATTTTCCATTTTTCCTTGTTATTGATTTCGAGCTTTATTCCATTGTGGTCCAACAAGACACTATGTATGATTTTGATATTTTCAAATTTATTAACAGTTCATTTGTGGCCTAATATGTGATCTATCCTGGAGAATGATCCATGTGCACTTGAGAAGAATGTGTATTCTGCTATTCTTGGGAGAGCGTCCTACATATGTCCATTAGGTCTAATTGGTTAATTGTGTTGTTCAAGTCCTCTATTGCCTTATTGATCTTCTGTTTAGATGGTCTTCTATCAATTATTACTATTATTTTTTTTAAGATTTATTTATTTACTTTATCCATTTTAAACCCCCCCTTCCCCATTTGCTGTTTTGTGTCCATTCGCTAGGCAATTCTCTGTGTCTGTTTCCTGCCGTCTCTTCTCATCCTCCTCCTCCAGTCTTCACCAGGATTCAATCCTGGAGACTTCCGATGTAGGAGACAGGTATTCTGCCGCCTGCGCCACCTCGCCTCCTGGCTTCCGGAGCTTTCAGAGCATCTCGTCTTGTCTCTCCCCTGCGTCTCTCTCTTGTTGCGTCATCATCTTGCTGCATGGCTCCCGGGGCCTGGCGGCTTACCGGCACACAGAGCCTGGCAGCCCATGCGCCTTCTATATATATATATTTTTTTAATTTACCGGGAGGTCCCAGGGATCGAACCCAGGTCCCTCCATATGGCAGACGGACGCCCAACCATTTGAGCCACATCCGCCCCCCTTCTATCAATTATTGAAAGTAGTGTATTGAAGTTTCCAGAACTATTTCTTCAATTCTGTCAATTTTTGTTTTATATATCTTGGAGCTCTTTTGTTAGATGCATATATGTTTATAATCCCCAATATATCTTCTTGCTATGTTGAACCTTTTATCAATATATAATATCCTTCTTTGACCTTGGTAATCTTTTTTGACTTAAAGTCTATTTTTGTCTGACAACAATATAACCATTCCAACTGTGTTTTGATTACTATGTGCATGTAATATATTTTTCCATGCTTTTATTTTCAACCTCTTTGTGTCTTTGTACCTAAAGTGAGTCTGTTGTAGACATCATATAGATAGATCATGCTTTTTCAAGCAATTGGTCAATCTTTGCCTTTCAACAGGGGAGTTTAATCCATTGACATTTAAGGTAATAGCTGAGAAGGACTTACTTCCACCATTTAGCTATTTGTTTTCTAGATATGTTCTAGTTTACTAAAGCTTCTGTAAGCAGATACCATAAAGTGTGTTGGCTTTAACTATGGGAACTTATTAGCTTACAAACTTATAGTTTTGAAGCCATAAAACTGCCCAAACCTAGGCATCATCAAGACAATGCTTTCTCCCTGAAGTGATCCTGGACTCCTCTCTCACATGGCAAGGCATGTGGCAGGATCTGCTGGCCTCTCCCTTCTCTTTTAGATTTCCTTGCTTTCAACTGCTTGCTTTCTCTCTCTGTCTGAATTTCTTTCTCTTATAAAGGACACCAGTAAGAGGATTAAGAACCACCCTGAATGAGGTGGGTCACATCTTAAGATCCTATTTACCAAAAGATGCTACCTACAATGGGTCCATAGCCACAGGAATGGACTAACTTTAAGTACTTACTATTCTGGGGGTACATATAGCTTCAACCATCACAGTATGTTTTTTTGTTCCTCAATTATTTCTTACTGCCTTTTTCGTATTTAGTTGTTTTGCAGCCTACCATTTTGATTCCCTTCTTTTTACCTCTGTGTTTTTTAGCTATTTTCTTAGTGGTTACTTTTGTAATTACAATTTACTTCTTAAACTAATAACTACCAAGTTGACTAGTACCAACCTAGTTTCAGTAGTATACAAACTCTCTACTCCTATTTACCTCTGTTCCCTCCCTTTCTGTATTGTCTCAGATTAAATCCTTATACATTTTATACCCTTTAACATAGTTTTTTTTTTTTTTTTTTTTTTTTTTTTAAGAGCGCAAGGGCGTCGCCGTGCCCGTCCCCTGCCTGCCCCACGGCCGGCAGGAGCCGCGGCACGGTCGCCACCCCCCGTCCCGCAGCCCACCTGGGACACGGGTCGCGGGATGCCCCAAGGCGCCCAACCTCGCCCTTGCCCGCCGCTCCCCCACCACCCCGTCCCAGAACCGGGGGGAGACCCCGGCGGGGCGGGAGGGAGGCGTGCGGGCCGGCCATTCGCGGCTGCCGTGGAGGCGCGAGCCCATCACACGCGAGAAGCAACCACCCCCCACCCCCCACCCACCCCCCGGGCGGGACGGGCGCAGAAGCGCGGGCGACAACCCGCCGCTGCTCCGACGCCGGAGCGACGGGGCGCGTGAGGCCGGGCTCCCCCCCCACCCCTTGAGGAGCGCAAGAGCCCCAGGACAAACCCTTGTGTCGAGGGCTGACTTTCAATAGATCGCAGCGAGGGAGCTGCTCTGCTACGTACGAAACCCGATTTAACATAGATTTTAAATATCATTTCACACATTTGCCTGTTAAGTCACTTTTGGGGAAAAACAGTTAAAACTAAAAGTTCAGTAACACAGGATTTTACATTTACCTATGTAGTTACCTTTACTAATGTTCTTTATTTATTTTTATGGCTTCTTATAGCTTGTACTTCACCCTCTAGGTCTCCTTTTAGTATTCCTTCTTATGGGGTTTCATCTGACAATGAACCCTTTCAGCTTTTGTTTACTGTAAATATCTTTGCTTGCTTTCTTCCCCCTCACCCTGCCCCTCCTACACACAGACACACACACACACTTTTTTTTTAAAGCTGAATAAACAATCCATGTAATTACAACTAATTTTTGATATTTAGAACACTATACATATTTTCAATAAAATGTACTTTCCAAGAGCACCTAAGGTTATGTTGCACAACGTAATTCAACACAACAGCATTTTTTTTTTTTTTTTTACCAGGAGGTCCCAGGGATCAAACCTGGGTCCCTCCATATGGGAGATGGACACCCAACCATTTGAGCCACATCCATCCCCCAACACAACAGCATTTTGACCAGTGATTATTTATAGGAAACTCTCACCTATTCAATGTTTCATTATAAAGCTAATATTTTAACCAATATTAAAATTTAAAACTCCCATTATGCCAACATTCACAGAAGTATTGTTAACTTATTTCTGTTTAAACAACTTGCCATTGATTAAACAGAAATAAAAGATGGTACATTTTGGTTTTTATTTTGAAAGGGATTTAATCGAATAAGTTGATTCCTCACTACCTGACAACTACATTTTCTTCCTCAGCACTGGGTGGCACTGAGGTGAAAACAGCCTTCACGGTCCTCTACTTCCCTTTAAAACCTTTCTAGAATTTCAGCCAGTGAGCATCATCCTGTTCTTGCTCAAACCCCACTTCCACAAAAATGTGAGAGAAATGTAAGATGGAAGTTCTGTTCAAGTCAAGAAGAGTCCAACCTCAAATATTTCACTGCATCAACTTATATCATACCAGCTGTTCTGTCCTTGTGTAGTAAACTAACGTTGAAAATGAATGAGGACAACAGTACCCTCACTGCCATCATTACTGATTTTTATATAAATTGTTTTATATCCAAGTATATGCATATAAAACATTTGTACAGGTAAATTAGTGTTTAGGAATTTAAAAACCCACAATAACATCCACAAATATCCTAAGTTCTCAAATCCACACAATTGTTTGCCTGACTGGAAACCTGAACATCCTAGCTATTCATCAAAAATATCAAAATGCTGGATAGCTCATTAACTTCATGCTTTTGTTATTGCTTAATCCTCTAAGTAATTTTAAAAGAAGGCCACTGAATAGTCGGATATTTACTCAGTAGAGTTGATTTCTACTGGCTAAACTTAGCCTTACAAACCAACAGCTGAACCAGGATAATCTTTCTCAATTCATTGTCTATTTAGAAATCTGAAACATTGTCAATTAAAGACTTCATTTTTCCTGTAGACTTCAACATGTGTGGCCCAAACAACACTGTTTCTGAGGTAGTCTCTGAAACTGACTTTGGAATTACTTTTTCAACTTCACTTTGGCTATCACTTCGATACCCATGAGCAAATTTCTTTTTCAGAGCCTCTGCAATGAGGGCAGCAGGGTCAGTAGGATCCACAGGTTCGGGCTTTATATCTTGCTCTGACCTTTTAACAGAACGAAGTTTTACACTGTTCATATCTTTAAGGACTTCCAGTATATGTGGCATGTCAAGTTTCTTTGGACTCTTCTTAACCAAAGTCTTTCCAGCATTGGCTTTTCTCTCTCTCCGCTCTCTAATCAGATCAATAACAGATGTACTTTGGTGGCACCCTGCTGGAGGGAGGGGAGGTGGTGGCAGCGGAAGTGGAGGAGGTGGGACAGAGGGTGGTGCTGTGGTAACAGATGTGGTCGAATCTAAGTCACCTGCAATGAGATTCTGCTGCTCTTGCAGGGTCACAATTTTGGCAATTTGAGCTCTGAGAGTGGCAAGTTCATTTTCAAGAGCACTGATCTTCTGCAGTGCTTCCTCATTTGCCAGTCCTCAGTTGTAGTCCTCAGTTGAGGCTCTTCTTTTTTTTTTTTCAGTTTAAAAAAAAATTTTATTTTCTCACAATTCTGTAGGCTAGAATTCTGAAATCAAGGTATAAGAATGGTTGATTCTTTCTGGAAATTCTCAAATCCATTTCATGCCTTTTCCAGCTTCTGGAGGGTGCTGGCATTTCTTGGTGTTCCTTGGTTTGTAGATGCACCACTTTAGTCTCTGCCCCCACCTTCTCATGGCCTTCTTTTTCTTGTGTCTCTCTTTGTCAAATCTCCCTCTCCTTTTTCTTAGATGGACATTAGTCTTTGGATTTAGGGCCCATCCTAAATCCAGGATGATCTCATCCCAAGATCTTTAGTTTAATTAGATCTGCAAAGTTCCTATTTCCAAATAAGGTGACATTCACACAACTGAAGGTTAGGACTTGGACATTCTTTTTGGGCGACACTGTTCAACCCATTACAGGAAGTAAAACAAATACCATATTTCTTACTGACTTAATGATATTTACTATGCATAAAGGTTATGAACATATAGCTGTTTTCTTATTCAGTCTGTTGACATTGGTAAAGAACTATTAGAAAGTTCCTTAACTTTTACTCCCCTAATTTTACATTGAACACTTTCCTAACTGTTTTGGATATAAAATGACATCTGATTATTTGTATCTGTTCATTTCTGGAGGGAGGGAGGGGTAGATGCTCTCAGTTAGGATTTAGACTGGGAAGTTTCCACTCCTTATTTCTGCAGACTTAATAGCCATTTAATTACTTTTGGGAAATTGAATGTTACAAATGGTTTCTAAGAAAAAGGAATCAAAAGAGTTAAAACCATGAGGTAGAATTCAATGATAATGACCAGATTTTTGAAATTTTGCTTTTGTTTTTAAGCAAGCAATATTAGTTATAAAACATTGTGAAACAGAACATCAGAAAAAATGAAGACTGTGATCAAACTTTGACACCAAATTACTGAAATTAAGGAAGCCATCACCTCTGCAGACATGAGACAAATATAAAAATCCCAGGACACAGACAGAAGAGGGCAAGACTACAGAAGAAAGTGAAATATAGGTAGCAGAGTTCAGGAAAAAAACTAAAAGGCAAATCAGGAAAAGTATTTTCTGTGGGAAAAAGAAGTGAGAAGAAAGGTATAAAGGTGCTGTTTTTTCCCCAATAAAAATTCTAGAATGATTTAATGCCTTAAACTATGTGAATGTATAATTTGATTTAAAAGTAAACATTAAACAAGATTTTTAAAAAAGTTATATTTAACTCTGCAGCAGTGGTTCTTAAAGGTTAATTCAGGAACTCCTGGACGTCCTCAAGACTTTTCAGGGTCCTCAAGGTTAAACTTGCTTTTATTATAATACTAAGACTATTATTTATTTTTTTTGTCTTTCTCACTCTCATCCTCTCACGAGTATACAGTTGAGTTTTGCAGAGGCCACATGATATCTGTTATCACAACAGATTGAATGTAGAAGCAGATATGAAAATCTAGCTGACTTCTATTAAATCAGCCATTAAAGAGGCTCTTCTTGAGACAGGTTTGGTAAGGAAATCTGCCTGCTTGGGGGCTTCTCAAAGAAAGGAAAGTCGTCCTGAAGCTGTTGCCCTGACCTGACCTCTGACCTGAAACTGAACTCTTAGACACTGAATTAGAGATAAATTAGTACCAATTTTCCTTACAATACTTCGAGATGAACCATATGGCTTTCCAGACCAAAGTACCGATTGCATGCTTACTCCAACTTGTTGAAAAACCATCCTAATTAGGCGCTTAATCCAGCTAAGCATTTAGATGGCAAAATCTCCCCAAATTTGCATTTCAAGTACTTCAGGTATACATAGCAGCACATGGTCCAAAAAGGACACCCGGCCGCGCAGCAGCCGACCCACACTTTCTGTATAACTTGAAAATAGGAAGCAAAAATCCTCAACTGTTGTAAATCATGCAATTAAAGTTGATTACTTATAATATGAACTTTGGATCCTTTTACTGATTGTTACATTTGATTGTCAAATAAACTGTGAGACAGACAAAAAAATTAATTTTTAAATCAATCTTATTGAAGGTCCCTGGTATGTTTCTCTTGTTGCTTTCAAAATTATCTCTGTCTTTGAATTTTGAAAATGTTGCTATAGTGTGTCTGGGTATAGATCACTTTGAGTCTCTCCTGCTTGGAGTTCACTAAGCATCCTGCATGTGTATATTCATGTCTTCCCTAAGATTTGGGAAGTTTTCAGCCATTATATCTTCAGGTACCTTTTCTTCCTTTCTCTCTCTCTCTCGTCCTTCTGGGACTCCAATGATGTATATGTTACACTTGATGGTGTCCCACAGGTCCCTTAGGGTCTATTTATTTTTCCTCATTCTTTTTTTTTTTCTTCTCTTTCTCACATTGGATAATTTTAATTGTCTTCACATTTGCTGATCCTTTCTTCTGCCTGTTCAAATCTACTTTTGAATCTCTTTAGTTCGTTTTTCATTTCATTCCTGTATTTTTCAATATCAAAATTTCTGTTTGATTCCTTTTTATAATTTCTATCTCTTTATTTTGTTCAGACAATGTTTTCCTAATTTCCTTTAGTTCTTTGAATGTGGATTCATTGGACTTCCTTAAGATAGTTCACAAAGTCTCTGACTGATAATTTCAATGTATGAGATTACTCAGGCATGGCTTCTGGCAAATTCTCTTCCTTGAATGTATCATACTTTCCTATTCTTGCATGTTTTGTAATTTTTTAATTCATAACTGGACATTCTGAGTATTATATTGATATAACTCTGGAAATGTAGTTCTCCCTCTTCTTGGGATTCCTAGTTGATGTTTTTTTTCCTTGTTTGTGGCTGGAGCTGTTTATTTGTGATTTTACAAAACTATTTTTGCTCCCATACAGGGAATGGAAAGAGGAAATGAAAAGTAAAAGAGGTACTGCTTCTTTAAGACTCTTCTTCTGTTGCTTTTGCCTAACTGAGATTGAAACAATAGCTGTCCTCATTGCTGGCACCCTCAGAGATTTGAAGTAGCTCATCAAAAACAGTGATAAAAAACAAACAAACAAACAAAAAAAGGAAGTGGATGTGGCTCAGGCGACTGGGCTCCTACCTACCACATGGGAGGTCACTGGTTCGAATTCTAGTGCCTCCTAAAGAAGACAGCAAGCTGGCATGATGGGCAGACACGGCAAGTTGACACAAGAGACACAAGAAGGAAAAAACATAATGAGAGACACAACAAAAGCAGGGAGAAGAAATTCCTTTTGGTTCTAAAGAAGACAGCAATCTGACGCGACGGGCAGGCGCAGCAAGCTGAGGCAACAAGATGATGCAACAGGAGACACAGGGAGGAAAAACAGAATGAGAGACACAACAAAGCAGGGAGCAGAGGTGGCTCAAGCAATTAGTTATCTCCCCCCCACAACATCAGAGGTCCCAGATTTGGCTCCTGGTGCCTCCTAGAGAAAGAAGGAAGGCGAACAGACACAGCAAGTGAAAAACAACAAGGGGGTGGGGAGAAATAAATAAAATTAAAAAATAAGTCTTAAAAAAAAAAAACTGATTAGTGATCAGACCACACACACACACTCTTTACCTGGTATTGGAGGACTAGCAGTCCCCATAGCTGCCTGTCATGGGGTTGGGGGATGGGGAGTAGTAGCTGCTGGTGAAATTCACTGGTATTTACTACAATTTAGCAGCCTCTTCATCCAGCTCTTTCCTAGATGCTGCAAGGGCTTCACAAGATGCCAGAGTTCCAAAAATAGTTGATTAAGACAGTACCTGCCAGTTCAATAGTCATTTTGGTGGAGGAACCAATTCCTGAAGCTTCCAGCTCTGCCTCATCCCACAATCCTTGTAAAACATGATTTGAATAGCAACACTGAAGTGCATTCTCTGGAACTATTGTAATGTCCTACTCATACCCCTCTTCTTCGGAGTTTAAATGGCCACTGATTTTTCCCTGTTTGAAAAAATAGGTGATGAACATTTTTGTACACTGGTCTCTGTTAGTTTTCAGAAATTTCCTCAGCCCAGGCTCTAGAAATAGAACTGGGTTTCAGGGACAAACACTTTAAAACTCTTACATTTTACATAATTTCATACATTATATAAAGGATAATTTTCAGAAATTGATAAAATAGTAATTCTCATACAAGTATAAAACGCCTATAGATAACAACTCATTGATGAGAAAACTGGTAACATCTTTATCAGGTTTTCAGTATGCAGGAATATTGAAATGAATATGCAACTGGAGACAAACTGGCTTCTTCCACAGTGGGGGAAGGAAGTCAGTAGAATCTCCACCTGAGAGAGATTACTTTTCTACAGATAAGAATTATTTTGCATTGCTATTAACTACAACAGTTTACAGAATTGTAAAATAGCTCAAGGGAAATGAAAGTTTAGAATCTGATAATCAAGAAAAGTATGTTCTATAGTTCTCCACTGAAGCACAAATTTTTCCCTAAGTGTATAGTTTATATGATGTAATTTTTTACAGGTTTTTAATTTATTTTCCAAAGACGGTAGCATTTTGTATAACCCCCAGTGGTATGGAATATGGTGGTCTCAGAAGGCCCTGGTCAAAACTGCTCACAGAGAGGCCAGGGCAAGGTACAGGACAAATGACCCAGTTTCTTCAACAAGAAGAAAAATACAAGATGGCAGTGTTAACTAAAATAAAACGGCTGCCGGCATTGGGCATTGCTGGGAGAAGACCCATTTCTGAGAAGGTTTTACCAGAGGACAAAGAAAATTGACCCAGGGAAGGTTTCTGAGAAAAGGAAACACACCCTATGGGGTCACTGATAAGCAATAACTCGTGATAAAACTAGTTTTTTGACCAGTAGAGAGAGCTTATCAGAATGGACAAGCATATCATACTGATCTGCTCCCCACTTTGTAAGACCCCCTCTAAGTAAAATGGATACTTACTGTCAGCCAATCAGAACATTTCCTCCCTTGCTCCTGCTTTCATCCTATATGAGCTTCCCATTTCTACCCTGAGTGGAGCTCCCTTTTACTTTCTGAATTGGATGCTGCCCGATTCATGAATTGCTCAGTAAAGCTGTGAGATCCTAAATTGTATGAAAAGTTTTTATCAGAGGGTATCCTAAAGATTAAAAGAGACATAAGGAAAGTGGATGTGGCTCAAGCAACTGAGCTCCTGCCTACCATATGGAGGGTCCCGGGTTTGATACCTGGCCTCCTGGTAAAAGTGAGCTGGCCCAAGCGGTGAGCTGACCCACGTGGCGAGCGGGCCTGTGCAGAGAGCTGCTGCAACAAGATGATGCAATAAAAAATAGACACAGACGAGAAACAGTGAGAGACACAACAAACCAAGGAGCTAAGTTTCCTCAAGAGATTGAGTGCCTCTCTCCCATGTTGGAAGGTCCCAGGTTCGGTTCCCGGTACCGCCTAAAAAAAAGATGATCAGCACATAACAAACAGACAAAGCAAATGCATTAAATGAGGGGGTGGGGAGAAATAAATTAATAAAATAAGTCTTTAAAAAATAAAAAAGAGGCATCCCAGGGAAGCGGGTGTGGCTCAAGCAGTTGGGTACCCACCTACCACATGGGAGGTCCCGGGTTTGGTTCCCAGCGCCTCCTAAAAAGAAGACATACGGGGACTTCTGGGTTGATGGCGGACTAATAAGATGTGAGAATCTCTTTTCCAGAATAATAGCTAGAGGACAGGCTGAAACAACCCCGAAAAAGATCTTCGAAGGTTTAGGACAGCAGGTGAAGGCTGCACACCACCCAGAGGAGAGAGGGGCAAAAGAGGGAAATTGCAATGACAGAACCGTGAGTTGGAACCAGCAGCAACTGCTACTGCTGGTACCCTCCCCCACACTAAAGACTCTCTAGAATTCTCAGACTCTGGGCCTGTGACTACAGACAAAGGGGACTCCAGGGATCTACCACCCCAGGAAAGGGGAGAAAGAGGGACATAGCCTAAGGCTGTCTCAGGTTCTGACCTGCAAATTTGGACTGTCCCACGGGCCCCACCAGGCCAGGTGGGACCACATGGTGGTTTGCCCTGGGAGCTGGCGAAGGACTGGAGAAATCCGACCCTCGCAATCTCCCTGTCTTCTAGCCTCGACTAACTGTTGAGGACTCCACAGGAGAGGGGAGAGAAAGCCTGGGGATGACTCAGCTTTTTACTTGCAGGTTTGGTCTGCCTTGTCCTGAGAGCCCTTCCAGGCCAAGTAGGCTGCACCATTGTTTGCCTTGGAGCCTGCGAGGGGCTAAAGATATACAAACTTCCCAATCTCCTCCTCTACTAACAGAGACTGATTGTTGAGGACTCAGAGGGAAGTGGAAATATTTCCTAGCTGGGGAAAGGGAGGGGGCTGCCAGAGAAGACTGGAGAATTGTCTCAGAAAGTTTGAATTACAAGGCTCTTAGCCTCCAGACAGGAAGATCTATCACATTGATTTGGTCTGTGTCACAACAAATACACTCCAACTAGGCATTGAATTGAGAGCTGCCAAATAGCGCCATCTCCTGGCAAACCAAGGAAGTGCATGTAAGAAAATTAAAAATAAGTAGGAGAGGCTTTTCCTGGCCTCTATAGTCTCCCTGCCCAAGGCCCTAGGAAGTGAGTCTACAACCAGTTACTGGGACCAGTGCCCAGTTTTGAGCAACCAGTAGGACAATCCTAACAATCCAGGTCGAGCCAAAAATCAAAGAGCTGTGGTAACTCACAGCCTCCTGCCACTAAATCCCTATAAAAGAGAAAGAGATTGAGCATCTGAGTAAACTACAACCTAACCAGATGCCTAAACACCAGCAAAAAATTACGAGCCATACTAAGAAAATAGAAGACTTGGCCCAAGAAAAGAAATACATCAAAGTCCCAAAAGAGATGCAGAATTTGAGAGAACTAATCAGCAAGATGAGCACAAATTTCCAAACTCAAATTAATGAGTTGAAAGACAATATAGTTAAAGAGATAAATGACTTCAAGAAGATATTGAGAAAATGTAAAGAAGAACTTAAAATCCTGAACAGAAACATAACAGAGTTCATGGGAATGAAAGACACAATAGGTGAGGTCAAAAACACATTTGAGGCATACAACAGCAGTCTCGAAATGATAGAAGAAAGAATAAGTGATACCAAAAACAGAGCAGCTAAAATTGAAGAGAGAAAAGAATGGAAAAAATTGAGCAGGGGCTCAGAGAGTTGAATGAGAACACAAAATGCAACAACATATGTATCATGGGAGTTCCAGAAGGGGAAGAGAAGGGAAAAGGGGCAGAAAGAGTATTTGAGGAAATAATAGCTGAAAATTTCCAACCTCTCATGAAAGAAATGAACTTACATGTCCAAGAAGCACACCGTACCCCAATCAGAATAAATCCAAATAGACCTATGCCAAGATACATACTACTCAGAATGTCAAACATCAAAGATAAAGAGAAAATTCTCAGAGCAGCAAGAGAGAAACA
The DNA here is from genome assembly GCA_026826555.1 of Tolypeutes matacus. NCBI lineage: Eukaryota > Metazoa > Chordata > Mammalia > Cingulata > Chlamyphoridae > Tolypeutes > Tolypeutes matacus. Next base: position 2,661,407 of record JAKSZT010054557.1, read on the forward strand.
AACGATCACGTACAAGGGACGTGCAGTAAGACTTAGTGCAGATTTCTCTTCAGAAACCATGGAGGCGAGAAGTCAGTGGTATGTTACAATTACGAAACTGAAAGAGAAAAACTGCCAGCCGAGAATTCTTTATCCAGCAAAACTGTCCTTCAAATATGAAGTATTCACAAACAAACAGAAACTAAGAGAGTTTGCAAAAAAGAATCCACCTTTGCAGGAAATATTAAAGGAAGCCTTTGAACCTGAAAGAAAAAGACAAGAGAGAGAGGCTTGGAGGAGAGTACAGAAGAAAGAATAGTTGAAATGATAACCGAAAGAGTAAAAAGATAGACAAAAACAGATGACATATAATAAAATGGAGGAAGTAAATAGTGCATTTACAGTAATATCATTGAATGTGAATGGATTAAACTCCCCCAATCAAAAGATACAGGCTGATAAAAGGGATAAGCCATCCATATGCTGCTTACAAGAAACTCACCTTAGACCCAGGGATAGAAACCGGCTGAATGTGAAAGGTTGGAAAAAAAGATACTCCACGCGAGTAGTAACCAGAAAAGAGCAGGGGTAGCTATACTAATATCAGACAAAGCACACTTTAAATGCAAAAAAGTTAAAAGAGAAACAGAAGACCATTATATATTAATAAAAGGGACAATCCACCAGGAAGATGTAACAGTCATAAATATCTATGCTCCTAACCAGGGTCCCCAAAATATATGAGACAAACTCTGGCAAAACTGAAGGGAGAAATAGACATTTCTACTACAATCATTGGAGACTTCAACACCCCACTCACATCATTAGGTAGAACAACTAGAGAGAAGATCAACAAGGAAACAGAGAACTTGAACAATATGATAAACAAGTTAGACCTAACAGACATACACAGAACATTGCATCCAAACTCAGTGGGTTATACATTCTTCTCAAGAGCCCATGGATCTTTCTCCAGGAGAGACCATATGTAAGGTCACAATTCAGCTCTCAATAAATATAAAAAATTGAAATTATACAAAGCACTTTCTCAGATCATAATGGAATGAAACTAGAAATCAATAAAAGACAGGAAAAAAGTAAAATTCGCAAATATGTGGAGACTGAACAACACACTCCTAAATAATCAGTGGGTCAAAAAAGAAATTGCAAGTGAAATCAATAAATATATTGAGACAAATGAAAATGAGAACACAACTTATCAAAACTTATAGGATACAGAGAAGGCAGACTTTAGAGGGAAATTTATAGCCCTAAATGCCTATATTAAAAAGCAAGAAAGAGCTAAACTCAAAGATATACCTGAACAACTAGAGAAACTAGAAAAAGAACAGCAAACCAATCCCAAAGCAAGCAGAAGGAAAGAAATAATAAAGATAGAGCAGAAATAAATGAAAATGAGAACAGAAAAACAAGAGAAAATCAAAAAAACCAAAAGCTGGTTCTTTGAAAAGATCAATGAAATTGACAAACCCATAGCTAGACTAACAAAGAAAAAAAGAGAGAAGGTGCAAATAAATACATTCAGAAATGAAAGGGGGGAAGTTACAAATGACCCCACAGAAATAAAAAGAATCATAAGAGGATATTATGACAAATTATATGCCAACAAACTAGACAACCTAGATGAAATGGACAAATTTCTAGAAACACACAACCAACCTACACTGACAGAACAAGAAATACACAAGAAGTTAACAAACCAATCACATTTAAGAAGATTGAATCCGTCATCAACAATTTCCCAGCAAAGAAAAGTCCAGGACCAGATGGCTTCACAGGTGAATTCTACCAAGCATTTAGAAAAGAATTAACACCAATCCTGTTTAAACTCTTCCAAAAAATTGAAGAGGAGGGAAAATTACCAAACACATTTTATGAAGCCAACATCACCCTAATACAAAAGCCAGATAAAAATTCTACAAGAATAGTAAATTATAGACCAATCTCTCTAATGAACACAGATGCAAAAATTC
>JAKSZT010054557.1:2663779-2678635 GCA_026826555.1 Tolypeutes matacus
CATTGTACTAGAAGTTCTAGCTAGGGCAATTAGACAAGACAAAAAAAAATTAAAGGCGTCCAAATAGAAAAAGAGGAAGTAAAACTCTCACTGTTTGCGGATGACATGATCTTGTACTTAGAAAATCCTGAAGTATCCATGACAAAGCTACTTGAACTAATAAATGAGTTCAGCAAAGTGGCAGCATACAAGATCAACACACAAAAATCAGTAATGTTTTTTGTACAGTAGTACTGAACAACCTGAGGAGGAAATCAGGGGGAAAATTCCATTTTCAATAGAACAAAAAGACTCAAATACCTAGGAGTTAATTTGACCAAAGAAGTACAGGACCTATATGCAGAAAACTATAAAACAATGCTAAAAGAAATTTTAAAAGACCTAAACAAATGGAAAGACATTCCGTGTTAATGGACTGGAAGAATAAATATCGTGAAGATGTCAATCTTGCCCAAACTGATTTATAGATTCAATGCAATACCAATCTAAATCCCAACAGCTTACTTTACAGAATTAGAAAAGGCAATCACCAAATTCATCTGGAAGGGTAAGTGCATTCAAAGAGCCAAAAGCATTCTAAAAAAGAAGAGCGACGTGGGAGGAATTTCACTGCCTGACCTTGAAACATATTACAAAGCTACCGTGGTCAAAACTGCATGGTACTGGCATAAAGACAGATACATCGATCAGGAATATAATTGAGAACCCAGAAATATACTCTCATCTATACAGTCAACTGGTTTTTTTTTTTTTTTTTTAAAGATTTTTTATTTATTTATTCATTTATCCCCCCCCTGCTGCCCGTGCTCGCCGGGTCAGCCAACCACGCCGCGCGGGCGGGCCCGCCCCCACCAGGAGGCCCCGGGAACCGAACCTGGGGCCTCCCACATGGCAAACGGGAGCCCCACCGACCGAGCCACAGCCGCCTCCCAGTCAACTGGTTTTTGACAAACCTACCAAGCCCACGCTAACGGGAAAAAACAGTCTCTTCAACAAATGGTGTTGGGAGAACTGGATATCTATAACCAAAAGAATGAAAGAGGTCCCCTATCTCACCCTCTATACAAGAATCAACTCAAAATGGATCAAAGATCAAAATATAAAAGCCAGGACCATAAAACTACTAGAAGAAAATGTAGGGAAACATCTTCAAGACCTTGTAGTAGGTGGTGGTTTCTTGGACCTTACACCCAAAGCATGTGCAACAAAAGAAAAAATTGATAATTGGGACCTCATCAAAAGTAAACACTTTTGCACCTCACAGGACTTTGTCAGAAGGGTGAAATGGCCGCCAACTCAATGGGGAAAAATTTTTGGAAATCACATATCTGATAAAGGTTTAATATCCAGGATATATAAAGAGATGTTACAACTCAACAATAAAAAGACAAACGACCCAATTAAAAAATGGGCCAAAGACTTGAATAGACATTTCTCCGAAGAAGAAATACAAATTGCAAAAAAACACATGAAGAAATGCTCAACATCACTCATTATCAGGGAAATGCAAATCAAAACTACAATGAGATATCATTTCACACCTATCAGAATGGCCACTATTAAAAAGATAGAGAACTACAAGTGTTGGAGAGGATGTGGAGGGATAAGAACTCTTCTTCACTGTTGGTGGGAATGCAGGATGGTACAGCCACTATGGAGGACTATTTGGCAGTTCCTAAAGAAGTTGAATATAGACTTGCCATGTGACCCTGCAATACCACTACTGGGTATATAGCCAGAAGAACTGAGAGCAGTGACAGGAACAGACATCTGCACACCAATGTTCATAGCAACATTATTCACCGTTGCCAAAAGTTGGAAACAACCCAGGTGTCCATCAACAGACAAATGGATAAACAAACTGTGGTTTATTCACACGATGGAATATTATGCAGCTGTAAGAAGAAATGAAGTCATAAAGCATATGGCAACATGGTTGAACCTGGAGGACATTATGTTGAGTGAAGCAAGCCAGACACAAAAGGACAAATACTGTATGAATGAGTTACTATGAACCAAATATATTGTGTAACATATTGTTTGATTCAAGAAAATTTTACATGTATCCTTTACATTTAATTGAGAAATGTATATATTTATTCATCTGTGTTTACTTTTTAGTTTTTAATTGTTTATATTTTCAATTATTAAATGTACAAAATAAAGTAAAAAAAAAAAAAAAAAGAAGAAGACAAGCACACAAGGAACAGAGACAGAAAGCAGAGAGCAAGCACAAATGAGGGCGGGGGCAAGTAGAGAAATAAACAAATAAAATCAATCTTTAAAAAAAAAAAAATGAGGCATATCAACTGTTTTAATGTGAGGCCCTTGTTTGGATCTTGTGTTTAAACAAGCAGTTTAATGCTCTAAAAAATGTTTGTTTGTAAGAACAACAAAGATGGATATGTATGAGATATTTGGGAAATATGATCACTAAGTATTTGGTAATATTAAGAAATTATTTTACTCAAGTGGTCAGAAAATGGACTGATAAACAGAAAGATACACAGATAGATGGATTGATAGAATGATGGATAGCTAAAATTACATGGTAAATGTGGGGAAATGTTAAAATTGGTGGATTTGGGATGTCTGGGGAGATAGGAGTTAGGGGTATATTGGAGATATCTGTATGGTGTTTGTATTATTTTGTAATTGTCTTGCAAGTTTGAAAGTATTTCAAAATAGAAAGTATTTTTTTAAATGAAAAAGAGATTATTTTGTGTGAGGATAGAATTGAATAGGAAGAAGGGGGAGGACAAAGGCAAGATGTTTATAAGGTTTGGGGGCTTGATTTAAGACAGGCCTTTGACAAAGCTTCAGATATAATTGTTCAGGAGTGGTGGACACAGCTGGAGGGGGGTTTGAAAGAGCCCTGAAGAGTAAATAGTCATTGAAGGAGCCCAGTTGAACCATCTATTATTCTGGAAATGGGACTACTCCCCCTGATAAGGAATAGTTGAGTAACCTATTGTTCAGATAAATGGATTCTCAGAAAGTTCCTGAAAAAAAAAATACAATTATTTGCAACTACTTCTTCCTAGAATAGTCAAGTCATGTTCACAGAGCTTGGAATAATAACTTCATCTCCATGGAGACTCTGGTGAGCTAAAGGCTATGATGGTTTCATTCCTCAGAGCGCTTGCTTTTTTTTTTTTTTTTAAACATAAACTTGTTCTTTCCACTTAATATTTTGTAGAGTTATTTCTACATCGGAATCCACAGTTCTGCCAGCTGAAGCTCATTCCACAGCATCATAGTTTGTTTATGTACATTCACTTTTTCACATTCCCTTTGGTTCCACTTTTGCATGATTAAAAACCTGCCACACCTTGCTCCAAGCTAAACACTGCAAATAAACTCACTACCTTCCCCCACCCCCCACAGGACATGACTCCCAGGGATAAGCCTTCCTGGCACCAAGGGATTATTACCAGCACTAATTAGCGATGCATTTGAAGAAAAACTTTAATCAAAGGGGGGAAATATGAAATAAAATAGCTTTTATGCCTAAGAGATTTCAACATGAGTCGGGAGGTCATTCCAGAGGTTACACTTATGGAGGTATCAGCCAGACACCATAAAATGCCACAGTAAAGAAAGCTTCAAACAAAAGTGCTCCAGAGGGCCCTAGGGACATCCGACACTATAGGCAAGCCATACGGCGACACGGTGGGCTCTATGTGGGAATATATGGAAAACTATTTCCCAAAAATAACAAAGCTATACTTAGGTATAAATTCCCTAAACATGATTTTTTTTTAAAGATTTTTATTTATTTATTTTACTTTTATCCACTTTAAACTCCCCCTGCTGCCCCCCCCCCCCCCCCGCTTTTCCTGTTTTGTGTCCATTCACTGGGCAATTCTCTGTGTCTGTTTCCTGACCTCTCTTCTCATCCTACTCCTCCTATCTTCACCAGGACTCGATCCTGGGAACCTCCAATGTGGGAGGGAGGTGCTCTGCCACCTGCGCCACCTCAGTTCCTGTTTTTTTGGCATGTCTTGTTTTGGCTCTCCTGTGTCACTGTCCTGTTACATCATCATCTTGCTGCGTGGCTTGGCAGGGCCTGGCACACCCGCTCGTGGGGCCTGGCGGTGTGCCCATGCACAAGGCCCGGCAGCCCCACGCGCCTTCTATATTTTTATTTTACTGGGAGGTCCCGGGCATGGAACCCAGGTCCCTCCATATGGACGGATGCCCGACCATTTGAGCCACATCAACCCCTGGTTCTTTAACTTCTTTTATTTGAACCTATAATTTTCAATTTACTTTTAAGTATATTTCTCACAGACTTAAAGCCTTGGGATTGTTCTTATGCCGGCAGAGCCCTGAAACCCAGCAGAGTTGTGGCCAAATCCTACCCTCCAGGTCTTCAGGCCTGTCCCAGCCCAAAAGGAAGGAGTATCTTCAACTGCCAGCAAAAGATTCCATTCCTTTGCCCCATATTATCTATGTAGCTTCTGAGCCTGCAGTAGTCAGAGTGGACATTGTCCCAAATCCCACAAAACTAAGAAATGAACAAAAATAAGGGACCAGGGTATAACTGCTGACTAAGGTAGATTTATTGTTATTGTAGTTATTACCTTGTGTTAGCTGAGTAAAATGTAATACTGATATAAAAAAATAAAATAAAATAAAATAAAAACTGGCCACAATAAATATCCTGTTATGCTGCCTTGCTTCCCTCTGGGTATATATCTCCAATATAGAGACCCAGAAGTGGAATTGCTGGTTTGCAGAGAGGCACTTTACATTTTATTTCAACATTAATAGCTACTGCCAAATGTACTCTGCATTAATTATCTAATGCTGCTGCATAACAAATTACACCACAACAAAGTGGTTTGGAATGACAATAATAAATAAACTTATCTTTCACAGTTTCTGTGCATCAGGAATTCAGGAGAGATTTATCTGGGTGGTTCTGGATCAGTATCTCTCATGATGAAGTTGCCATCATCTGAAGACTTTGCTGGGGTTGGAGTATCTGCTTCCAAGCAAATGACTCATCTGCTTGGTTGGCAAGTTGGTGCTGTTTTTTTTTTTTTTTTTTTGTCTCTTGGTGCTGGTTTTGACAAGAGACCTGATGAGTTCCACATGGGCCTCTCCTCAGGGCTGCTTGTGTGTCCTCATGACATGGCTGCTCATTTCTACAGAATGAACAATTCAATAGAGAACAAGAGAGAAGTTCCAATGCCTGTTATCACCTGGTCTTGAAAATATCATGCCATTACTTCTATCTTATTCTATCGGTTAGGAAAGCATCACTAAGTCCAATCCACATTCAAGGGGTGGGAAACTGAGCCTCACCTTTTGAAGGTGAGTCAAAGAATTTGCAGAACTTTTGTCTGTTGTATACATTGCAAATATATTCACTGAATTTGTAATTTTCATTTCTTTTACTGTCACTGAAGATGATGATTCTTCCAAGTGTTTATGAAGTTATTCTTCCTCTTTTGAGTGTTATCTTTTTATGTCCTTTCCTACTTAACTATTGGGATCTTAGTATTTTTTTCTTACTGTTACATATGAATTTTTATTAAAACTTGTTATCATTTTTGTTGCAAAAATTTCAATTGTCTTCTTTTTGTTTAGGTTGGCTGCCATCAAATTGTTTTGCAGGCAAGTCTGTTGCTCTTTTCCTTTGTGTTATTTTCCACTGGGTTGAGGCTTAGAAAGTCTTCTATCATCTATAACAGTCCTTTAGCCAGTCTCCCTGCTTCTCATTTCTCTCTACTCCAATTCGCTTCCATTTGTGTTTACTTAGCATCTTTTGAGCACCAGACCGTTCTCATGATGGGAGACAGCTGTGGAGCTCTTAGGCAGCACACACATCCATGGGAGGATATCAGAATATCCTGTACACCATGGCTACAGAGGCCTCCTCTAATCTGCCACTCCTCTTCTCTGAAACTTTCCTGGGGTGAACCACTGACTTGATCCGGGCATATTTTGAGATGGTTCCTCTAGCTCAGAGATGTGTCCCCTTTTCCCCAGTCCTGGCCAGCCCCCACCCTTGCTCCTGGCTGCCTACTTCTCACTCATCCCCACCCTCTTCACCCACCAGCCCCTGAGTGTGACAGTACTCTCCTCCCATCTCTTGGACTGGGGTCCCATCTGTCTTCCTTATCCTCCCATCTTCACCTCTTTCCACACCTCAGTGCTTGCAGGCCAGCTTTGCCACTGTTGCAGATCCAGGGATCACACCGCCTCTCCCTTGTGGGTCTCCCTTGATACCTGGTTCTCACCACTCGTCCCCTGAACCCTCTGTGAGCGCCTGTTTTCTGGCTGCCCCTAGAACACAGATGTGCCCACACTTCTGCTCTCAGCCATTTCTCCTTCTCCCATATTTGCCCTGGCTTAGTGCTGGGCACTAATGGGCTGATGTCCTCACCTCCAGCTGGAAAACCTTCAGAAACATCTTTAGCTGGACATCAGCAAGCCCCTCACCCTGTTTGGGGCCAAGGTGGGCCTCATCTCTACCCCCAACAGGCTCCTGCTCTGGCCTCCCCATCCCCCCATCATCCCTCTTGGGTTTCCCCCTTACCCACCACTTGCCCATATGTGGAACCTGCCTCCTTCCTAGGTTTCCAGGCAGCACCAACCTGTGTCTTCACTTCCTACCTGCCTGAGGCCACAGCCTCCTGGCTGCCACTCAACCTCCTTTCCCCTGCTCTTTGCAAGAGCTTCTGCAGCCCACAGTCCATGTGAAATGCAAATCAGACCCTCTGCTGCCCTTACGGTCAAGTACAGCGTCCAGGGGATAATGTCTAGTCTCCAGGTTTCCCTTCAGGCTCAGAAAATCTTGGTGACCTCCCAACCATTCACTTTCCCGCTCCCCAAAATCTTGGTCTGTTACACAGCACAGGAATAATCTCCTCCAGGAAGCCCTCCCAGAAGATCAGTCCAATTAGGAATCTCTGTTCCTTGTTTGGCTCTCCCTGCCCCTCAGGGACTCTTAGGGGCAGCATTCCTCTTTCATTGATTTTCTTCTTCTTCTTCATTCCCCTTCATCTTTCTTTTTAACCATAAGCCATCCTTGGCCAGCCCGCCCCGCCCCCCATAGGTAGGCCAGCCGGACCCCATCTATCTTGACACCTTGTGCTTTAACATCTGGACATGGCTATTACAGATGTTGGAGGATCCGGACCCTCTTGGACACGCTGAGGAGAAAAATGAATGCCAAGAGTCCCCTCAGGACGATTGGGACCAGGCCTGAAGTATGGGAATTGGACTTACTCCAGAATCAAAGTGAAAGGAAAACAAACAAAACACTTGTTCACAGCGGTTTCTTCCACCTGAGCTCCCAGGGACTGGCCTGGACTTGTGCACCTGTTTTCTCCAAAAATCCAGCAGAGGGCTGGCTACAGGTAGAAGAACGGATGAGGGAGGGAAGAAGAGAAGACGGGAAAAGAGGGGGAGGAAGAGAGAAAGAGAGGGAGAGAGGAAGGGAGGGAGAAGGGGAATGAGGGAGTGAGGGAAGGAGAAAGGGAGGGAACGAGAGGGAGGGAGACAGAGAAGTAGGGAGAGAGGGAGCGAGTGGGAGGGAGGGAAAGAGGGAACAAGGGAGAGAGCGAGGGAGGGAGACAGAAGGAGCGAGAAGGGGAGGGAGGGAGCGAGAGGAATGAGAGAGTGAGGGTGGGGGTAAGGAAAAGAGGGAGTGAGCGCGGGAAAGACAGGCAGGGAGGGAGGAAACTGATTTACACGGCGTAACCCTCGCCAGAGAAGTTCGTACATCACTCATACGTTCATTCAGCCCGGCCAGGGGCCATGGTCTGTGCGGATCAGGGCCTCCTCCTCAGAGCGATCTACGAAGGTCAAACGAAACGGCTGCAGGCGCAGCGTGAAAGGCCGCCACCGGGCGAGAAGGCGGATTCCACCGGCCCAGAGCCCAGACGGTCTGCGCCGCCAGGCCCCCACCCACCCCCACCAAGGCGCCTGCGCGCGTGAGCACCTGACGCCCGTGACCCGCCCCAGTACCGCCCCGCCCCTGTCCCCCGCGAGAGCGGTCAGACCGCTCCAGGTTAGCTGCGATGCGTCCGCCCAGCGGGCGGCGGCGGGGCGGGGAGCGCGGGCCGCGGGGGCGGGGCGGGCCGGCGGGCGCCGGGGGTCCGGGAATTAGCGGCGCGGGGGCCGTGGGCCGCCGGGGCAGGTGCGGGCTTGAGGCGCGGCGGTGGCGGCCTGAGGCGAGCCCGCGGCCTGACGTGGCTGGGGCGCGGCGGGGGCAGGGGACTGGCGCTAGGCCGACGGCCGGGGAGTCCGTACGGCCGCGAGCCCGCGGGCCTCCTTGCCCCGGCGCGGCCTTCCTGGCGGCAACCCTCGGCGCTGCGCGGGTCGGGCCTGCAACAGGCGGCGGAGAAGGATCGGGCTGCAGCCTTGCCTGACGCGACCCTGGGCCTTGGGCTCCCGAGCCTCAGCTGCCCCAGTCGCGCGCGCGGGCCACCGTCCCGGGCGTCCTGAGGGAACCCGGAGAAGATCGCGCTGTCTGGTTCAAATCTCCAGGCCCGAGGCGTCGGCCGCCAGTTCTACTTGAAATCCTGGGAGAGCCGAGCAGACGTGGGACCGAAGCAGGGGGCCGCCATCGCCAGGGGCCCTGTCTCCAGGCCTCCGGGGGCTGGGCCTGGAGACAGCTGGGCTTTCCGGCAGATTCCGCCTAAGAGCATCTCGGACGGCACCCCAGTCTGGAAATTGGCCCACTCTCTCCCCTTCCCAAGTTAACCCCCTTGCAGTTCGATGGAGCCCTTCCATCAGGCTGCCAGTGACCATGGTTTGTTCATTTTGGGGCCCTACAGAGGACTTAGGGCCTGACTTAGGACTCAGTAAATGGTTGTGGAGTTGAAATTTTTGCATTTTAAAAAGGCTTTTGACTCCGTCTTGCATAAATTCATCAAAATTCCTTTTATGTCCAGTTTGTACTTAGTTGAGGCCTAAAGCTTCCTGCCCCTCTCAAGCTTGGAACAAGACTAGAGCCTTGCCTAGTGATGGCTGGAATCTGGGATCTGGCTAGAGACACTTAATCAGGGAAGTGTCTCAGGATAGTGTAAAATGAAATAATCTTGTAAAATGAGTAGGGAGAGGTAGGTGCCACTGATTCAGCTCCAAAGAGCATTCTTTATTCCAGAAAAACTGCATTTAGAAAGGAATCACAAAGGATGTGCTGCATTTTACTTAATTTTCTATTTCTTGAAATATTGTCAATTACAAAAACATAGTTCCACTCTGAAATGCATTTATTTTTGATGTGCTAAGTCAGAGCAAAGATGAAAAAGAAACACTATTGGTGAGGTAAGCCAGGCCAAACTGGTTGTGATAGCAAACAACTGGAAGAAACCCAAATATCCCTCCAAAGAGGAGTGGTTAAATAAAACATGGCTATCCCTATAATGGACTGTGGGAGGAATAGGAAGTCATGCAGAATTAAGTTAAAAGAGGAGATTTGCCTGTAAATCCCCTTCCTTTTGGAAGGGTATGTAGGAAAGTGGAACAGTAGTTGCCTCTGGGAGATTGGTTAGGACCTAAGTGGAAGGGAAATTTAAATTCATAGTATAATTTTCTGTGCCTTTTGAATTTGAATCATGTAAATACTCAAAAATAAGTGAGAATTTTTTAAAAAATTCAGATAAAAGTACAGATAATAACACACCACCTCTTCTGATCAAATCCTAATGCTTTGTCTTGCTCTTTCTAATTTTTAAGAAGTAAAACATTCCCTTTTTCCTTCCTGGAAGTATTCATGACCCTGAATCTGTCATTTATCATCCCTATAAATATTTTTATACTATTTAAACCATGACATCCATGTATAAAGAATATATAGCATTGTTTTGCATGTTTTCGAACTTTTTGTAAACAAAATCATTCTAGTTCTACCATTTGCTGCGCTCCTTTCGTTTCTCTTTGCGTGGCTTTGAGATTGTTCTGTTTTGACCACTGTAGTTTGAGTTCCAGTGTGCTCTGTTCATTTTAACTGTTGCCTGGTATTCTGTCGAATCACGGTGCTGAGGGTAGACATTTATTTCCGGGATGGCCTGTGTTTGCTTTACAGACAGGGCTGTCATATATGGTTGAATATGTTGCAGTCTTCTGTGCTCCTTCAGAGCAGGGAATGGTTTCTTTTTTCCTGACACACCTCTCAGCACCTAGCTCAGTTCCTTAAATTGTGCTTGGTAAATGGGCTTTGCCTGCTCAAGCAAGCAGTCTCCCTGTTTTGTGTACTTGTTCTTGAAGTAGGCGTTTATGGGTAGCTGCCTTCCACCCCTTCCTTCCCAAAGGGTCAGGGGGCTGCTGTCCCCCAGAGCAGGGACATGAGCTGAGTTCCCAGAGTCATGTGGTTAGCAAGTGTACCACTGCCCCTGGGCTGAGAGATGTGTGTGAGATAAAACCCCAGCCCTCCAGGAGTCAGAATCTCTGTAGGCAGGTAAGCCTGTTGCGATTGATGGAGCATGGTTGTCATGTTCTTAGTGATAGAAGGAGAAATGATTGAACTAGACCTTGACCAAAAGTCGAGGTGAGCTGGTGAATGGTTTCAGAGAATGACGGGTGTCCATTTTGGTCTAAGGACTAGTGACAGGAAATGGGTGGAAGTACAGTTTGAAGGAAAGTTGAGCCAGATTGTGGAGAGCCCCCAAGTGGTAGCAGGAAGAGACAATTTTGTCAGAAATCACAGGGACGTTTTGGGACAACTGCATAGCCTAAGCAGGGGAACCAGGGAAGGATAAGGCACCAAGTAGCGAGATGGTTTGGGGTATTACTGTAGTGGTTTGAACAAGGGTGATGGCTATTGAGTGGAGTGAGGGGGTAACTGTCTGGGACAGGGGAGAGGAGAAGGACTTTCAACCAGAGGGTCTAGTCGGATGCAAGGAAATGGGATAGTTGAGACCATGAGGCTTTGGACATAGAAGATAGTGGTTGTACCAGTAACTAAAGTGGGCCAGTCAGAGGGCTTTTGGCTGGATTAGGCATTCATTGAGCTTGAGGAGGTGCAATTGGGTATGAGTCCGCTCTTGGGAAAGGGGTAGGCTGGAGCAAGGTGTGTTGGGTGAAAGGAAGGGGTCAAATAGAAGGGGGCATTGCCATAGGGCAGAGTTTCAAGGCAAGAGAGTCCCAGGTGAAGGAGGTGGGCAGTAGCTATGCTTTGGCCCCCACCATTTCTTGGTGAGAAAGCAAGCCCAGGGTGGGGAGGAGGGAGTGGGTACGTAGTTGGAAGTCCGACATTGAGAGGCAGGAAGGCAGTGAAGGAGCGCACCAGGTAGAGAGGGAGAATTAAGCTTGTTAGATGGGTCCAGAGTGAATAAAGAGTGTATAGAGCAAACAAGTTTTGGTGGAGTGGGAAGGCAGAGGGTTGGAAGGAGGGCCCCTTAGACCAGGTAGTGAAGAGGCAGCCCTCTTCTTTTGGCAAGTTTTACATTAGAATCTATTTTTCACTTTTTCTTTTAAAGATATAGTAGCAAATTAGAGAAAAAACAAATACTGAGTTGGAGAAAGTGGAGTAATGTGAGGTGGAGGTGTTCACAGCCTTGTAGCAGGTGGTGCAGGCCTGATGGCAGCTCTGCCCACTACTCGGCCCCTGAACAGTCTGCCACCCACAGTCTGTCCTGCTTGGTTTCCAAGTCTGTGGCAAAAGTGTGTTTGTAGTTGGTTTGTTTTGCTGATTGGATTTCTGAGGCTCCTGTTCAAATCAGTTTGCATTCTTTAAGCACATGGACTTAATCATGCGATAGTCACCTAGAATTCCCAACATAATAAAGATCATCTCAGGTAACCAGGTGTAGTCAAAGTTACTGCCCTTGACTCTCAGAACTTCCGTAAAAGGGGGCAGATCCTGGGAACTCCCTCTCCTATAACCTGGGTCTCCTGACCATCACTCAGACCTTGTAGTCATTTTTATGTGTCCACTTCAGTGTGGGTGAATCCAATTTTGTTCTTTCTCAGTGGGAGGGAGGAAAAGTTCTTGAGAGGAACTTGGTGGCTCTGGTGCTGCATGTTCATCATTTTACCAATTTTATAATACCCCAACCAGTGGGAGCTTTTATCTTCCTTTCTACACTTGAGGAAACTGACCCAGGTCTGTCTGTCTTCCAAGCCCCTTCTGTCATAGAGGATACTGAAGAACCTAAAATGGGATAAAGACTCTTGGGGTGAGGGGATGCAGGTGATCAGGAAGAAGGCACAGTTTGGGAGGGGAGAGGGAATCAGGGGCTTTGAGCCCACAGGAGAAGCATTGGCGAGCAGCAGGTGTGCTGAGAGCAGAGCCAGCCAATCAGTGCAGGGATGGTTGCTTGCCTCCCTGCCTCATCCCTGTGCCCTCTGTTTTGGCAGCTGACAGGCCGTGTGGTGAGGTCTGGAGTGGCGGTCAGGATGGCGGAGGACCAGGAGTTCACCCAGCTGGGCAAGGTGCCTCTGCAGCCTGCACACACGCACTGCGTCAATAACACCTACCGCAGTGCGCAGCACTCCCAGACCCTACTACGGGGGCTGCTGGCGCTGCGGGACAGCGGCATCCTCTTCGATGTGGTCCTGGTAGTGGAGGGGAAGCACATCGAGGCCCACCGCATACTGCTGGCTGCCTCATGCGACTACTTCAGGTGAGGTTGACCTGCATTCTGGTTTGGTTTATTTTATTTTTAAAGAAAGTTCCTTTCTATTCCGAGTATACTGTGAGTTTTTATCCTGAATTGATATTGATTTTTTTTTTTTTTTTAAGATTTTATTTATTCATTCATTTATCCCCCCCCTGCTGCCTGCGCTTGCCGGGTCAGCCAACCACGCCGTGCGGGCGGGCCAGCCCTCACCAGGAGGCCCCGGGAACCAAACCCGGGGCCCCCCATATGGCAAACGGGAGCCCCACTGACTGAGCCACAGCCGCTTCCCGATATTGATTTTTAAAAAATGTTTCTTATAGATCTATTGAGACGATTTAAAAAATTATATAATAAATTTTATCTTTAGAGCACAATCTGTTTTTTTTTTTTTTTTTTTTTTTTTTTTACCGGGAGGTCCCGGGGATCGAACCCGGGTCCCTCCATATGGGAGACGGACGCCCAACCAGTTGAGCCACATCCGACCCCAACAATCTGTTTTTTTTAAACATCATTGTTTTTTTATTGTTATAATTATTTTTAACATTTTTAACATTTTTTAACATTTTTTTAACTTTATTTTGTACATTTAATAATTGAAAATATAAACAATTAAAAACTAAAAAGTAAACACAGATGAATAAATATATACATTTCTCACCTAAATGTAATGGATACATATAAATTTTTTTTTTATTCAAACAATATGTTACACAATATATTTGGTTCATAGTAATGCATTCATACAGTATTTGTCCTTTTGTGTCTGGCTTGCTTCACTCAACATAATGTCCTCCAGGTTCATCCATGTTGCCATATGCTTTACGACTTCATTTCTTCTTACAGCTGCATAATATTCCATCGTGTGAATAGACCACAGTTTGTTTATGCATTCATCTGTGATGGACACCTGGGTTGTTTCCAACTTTTGGCAATGGTGAATAATGTGGCTATGAACATCGGTGTGCAGATGTCTGTTCGTGTCACTGCTCTCAGTTCTTCTGGGTATATACCCAGTAGTGGTATTGCAGGGTCACATGGCAAGTCTATATTCAACTTCTTTAGGAACTGCCAAACAGTCCTCCATAGTGGTTGTACCATCCTGCATTCCCACCAACAGTGAAGAAGTGTTCCTATCTCTCCACATCCTCTCCAACACTTGTAGTTCTCTGTCTTTTTCATAGTGGCCATTCTGATAGGTGTGAAATGATATCTCATTGTAGTTTTGATTTGCATTTCCCTAATCATGAGTGATGTTGAGCATTTCTTCATGTGTTTTTTTGCCATTTGTATTTCTTCTTCGGAGAAATGTCTATTCAAGTCTTTGGCCCATTTTTTAATTGGGTCGTTTGTCTTTTTATTGTTGATTGTAACATCTCTTTATATATCCTGGATATTAAACCCTTATCAGATATGTGATTTCCAAAAAATTTTTCCCATTGAGTTGGCTGCCTTTTCACCCTTCTACAAAGTCCTGTGAGGTGCAAAAGTGTTTAATTTTGAGGAGGTCCCATTTATCTAATTTTTCTTTTGTTGCACATGCTTTGGGTGTAAGGTCCAAGAAACCACCACCAACGACAAGGTCTTGAAGATGTTTCCCTACATTTTCTTCTAGTAGTTTTATGGTCCTGGCTTTTATATTTTGATCTTTGATCCATTTTGAGTTGATTCTTGTATAGGGGGTGAGATAGGGGTCGTCTTTCATTCTTTTGGTTATAGATATCCAGTTCTCCCAACACCATTTGTTGAAGAGACTGGTGTTTCCCATTAGCGTGGGCTTGGTAGGTTTTTCAAAAACCAGTTGACTGTATAGGTGAGAGTATATTTCTGGATTCTCAATTCTATTCCACTGATCGCTGTGTCTATCTTTATGCCAGTACCACGCTGTTTTGACCACGGTAGCTTTGTAATATGTTTCAAGGTCAGGCAGTGAAATTCCTCCCACATTGTTCTTCTTTTTGGTTAAATTAACTCCTAGGTATTTGAGTCTTTTTGTTCTATTGAAAACGGAATTTTCCTCCTGATTTCCTCTGCAGATTGTTCAGTACTACTGTACATAAACATTACTGATTTTGGCGTGTTGATCTTATATCCTGCCACTTTGCTGAACTCATTTATTAGTTCAAGTAGCTTTGTTGTGGATACTTCAGGATTTTCTAAATACAGGATCATGTCATCCGCAAACAGTGAGAGTTTTACTTCCTCTTTTCCTATTTGGATGCCTTTAATTTTTTTGTCTTGTCTAATTGCCCTAGCTAGAACTTCTAGTACAATG
>JAKSZT010054557.1:2687998-2720977 GCA_026826555.1 Tolypeutes matacus
CCCATGAACTCCATTACTTTTCTGTTCAGGATTTCAAATTCTTCTTTGCATTCGCTCAATGTCTTCTTGATGTCATCTCTCTTTAACTGTATTGTCTTTCATCTCATTAATTTGATTTTGGAAATTTGTGCTCATCTCACTGATTAGTTCTCTCAAATTCTGCATCTCTTTTGGGACTTTGATGTATTCCTTTTCTTGGGCCATGTCTTCTGTTTTCTTAGTATGGCTCATAATATTTTGCTGGTGCTTAGGCATCTGGTTAGTTGTATTTTACTTAGATGCTCTATCTCTCTCTCTTTTATGGGGTTTTAGTGGCAGGAGGCTGTGAGTTACCACAGCTCTTTGTTTTTTGGCTCAACCTTGATGTTAGGATTGTTCTGCTGGTTGCTCAAAACTGGGCACCGGACCAAGTAATTGGTTGTAGAGTCGTTTCCTAGGGCCTTGGGCAGGGAGGCTATAGAGGCCTGGAAAAAGCTTCTCCTATTTATTTTTAATTTTCCTATGTGCACTTCCTTGGTCTGCCAGAAGATGGCGCTCTTTGGTAGCTCTCAATTCAATGCCTGGTTGGAGTGTATTTGTTGTGACACAGACCAGATCAGTGTGATAGAGCTTCCTGTCTGGGGCCTAAGAGTCTTGTAATTCAAACTTTCTGAGACAGTTCTCCAGTCTTCTCTGGTAGCCCCTTCCCTTTTCCCAGCTAGGAAATATTTCCACTCCCCTCTGAATCCTCAACAATCAGTCCCTGTTAGTAGAGGAGGAGATTGGGAGGTTTGTATATTTTCAGCCCCTTGCAGCCTGCAAGGAAACAATGGCGCAGCCCCACCCGGCCTGGAAGGGCTCTGGGGACAGGGCAGACCAAACCTGCGAGTCCAAAGCAGGGTCAGCCCCAGGCTCTCTCTCCCCTCTCCTGTGGTGTCCTCAACAATTAGTCCAGGCTAGAAGAGAAGGAGGTTGCGAGGGTCGGATTTCTCCAGTCCTTCCTAGGCTCCCAGGGCAAACCACCATGTGGAAGGGTCCATGGGGCTCCACAACCCAAATTTGCAGGTCAGAACCTGAGTCAGCCTAAGGCTGTGTCCCTCTCGCTACCTTTCCGGGAGTGGTAGATCCCTGGAGCCCCCTTTGTCTGTGGTCGCAGGCCCAGAGACCCGAGAATTCTAAAGAGTGTGGGGAGGGCGGTGGCAGCAGCAGTCGCTGCTGGTTCCAAGTCACGGTTCTGTCGTCGCGATTTCCCTCTTTTGTCCCTCTCTTCTCTGGGTGGTGTGCAGCCTTCACCTGCTATCCTAAACCCTAGAAGATCTATTTTGGGGCTATTTCAGCCTGTCCTCTAGCTATTTTTCTGGAGAAGAGATTCCCGTGTCTTACTAGTCTGCCATCTTCCCGGAAGTCCCCACCCTGTGTTCTTGTAATGCTGTGTGGAAGGTCCACAGGAGCCCTGGTGGGGGTTGGAGGGATCATCATTACCATATCTGTGTCATTGGCACCACTGTGTGATTTTTTGGGACCCCCTTCCCCACCCCAGCCATTGACTGTGCTAAGGCCACTTTTGCTCCCCTCCCCTGGCCATCCACCTTCTGGCTCATGCCTTCTCATCCCTCAGGTCCCAATCTCTGACCCACCCAGTGGAGAAACCTGGAGGTTTCTCATGACCTCCTGTGTGACCCCAGCCTACCACTTGGCCCACTGGGAAGACTGGGATGGAAGCTGTCTCCAATCCCTGCTTAACATTGTGGTCACCACAGATACTCCACAAATACCTGGGGTTAAGTGAAGAAATGTACACAAATAGCAAATCAGTATACCATTATCGCCCATTGTCTGCTGCTCAGCACCGAAGAGGTGGGTGCTGCTATCCTGGTTTTCTACAGGCATGAATGAGGCTCAGAAAGAGTGAGCACCTACCCAAGGCTTCCCGGCAGTGAGGTGACATGTGACCTCAAGCCCAGCATCTTTCCATTCCATTTCCCATTCTGTTAGATTGTTTTGTCTTCGGGGTTAGGTTGTAGCTCTCATTTTAAAAATTTTAGGACTATTGAGCAAAATATTTCTTTATAATTTAAAAACATCCTGTCTCCAGATGGAGTTTACAGAGCAAGTGACCCAGTGGTCACTTGGTGCAGACATATCCAGGATTGGCAGTGATGTCCTCTCAGTTCACTGCAGGGTTCAGCTGGGGCCTTTATTTAATAAGTTTGCTTTAGGATATATGCAGGATTGTGTGTGGGAAGCAGCTGGGGGCCACCTGCAGAGGGGAACTGGGCCCTGGGAGGGCTCCTAGCTCAACACTGGGCCTGACCAGCTGAGGCTTCCATGGCTCCCCTTCTCCCTTTTAGCCCTTCAGCCATTCTTCAGTTCTCTTACTGTTGTCATCATGCCACTCGTTTTCACAGTGCTCTTCTCTCAGGCATGGTCACTGTGCATGGTGACAGCCCCACACCTCCACTGCTTTCTCTTCCACTGGGAAGGGGGCAGAGAGAATGGAATCATTCAGAGAACCCAGACTCATCCCAGATACACGAGAACTAAATCCCTCCCAAACTCTGTGATCTGTTACTTGATTCTGGTTATACCAATAAAGGGCCCTTTTTTTTTTCCATTAAGGCTGGTAGAAACATGAAAGATTTGTAATTCCTGATGAGGGCAAGGGTGGAGAGAGGAGTGTTTCGAACAGTTTTTCTGGAGGGTGAGTTGGCAGGACCTCCTCAAAATTAGAAGCCTTTAGCCTGAGGCCATAGTTGAGCCTCCAGTGCCTGCCCTGCAGAGTGATGCACCTGGTGCTGAGGGGCACAGGTGCAGGGGCCACCACATCATGGCCTGCCCTGGGATGCACCTGGCAGGCCAGCAGCAGGGTAAGGCTGACAGGTGGCATTCCATACTCTAGTGTGCAGGACAGCTGCCGAAAAACGAGGTGGTTGGTGTATTCTGAGAGAGGGGGGCGACACCACACATTTTGGAGTGAAGGTCAGAATAGTGTGCAGGAGGATCCCACTGTGATGCACTAGAAGGACACACACTGATCTCTGGGGAGAAGGTAACTGAAGACCCTTTCCTCTCTTTATTGGATTATTTGAATTCTTTCATCGATAACACAAGGTACCTTTGTTTTTCTTTTTTAATTATAGTAACATATGTACAATTCGATTTTTTCCCATTTTAACCACTTTCAAGTGTACAATACAGTAGTATTAATTACATTCACAATATTGCACTACCATCACCAACATCCATCACCCCAACTCTTTCATCACTTCAAATAGAAACTTTGCATCCATTAAATAGTATCTCCTCTTTCCCCTCATCCCCAGCCCCTGGTAACCTGTAATCTATGGTCTGTCTCTATGAATTTGCTTTTTCTGAGTAAGCAAGAGCATACAGTGTTTGTCCTTTTGTGTCTGGCTTATTTCATCCAACTTGATGTCTTCAGAGTTCATCCAGGTTGTAGCATGTATCTGAACATACTTTACAGCTAAGTAATAGTCCATTGTGTGAATATCCATGTTTTGTTTATCTATTCATCTGTTGATGGACACTTGGGTTGCTTAGGAGATACTTTTTTTTTTTTTTTAAGATTTATTTATTTATTTATTCCCCCCTTGCTGCTTGTGCTTGCTGTGTCCATTTGCTTTGCATTTTTCTCTGTTTGTCTCCATTTTGTTGGGTCATCTTGCGCCAGCTCACTGCGCCATGCGGGCTGTCAGCTCACCACGCCATGCAGGCCGACTTGCCTTCACCAGGAGGCCCTGGGAGTTGAAACCGGGCCCTCCCATATGGTAAACAGGAGCCCAACCAATTGAGCCACAGCCACTTCCCCAGGAGATACTTTTGAAATTTAAAAGACGTTTAAAATCACAGATGGTGCTCCTCATAGCTGATGGAGCTGCCCCAGGATGGAGTCACTACCCAGGGTTGAGAATGGCTGCCCCAAGGCCTTGCATGTTCATGGGTCCCCTGGCCCCAAGGCCCTCCAGGAGGTGTCTCACTACTTTCCCCAATCTGGTCTCCCATGTTTGTCTACATGTGTTCTTTACCATAGTCCTTCAGCCAAATCAGCCATTATCCAAACTGTCTAGGACTTTCTTGCCTCTGTGATTTTGCTGGTATTCTTTCAGCCTGTGCCACCCTTTTCTCCCTTTCCTGCTGTGCAGGGTGTTACCTTCTTTCCAGGCCCACCTTAGGTGCCTCCTCCTCTTTGGAGTCCTCCCATTTCTTCCCTCCCCTTTCCCAGCCAAAGTGATGTTGGGCCTGGTTCTTAGGCCCTCTTCACTTGTCCCATCCCTTCAAATGGGATGCCAAACCGTTGGCTTTTGTTTTAATTTTTTTTTTTTTTTTAATTCTATTTATTCCTCCCTCCCCCGCTGCCACCGCTTCTGTTCCCTGTCTGCTCCCTGTGTCCACTCGCTGTGCGTTCTTCTGTGTTTGCTTGTCTTCTCATCTTCTCTTTAGGAGGCACCAGGAACCGATCCTGGGACCTTGCGACATGGAAGAGAGGCACTCAATTGCTTGAGCCACCTCAGCTCCCTGGTATATTGTGTGTCTCATTGTCCTTTTCCTCTGTGTCTCTTTTTTGTTGCATCATCTTACTGCACCAGCTCTCCGCGTGGGCCTGCTATTGCCTTCACCAGGAGGCCCCAGAAATCGAAACCAGGACTTCCCGTATGGTAGACAGGAACCCAATCGCTTGAGCCACATCTGCTTCCCCCTTTGGCTTTTGTTAGTAAGTTTCCACTGGACTTTTCTTTTGGCTTGTATGAGCCTATACTCTCCTGCTTTTCTTTGTAAACTTCTCGGCTGGCTTCTCTTCTTCTGTATCCCTGACTACTGGAGGAGCCCAGGGCTCTGTCCTGCATACAACTCATCAGGGTAATCTTATCCCTCCCTTAGTTTTAAATACCATCTGTGAATTATAAAAGACTACTTTACTCAACTTGATACCTGCAGTTCTGTTCTAAATGACAGTGTGAAAATTCCCAGGGAGACTGGGGCGCACAGAGTTGGGCCATGCATAGTATAACCTTCAGAGTGATGTACCCAGACCCTGGTAGGGTTTGTTCCTAGGATGATAGGGTAGCTCCCTTTCATTCTAGGAAAGCTTTATTACAGTGATAGACATGTGATAAAGTCATCGCCCATTCTTGCAGTCTAAGAAACTTTCTTTGAATAGATGAAAATATAATACCCACTTCTATTCCTGCCCTTCCATCCCATCCTTCCCATAGTAACCATTTCTTAGGCATTCCTGTTCATCCATACAGTGTTTTTTTGCAAATACTAGTCCATGGTCCTGGATTTGCAATTCTTAATCCCCAAAGGCTCTAGAAATGGAAATTTTAAAAAAGCTTGGCACAAATTCATTGAACCATAAAACCCACTGTGAACTGAGAGAAGGCTAATTTTTTTTTTTTCAGTCCTTAGTATGAGTCTTTATGCATTTTTATTTGGAAATATTAAGATGTTTGAATAACAGGTATTGAACCAGATCCCATGGGGGTATAATATAATATATGGCATATATACAAAACCTTCTTAGTTCCAAAACACACCTGGCCTCATCAGGGTTGGATGAGGGCTTATAGACACCTGGAAATGCTTGTCTTCCCCACCTTGCATAAGACGCAGCACATTGGATGTTCTGCAACTTGCGGTAAATCCTGGAGGTGCTGGGTGGAGGAATCACATGAGAGAATTGGGAGGAATGTCCATTGCACATACCAGCACATTCCTGGAAAGTTGAAGCCAGCCAGCCAGCTACAAAAAGTGAGGTAAAGTCC
This sequence comes from Tolypeutes matacus, assembly GCA_026826555.1. Classification (NCBI taxonomy): domain Eukaryota; kingdom Metazoa; phylum Chordata; class Mammalia; order Cingulata; family Chlamyphoridae; genus Tolypeutes; species Tolypeutes matacus. The sequence continues at coordinate 2,693,764 of JAKSZT010054557.1, forward strand.
TATGGAGCTTCACCATAAGAAAATCAGTCAGTGTGAAATACTGTGTTAATAGAAGGAAGAAAAAAACGTGATCATCTTAATGGATTCAGAAAAGACATTTGACAAAATCTAGCACCCTTTCTTAAAAACAACACTGAGAATACTAGGAATGCAAGGAAAGTTTCTCAACATGATAAAGGTCATTTATGAAAAACCCACAGTTATCCTACTCAATGGTGGAAGAATGAACCACCCCCACCCCCCACCCCACCCGAGTCAGGAACAAGACAAGGATGCCCACTTACCCCACTATTATTCAACATTGTACTAGAATTTCTAGCCAGAACAGTTAGGCAAGAAAAAAATAAAAGGCATCCAAATTGAAAAAGAAGTAAAACTATCTCTACCCACAGATGACATGATACTATACAGAGAAGATTGCAACGAATCCAAAAGAAAGCTACAAGAGCTAATAAAGTGAATCCAGCAAAGTTGCAGGGTACAAGATCAACATGCAAAAATCAGTTGTATTTCTGTACACCACCTTGAACAGTCTGAAAAGGAAACCAATAAAACATTTCCATTTATAATAGCATCTAAAAGAATAAAATATCTAGAAAAAATTTAATCAAGGCTGTAAAAGATACATACACTAAAAACTATAAAACATTGCTGAAAGAAATTAAGGTAGGCCTAAATAAATGGCAAAACATCCCATGTTCATGGATTAGAAAACTTAATATTGTTAAGATATCATTACTGGCCAAGCAATCTACAGTCAGCGCAGTTCTGCTCAAAATTCTAGCAACCATTTTTGCAGAAATGAAAAACCAATCAAATTCCTATGGATTTGCAAGGAACTCCGAGTAGCCAAAAACATTTTGAAAAAGAACAAAGTTGGAAGACTCATACTTTCTGATTTCAAAATTGACTACAAAGCTAAGTTGTCAAAAACATGGTACTGGTTTAGACAATGTGATAAAGATTTAGAAACCAGTGGAATAAAATTAAGAGTTCAGAAATAAAACTCTTATATTATGGCCAACTGGTTTTTTACAAAGGTACCAAGTCTATTCAATAGGGAAAGAAATTGTCTCTTCAACAATTGGTGCTGGGACGACTGGAAATCCACATGTAAAAGAATGAATGTGAGGGAAGCGGCTGTGGCTCAATCAGTGGGGCTCCCGTTTACCATGTGGGAGGCCCCGGGTTCAGTTCCCGGGGCCTCCTGGTGAGGGCGGGCCCGCCCGCACGGCGTGGTTGGCTGACCCAGCGAGCGCAAGCAGCAAGGGGGGGATAAATGAATAAATAAATAAAATCTTTAAAAAAAAAGAATGAATGTGGACACCTATCTCACACCATATACAAAAATTAACTCAAAATAGATCATCGACCTAAATATAAGAGCTAAAACCATAAAACTCTTGGAAGAAAACTTAGGGGAAAATCTTCGGGACCTTGTATTTGGTGACGGAGTCTTAGCTATGATACCAAAAGCATGAGCAACAAGAGAAAAAATAAATTCGATTTCATCAAAATGTAAAATTTTTGTATATCACAGGACATTATTAAGAAAGTGACAAGACAACCTATGGAATGGGATAAACTATTTGGACACAATGTATCTTTATATATCCAGGATGTATAAAGAACCCCTATAACTCAACAACAAAAAGACAAACAACCCAATTTAAAAAGAGGCAAAGGACTAGAATAGACTTTTCTCCAAAGAAGATATACAAATGGCCAATGAGCATGTGAAAAAATGTTCAACATCATTAGTCATTAGGAAATGTAAAAATAAAAACCACAATGATATACCACTTCACATCCACTAGGATGGCTACTATATAATATAAATAATAATAAGTGTTCGTGATGATGTAGAGAAATATTTATCCTTGTGCTCTGCTGGTGGCAATGTAAAATGGTGCAGCCGCTGTGGAAAACCATATAGAGTTACATATGACCCAGCAGTTCCACTCCTAGGTATATCCCAAAAGAACTGAGCACATTGGGGAACAGCTACTTGCACACCACTACTCATAGCATTATTTACAATAGCCAAAAGGTGAAAACAGCTCTGTGTCTGTCAACAGATGAATGGATAAACAAAATGTGGTATGTGGTATGTACATACAATGGAATATTACTCAGCCATAAAAAGGAATGGAGTTATGAGACATACTGAACCTTGAAAACATTCTGCTATGTGAAATAAGCCAGATACAAAAGGACAAATAATGATTTCACTTAAATGAAATATCTAGAATAGGCAAGTTCATAGAGACAGAGTTACCGTGGCTGGGAAGGGAGAAGAATGGGGAAGTATTGCTTAATAGGTATGGGGTTTCCGTTTGAGATGATGAAAAAAATTTGGTAATGGATCATATTTATGGTGGCACAACTTTGTCGCTGGACTTGCTGTCCCTGAATTGTACACTTAAAAATGGTTCAAAGAAGGAAAGTCTCCTAGGTCATGTATATTACTAGAAGGAAAGATAAAAACTGTAACATGGGAATGTATAAGATAATAAAACTTCATGTAAAACATGAATATTGCATATTGCATATATGACTGTTTTTACAAAATATAGATACAAATATATTAGAGAGAAGGAGAAAGAATAGCAGCTATGTATGCCAGACTAGGCATAGAGAGATTGAGAGGTGGTAAGGTTTGTTTGGTTTTTGTTTATTATTATTGGAATAATGAAAGTGCTTTGGGAGTGGTTGGGGTGATGAATGCACAAACATGTGATTGCACCAAATACCATTATTGTACTCTTTGGGTGGATTTATGCTTTATTAACATGTATCAATAAAATTGGGGAAAAAAGCTTAAAAAGGACAGGAAATATAGTTTGATCAGTCCTTTTTGGTTTGATGTAGTTATGGATGCTGACAGGGACGTGGATATACCTCAGTGGTTGAGCACCTGCTTCTCATATACAAGGTCCTGGGTTCAATCTCTGGTACCTCTGAAAAAAAATGTTTAATGTCAAGTTTGTGTGATATATGTGTTACCTCAGTTAAAAAAAAAAAAGTGCTAGGGAGGGGCTGGGCCTGGTGTGAGGGGCAAAATCATCATCTTCCAAGATACACCAGCAGTCAGCTAGAAAACTTAGTGAAGAAAAGACCGAATTTGCAACAGCAGTAAAAATGCAAAATGTCTACAATTGGATTAACATGCCTGTGCCAGGTCTGTGAGAAGATTACTCGCCAGACCTCCGAGAGAGCCAGAATACATACCTTGATGGAGGGAACAGGTACACTGTGCTTGTGTGGGGAATTCAACATTATGAAGATGTGAGTCCTCTAAAGCAGTCTTTGGGTAACATGTTCCTAATAAATTTACAAAGACCTTGGGCTGGGGGGGGCGGGGGGGATTAGACAAGAAGATTCCCTGGGGTGGGGGATGGGGAGCTGGTGTCTGGGAACAGAGGTGGGAGAGAGACTTTCACCACAATTTAAGATTTTGTACCATATGTATGTATTACCTAGAGAAAAAATAAAATGTGAAAAGAACTACCTTGCCATTTACATGCTGATATCCTTTAGATTTAAATCTTTAGCCCCCTTAGTCCCTGTGTCTCCCCTGCCCCCCAGCCTCCTACCTCCCAACACCTGATTCACTTCTCTACTTGGCTGTCAGACTGGCAGTTCACACTTGATGGTGCCAGGATGGAACTCCCACTGCCCTCTGAACCTGCTCCTCCCAAATTTCCCTCCTCCCCCAGCTACGAGCCACCAGGGGCCCTGCTTTCTCCAGGGCTCTGTTCCTTTCCCTCTCCTTTCCCTCTGACTCTGTCAGTGTCTTATCTCTCTACCCCAGAGCCCCACCACCTTCCCAGTTAAGGTCATCCCTGCCTAACAGCTTTCCCACCTCTCCAACCCTTCCATCCTTACCCTGCCCCTACATTTCTCAGCCAACATGCCCCCGGGGCCCCAAAAGTCAAGTCAACTCTACAGCGTCTCATTGTGCTTAGACTTCCATCTAGACTATCTAGACAGGGGTACTGGCTGCTGCCTTCTGGCCCTGTTTCACCCTCCTCCTCACTTCCTCCCTCACCAAGGCTGCCTCTCCAGCCAAGATCTTCCTTGCCTTGGGACTTGGGGACCTTGTCTCCTCCCCTGGAATGCCCTCCCTCTGGCTGACAGTGCACCCCTCTTGGTCTCATCCTGTAGGTTTCGGCTTTTCAGGATGGCTTTGTCCCTGTCCCCCAGTAGCTCTCCACTCCCTGTCTCCTAGCCACTTTCACCTACAGCAGACTGCCCTCTTCAGGTCCTTCTTAGCATTTTCACAATCTGCCTGTATTAGTCAGCCAAAGGGGTGCTAATGTGAAATACCAAAAATAGGTTGGTCTTCATAAAGGGTATTTATTTGGGGTAGAAGTCCACAGATACCAGGCCATAAAGCATTAAGTTTCTTCTCTCACCACAGTCCATTGCCACGTGTTAGAGCAAGACAGCTGCTGGCGTTTGCCAGGGTTCAGGCTTCTTGGGTTCCTCTCTTCCTGGAGCTACATTTCTCTCCGGGCTTAGCTCCTGTTTCCTCCACAAGGTCAGCTGTAGATGATCAGGCGAACGGCTCGCTTCTCTTCTCCTGGGGCCTTCTTTCCAATATCAAAGCTGCTTCTCAAAAGACTGCTTCAACTCTGTTCTTGCCTTGCCTTTTATATTCAATTCCCCACCCACCAAAGGGGTGGGGCTTAACGCCCTACCGACGTGGCCCAGTCAATGCCCAGATTAAGAGATCAGTTTACAAGCATGATCCAATTATATTTTTGGAATTCATAATTACATCAAACTGACCAACTGCAACACTGCCCTACCTTGTTTTTCCTTTCCTTTCCTTCCTTTATTGTTTGTATTCTTCTATTAGTATTAAACTCCTCACAAGCAAGAATCTTATCTGTTTAGTTACTCCTTCTGCACTTTGAGTGGTATCTGGCATTTAATAGGCGCTCAGGAAATATATGTTGAATGGAATGAATTATATTAGTGGTTTCCCAGTAACTTACTCTTTCTTTCAAAACATGCTCTGGAGCTCCTGCCGTGGTCCACATCCTGCTCTGATGGATGTAGCAGAAAGCATGCTGGGCATATGCATCCCTGGAGCACGTGTAACTTGTGGATTCCTTCAGTAGGATGCAAGCTATTTACTCAGTGCATAGAATAGGCCAGTGTTTTGTCTTGCACCTTTATGCTGAGCCAGCTTCCTCTTGTCCCATCCCTGCGGCTAAGTGCTTTGTCCCTCCCTTAACGCTCCTGCTTTCAGAGGCCTGGGCTCACATCCTGACTGGTGTAACTCCATTGTCTTGTCTCTTCACTTTGCAGAGGAATGTTTGCTGGGGGCTTGAAGGAGATGGAGCAGGAAGAGGTCCTGATCCACGGCGTGTCCTACGATGCCATGTGCCAAATCCTGCATTTCATATACACCTCCGAGCTAGAGCTCAGCCTGAGCAATGTGCAGGAAACACTGGTTGCTGCCTGCCAGCTTCAGGTGAGGCTTGCCTCGTTGAGCAGGGCAGACCTATACTCAGGCGGGGTCTCCCCAAGGTACCCACCGGGCAGTGCCTTTGGCGTGAAGGTGGGTCAGGAGGGTGAGGATGCCAACAACGAAGAGACTAGTGTGGGGGACGATCTCTTGGGCATGTGCGCAGCCTCAGCCAGCCCCGGCAGCTAAAACAGAGCTTCTCCCAATGCCTCCTGGACTCAGGTTCCTCTTCTGCCTTTGCTATTTTTTTGCTGGTTTCTTTCCCTCTACGCGTTGACTCTGCCCTTGAGAAAATCCCACATGTAAACCAAAGGCCAACCCTGAAGGCTGGCATGTGGTATCCCAGTGCTCTCGTCTCTTGCGATGCTGAGCTTCCCTGGCATTACTGCATAGGCCCTTTCTGTCTCTCTGCTACACCTTGTCTCTGATCTCTTCAAGACTGTTTTTTTCTTTAAATATTTGTTTTCCTCCAGAATTCAGAAAGTTTCCTGAGGGTCTGACAGTACAACTTACATTTTAGAAATTTCTAGTGAGTGTTAGAAGTGTGGGTGCAGTAAAACCAGGCTGGGCCTGCAAATGCCTTTGTCCTAAGACCTATTGGTCAGACAGCCTAAGACATCTCTTTCTACATTTCTTAGAAGTGAAATGAAATGCTACATTGAGTTCATTAGTCTCACCCTTTTTCAGGTCAGAGTGTATTTCGGTCAATTAAAAAAACTCAAGTCAAAGAAAAACCAACCTGTCGTGGGGTCTTCGGAGACCCTAGTCTGCGTGAGCAGGCCATGGCAGCCTCCCAGGTCCTATAACCCACAGATTGGCAGGAGGGAGGCACTCAATTGTTGGATTGATTTGGGGTGTTTGCTTGATGGGGAGGTGGAATTAAGCCAAAGCAGCCTTTATTGGGGGGAGAATTTCCCTGCCTTCTTTTGTTCAGAGCCTTCTTCTGTCCCCACTGTCCTGTCAGTGTTGCTTTGAGGACTCTCCTCTGACTTCTGTGCTCAGTAGCCTCTGGCCCACGTCCACCCAGAGGGTTCTCAGCAGGGCTGAGGTCAGGCTGTCCATCCGCTCCTCACCTTACTCCCACTGCCCTGCTTGAGCTCCCCTCTCCATTTCCCTGCCCAGGTTTTGGTATAGCCAACACCTCCATGTTTCCCTGGACCTTTACATTTCTAGTCCCTCTATCCAAGTCGTGACAAGGCATCCTTTTAAATGTTACTTGCAGCTCTCTCTGTTGTCTATTTCTATCTCCCTTTTCCAGGTCTCCAATCTACCTCTCAGCTGCTCTCTTTTCTTCCTACTTCTCTTCCTCTGCTCTGATTGTGCCCGCAGACATCAGATTATCTTCCCAAAGAAGACTTCCCTCTCTCACTCAGCCACTCACAGCTGAGGCTTCAGCCAGTGCTCCTTGGGCCCCAGGCAATGTGGCCCTGTGCCTCACTTCTTGAGTAGCTCTGCTTTGTTTTATTTTTAATATATTGGACTCAAAGTGTCCAGGCTTACCAGATCATATTTGTTCATGTGCTCAGCGACTGTCTGTAACTTGTCCCCTGTGTGTGTTCCCTGCCCTAGGCCTGGGCTCCAGTCCATATTCTTCACAGTATTCCCAGAGACCTGGGTCCAAATCCCAGCGAGACCATCCCAGTCGGGTAACCCTGAGCAAATCAGTTCTCTCCTCCGAGCCTCTTACAGGTCTCCTACCCAGGACAGGCCTAAGACAGTTTCTCCTCTGCACACAACCCCGCTGCTCAGAAAAGGCTTGGAGGAGGGCCACACTGGACTTGCCACGGGGCTCTTTTTCCCAAGAAGCTACATTTTAGGTCTACTCAGACACCATTTTCTTTTACATTCTAACAAGAACCTGGTCTTTAGCATCCTGACCCATGACAAACCAAACCATAGTGTTTTAGGAAGGAGAGGCAAAAGCAGAAGACCCTCTAAGGCAGAAAACAGTTAATTAAGGGAAAACTGTTAGGACCTAGCAAAGCACTGTGAGACATTTGGTATAAGACCAATGCTTGCCTGTTAATTTGCAAATTTCCATTTGGCCCTTAGAAGATTATCTGGCAAGAAGCAAATGTCTGTTGAAGTAGAATAAAGAATATTTTAAATGTTTATTATTTATTATTATTTGCTTCAGATACCAGCAAAATTACTCTATGTGCAAACATAGTTAGTTTTGATGATGCTAGATCAGCAAGGTAGTCCCATTTTAAGAGAAATTTGAAAGTCCTGTTTTCCTAAAGAATTGGTAGATACCTGGCTTGTGCTCCTGGGGAGTTGTCTGCAGAAGCCTTTATTTCATTTCACTCTTCCATGTTTTGGTTTTATGCTCCTAGGGTGCTCTTTAACAGTCCTTGGGGCCCTGGGGCCTAATTCTCTGCTTCCAATTGATCCCTTTTCTCTCTCTCTCACCCTCCTTCCAACCAACTGATACTTCTGCATGGTTGGAAAAGGGGGGCGGGGCACAGAGCCATTTGGGAGTCTCTGTGCTAACTATAGTCTAGCATGTCTCCACCCAGAGAGCCTCAGGAGGATTTGCTGTGAGTTAGGTGCCTAGGGTGGGGCTGGGCGGGAGTGTCTGTGAACACTCTGCAGGGGATTCTGATGCACGTTGTCGGTTCAGGTCCTGCTCCTGAGGAAGGAAAGGCCACTTTCCTGTGCCTGCAGCTCTGGCTAAGCCTGGAGATGGCAGGATTTCTGGCCGAATAAGAGTTGGGTATGGTTTTGGTTCCAGCACTTTTATAGAGTCAGACTCTTCTATGGAGCCCGGGAGTGGGGTTTGGGGTCACAGGTCCCGTGTGATATCTGAAGTGTTGCCCTTTTCTGCCACTTCCTGCATCCCTGGAGTTCTAGTACTTTTAATTAGACAGTAACTGACATATACTAATGGTCTTCTATGTGTCACGTATTTTCTGTGCACTGTCACTTTTAATTTTTCCTTTCTGCTTTAACTGCCCCCATTTTACAGATGAGGGGACTGAGGCTCAGCCTAAGTCAGTATCTGAGCCAGTATTTAAGCCCAGGCAGTCTAGTATGAAGCCAGTTGTCTTAGGTGTGTCGGAGGTAAGCACAGCACTGGGCCTGGGTGAGGAAAGGTCGGGGCCTTGCTTTCTTCCTGGGGACCAGCTGCCGCAGATAGCCGTGTGAGCTGCGTTTCTGCTGTTATCTTCTGTCTCTTCCCCCAGATGCCAATCCCCGGCCTGGGCTTGAGTGGGTGTCATTCTTTCTGCAGATCCCAGAAATCATTCACTTCTGCTGTGATTTCCTCATGTCCTGGGTAGATGAGGAGAACATCCTCGATGTCTACCGGCTGGCGGAGTTGTTTGACTTAAGCCATCTGATCGAGCAGCTGGACACCTACATCCTCAAAAACTTTGTGGCCTTCTCGCGGACTGACAAGTACCGCCAGCTTCCCCTGGAAAAGGTCTACTCCCTCCTCAGCAGCAACCGCCTAGAGGTCTCCTGCGAGACGGAGGTCTACGAGGGTGCCCTGCTCTACCACTACACCCCGGAGCAGGTGCAGGCCAACCAGATCTCGCTGCATGAGCCACCCAAGCTCCTCGAGACGGTGCGCTTCCCCCTGATGGAACCCGAGATCCTGCAGCGGCTCCATGACAAGCTGGACCCAGGTCCGCTGAGGGACACGATAGCCAGCGCCCTCATGTACCACCGGAACGAGAGCCTGCAGCCCAGCCTGCAGGGCCCTCAGACGGAGCTGCGCTCAGACTTTCAGTGCGTTGTGGGCTTTGGGGGCATCCACTCCACACCATCCACCGTCCTCAGTGACCAGGCCAAGTACCTGAACCCCATGCTGGGCGAGTGGAAGCACTTCACCGCCTCCCTGGCCCCCCGAATGTCCAACCAGGGCATCGCAGTTTTGAACAACTTTGTGTACTTGATTGGTGGGGACAACAACGTCCAAGGATTCCGTGCTGAGTCCCGATGCTGGAGGTAGGAAAAGGCCCTTGACTGCTTTTACCTGCAGCTGACACTGGGGTGCAGGAGTCATGTATCAAAAGGGCTGGGGTTGTCCAATGCTCAGGTAGGAAACACATTCCACAAGGTCAAGATATCCTGGGGAGGAAGGTGTGGTTCCCCATCTGCCTTTTACATTGCTACAGCTTGTCAGGGATACTCCTATTTTATAGAATAAAGTCCAGGTTAATCACAGGCTGAGGATGGCAATGAGATCAGAAAAAAAGGGCCTGCAATGTTCTCCTCTCTTGTCACCTTCTTCTTCTCAGAAGCCCACTCATCCGTGATCACACCCTGCTTAGTCTTGTGGAGAGGGGCTGGATTGTGAGTAAGCAGGCTGCACTCAAACTGGCTGAGTATGAGGAGAAGAGGGCCCTTGGCAGGAGGGGGCAGTTAGGCCTCAGAAGGAGGGGGCCGAGGTGCTGAAAAGCATTGAGCCAGGGCTGCTGTGTCTTCCCTCTGGCTCTCTCTTGAGCTTTTGTTTTGTTTTGTTTTGTTTTGTTTACTGGGAGGTCCCAGGGATCAAACCCGGGTCCCTCCATATGGGAGACGGACACCCAACCATTTGAGCCACATCCGTCCCCCCTCTCTTGAGCTTTGAATGTCTTGTGTCAGCTCCCCTTGGCCTGTCCTCTGAGGTCTTCTCTCATATCCACCAGCCCGGTGGAAGGTGGCATCCTGCTGCTGCCTCCAAGTAGGCAGTCCTCAACCCAGGGGAGCAGTCAAGGCCAATGTGCATTGCTGAGCCTCATGCCAGATTTCCTCATGCCTGTGGTCAGATGTATATTGGGCATGAGGTTCAAGAATGTGTTTTGTGGACTGCTGTAGGTTATAGGATACTTCTAGCTCTATGGGCCTGAGGCTGTGATCCCTACTGATTGATCTCTTTGGGCAGAACAAGGGAAAGAAGTCAAGTCCCCACAGCCTCAGCTACCATTAGATTTCCAGGGGCTCCTCCACTCTACTTTGGTTTGACTTCTTAAGATTTTATCCACGTAGGAAGTCTCTAATCTTGAGAGCTGAAAAATGGTGCTGCAGAGAGACATCTTCGCTAGCTGCTTTTCTGCACCTGTGAGCTGGGTGCTGACTGAACTTACATTCACGATTCTGTCTTCCAGGGTGAGGGATGGGTAGGGTCTGGCCGGGCCACACCACTCAGGGTCAAGGCAGAGACCACGGCCGAGGTGGAGGCCATTCCTCAGCCTCCTCTGCTTCCCTGGCCCCAGGGAGTGGTTGCTTTCGTTTAACTGATGAGACCCAAACACAGCTTGGCAACTTACTATGAGGAAGGGCAGAGTTCAGAGGGGAGGAGACCCAGAGCCCCCCCAGTGGGCATGGCAGGGCCAGTTCCAGGGTTTCCCTCTGACCAGATCCTGATGCTTCTTTTTCAGGGTGCTCAGTTTCCCAGCTGCAGGGCCAAGGCCAGTTCTCCCTGCTAAGAGTGACCCACAAACTTCCACACACCTCTCTCACAGAGTATTCCAATCTCTGCCCAATGGAAGGCGGAGGCCACAGTATACCTGGCAGGGGGCCTGAGGACTTTCACACAGAGCCATCCTGGTGGGTGACAGCTGGGGACTCTGCCTGTCCCCACACTCCGTCCTCGTGTTACGCACTGTTGATCTCAGGTCCATTCAAGATTGTGGCTTTAATTTCCCTTTTATGAATGTCCCTACATGTGCTGTGAGCTGAAATGGGCCCTTGTAGTCAATAACCACAGCTTCAGATACCAGTTGAGGGTAGTCAGGCCTGCTGGGGTGAGAAGGGTAATGGGCAGAGGGCTAAGTCTGCTGAGTGTCTGAAGATGGGGGTGGGCGGTGGGCACATCCTCACCTGCTGGTGAACCTGCAGTGTGCCGTCATTACAGAAGGAAAGATTCGTTATCTCCCTATGGACTCTTAAAATTGCCAGATGAATCTCTTAATTTGAGTGTTCTGACAGTTTGATTCGCTCTCTCTTTTTCCCTTCTGTAGTTCACTAGCCTTCAACCTACCCTCTCTCAGAATGTAAGAAAACAAGACTTTGTGTTAAATTAGGATTTTTATTTCAAGGAATTTGCCAGGTTGTGTTTTAAAGCATTGGTTCAGGAACTGCATATTAAAAGTTGCCTGTCTTGGAGCAAGTTGCTTTGATTTCTTTCTTCGGTTGCTTCCATCTCACCCACATTGTTGTTCTTTGAAAGTTTTCCATAGCTACAGTCCTGAACACTGTCAGCAGCTTACCTAGGAGTAGTCACATATCCTGACCCCCAGTTAAAATAACTTGTTTTTTTTCCTCTTAGGCATTTCCATGACTATTCTTTTTAAATGGATATGTCATGGAAATATAGAAGAAAAACCACATATTAAATTTTTTAAAAGATTTATTTTATTTATTTATTCCATACACCACCTCATTGTTTGTTCTTGCTGTCTGCTCTCTGTGTCCATTTGCTGTGTGCTGTGTCTGCTCATCTTCTCTTTAGGAGGCACCAGAAACTGAACCTGGGACTTCCCATGTGGGAGAGAGGTACTCAATTGCTTGAGCCACCTCCACTCCCTGCTTTGTTGTCTCTCTCATTGTGTTTCCTTTTTGTGTCTCCTTGTTGCGTCATCTTGCTGTGTTGCCGTGCCAGCCTGTCACACCAGCTCACTGTCTTGCTTGTCTTCTCCAGGAGGTACTGGGAACTGAACCAGGGACTTCCCATGTGGTAGGTGGGAGCTCAGTCACTTGAGCCACATCTACTTCCCCACCTATTAAATTTAACAAGGACTTCAAAATTTTTTTTATATCAACACTAGATTTCACCTCTGAGTTTGCAGTAGGATGATCCAAAGTCTGGATTAAAGTGACTAGAACTATTTATATCTGTATATATGCCAATAAAGTTTCTTTTTATTAGAAAAATACATCTTACTTGAGGATTTATCCTGAAAAAGTAGAAAATTAATCCAATAAAGAGGAAGATATGGGATACATAGGACACAGTGGGGAAATAGAAATTAAACTTTGATTAAATCTAAATTATTAATGTGTAGTATAAATAGATGTATGTTCTTTATCTGAAACCAAAAATCCAAATGAATTCAGCTTAGGAATGTGATGGCCCAAGACCAGAAGGAAGCAAGCGAAAGCATTCCAAGGTCTTACCTCACTCTGGCAGGAGATGAAGATGCTGCCTTGCACCAGACTTAAATTAGGGGAGAGGGGGGCGGCTGTGGCTCAGTCAGTGGGGCTCCCGTTTGCCATGTGGGGGGCCCCGGGTTCGATTCCTGGGGCCTCCTGGTGGGGGCGGGCCCGCCCGCACAGCGTGGTTGGCTGGCCCGGCGAGCACAAGCAGCATGGGGGGGATGAATGAATAAATGGATAAAATCTTTAAAAAAAAATTAGGGGAGAAAAGATGTATACATGAACAGACAGAATTGTGTAGGAAAGGCAGGGAAAGGAGCCACCCAGCCCGTTGACCCGAGCCTGGGCTGCCCTGTCCCCAGCTAAACCTACCTTGGCTTATGCGCTGGTCACTCAGGCCTTAAACGTCATCTTCTCAGGATGCCTTTCCTGGTTGCCTTAAGAAAGCTCTGCCCTCTGCAGCCCCCTCTGCCTGGCAGGTCTCTCTCTCTCTCTCCTTACCCTTCTTTTTTTGTGTGTTGTATTTATACTTGCCTATTACTCTCTTCTCTTTAGCCTGTTTCCCACTCTACAGTAGAAGGCGATAACCTCTCTCTCGAGTTTACCTCTGGATTCCCGTAACTAAGAACCATGCCTGGCACATGACAGGTGGTCAGGAGGGAATATTTGTAGGGTGAATGAATTATTTCCTTGCTGGTAATCCACTCATTGGTTTTTGAATCCATCTAGCGACATTGCATGATCTACCCTGAGCCAGATGAAGTACCTAGAAAGACAGATATACCCCGGTCCTCTGTGAACTTCTTACAAGTTAACCAGGACCCTTTTTATGTGGCTTGTCTCTTCATAATCCCTCATGGTGGCTCTTCTAGGCAGGCATTATCAGCCCACTGGACAGGCGCAGAGACTGAGTGACCTCTGTAGGAAGAGCTGGCATCTAAACTTGTGCTTTGATCTCTTTACTAACCAGCAGATGTCTTAAACCAAAGAAAACTATTTACTCTCCTCTGAGCCAGTTAAAATTGTTAGACTTGTTCTCTTTGTGGTTGCTCTTAACTCTGGATAAATTTGTAAGAGACTGATAACCTTATCCGTGGGCCGTTAAGCAAGGAGGCTTCAGAAGCAGAAGAGTGTCAGTTGCTGGTGCCTGGGTGGTTGCCCAGGGGAAATGGCCAGACATAGGTCAGGGAATGAGTGGGCTTTGGGATCATGTAGTCCTGGCCCCACCTAGTTCTGTGGCCCATCCATACAGCACACCTGCCTGTGGGTCCCATGTGGGCCGAACAGAGCACTGGACTCAGGGGACAGAGAGTGATTCTTCTGCTGGGTTTGGCATCCCCTCAGTCCATAGCCCTGGCCAGACTCTTCGTGCCTCCCCGGCCTTGCTGCAGCCAGCCCCATGTCTGTCTTTCCATGGGAGTCCCTGAAATCTATAGGACCCTGCCCTGAGGGTGTCCACTGGAGAGGGAGACCATGAGAGGTCAGGAAATCCTGAGACTGGGTGACACCTGAACCAGGCTTCACGAAGGATCGGCAGACTGAGGTGTGAGGAACAGTGAGGCTGGCAGGTAGCTGTATGTACAGAGCACATGCAGTGTGACTCCCACAAGGTACACGAAAGGGGATGACCTGTCCTGGGAGCTCGGAGCATGTTCCGAGGGGACTGACCAGCACTCTGAGCAGGGTGTGTCCTGCTCAGACTGTGGGTAATGGGAGGTTGGGGGCAGCTTGAGGCCAGGAGGCTGTCATGCTGGACCAGTCCCAATGGTCCATAGTTGGGGGCCTTCCTGAAAGGGAGCTGGGCCGTGGGGACCATGAGGCAAGACAGGTAGGATTGAAGTGGCTGTAGGCAGCCTGAGGTGGATGGGTGGATGGACTAGAAAGCATCTGAGAGGAAAGCACCCAGGAGGGACTGGCATTATGGGCAGAACCCAGGAGCCAGGCTCTTCGCCACACCTTCCAGGGCTGAATGTTGGGAACCTTACCTGCACTTGGGCGGGCAGGAGACCTGATGGCGTGGCTGGTGGTCAGGCATGCACTGGCAGTAGGGCCAGGGTTCAGGCTGGACTGTGACAAAGGGGCACAGGGTGTGGCTGGGACCTGCTGAGCAAGCTTTCCTGCCTGGCCATGAAGTGCTGTTCTTATGTCTCTCTGCAAAAGGTACGACCCCCGACACAACCGGTGGTTCCAGATCCAGTCCCTGCAGCAGGAGCATGCCGACCTGTGTGTGTGTGTTGTAAGCCAATGCATCTATGCCGTTGCGGGCCGGGACTACCACAGAGACCTGAATGCTGTGGAGCGCTACGACCCCGACACCAACTCCTGGGCCTATGTAGCCCCACTCAAGAGGGAGGTAAGGAAGCCCCCTCTGCAAGAGACTTTCTCGTGCTTGCCTTCTTTCCTGGGGTGTGCAAGGGCCGAGAAGGCCCAAGTATCAGGGCCAGGGCTGGTGAGCTGTTGGTGTCCCTCTGGAGACCTTGTACTGACAACGTGTCAATGGGGGAACACCTGATGCTCGGAAAGCCACCTGGGGAGAGGGCTCAGTCTTGAGTCTCACATGCTGAGACCTTGGTCATGCCATGTTGGCCTCAATAGACTGCTTCAATCCTTTAGTTCAGATGTAGCCAGGAACCCTCCTCTTGTCTGTCCCTTAGCACAGCTGAGATAAGCTGGGACATTGCCAAAGATGTTAAACAGGAGACACAACCTCTCAGCAGCCACATCCTCAGACTTCTCTACCAGACAGCTCCTGGAGGGTTAGGGCCACAGACCCAGGAGTCTTCTAGAAGCCAAAAATGCTTTTGAAGTTTTTGTGTGTGCATGTTAAAAAAAAAAAACAAAAAAAACGTGCAGTTTATGCAATACTTTTATATACTCCAGTTTGAAGATGTTTAAAATCATTCATGGGGAGCGGGTTTGGCTGAATGGTTGAGCGCCTGCTTCCCATGTACGAGGTCCTGGGTTCAATCCCCAGTACCTCCTAAAAAAAATGTTTTTTTAAATTAAAATCATATTCATTGTGCAAAAGTGATGCCCTTGGGCAGTGTCCCTCTTTTATCCTGTGGCTTTGGGGTACTTGTACACTGGCCCAAAAAGCAGGCTTGGGATCTCAGAGGAGGCAGAGGCCTTGCTGGTTCCACACCTGCAGGTCCCAGCCTCTCAGCTCAGGGTACTGGGCCCTGCTAGTAGCAGCACCGCCATTTGAGAAGCGCCTGCCATGGGCTCTGTACTGCCTTTGGGCATCCCTGAGCACCCCAGAGTCCGAGGATGCCTGATGAACACATGTGCAGGTTCTGAGCCAGGCTCTGCCCACACTAGTTCTGAGACCTTGGCAAGATTTTGGCCTTTCTGAATCTTTTTCCACTTTATCTCTCACCTTTCAAGCCCCTTGGGGACTTGGACACTACCTACCCCATCCTGGAAAATGGAGCAGATTTTGCATAGAGAAGATCAGGGGTCCTTGAGACATGGTAGACAAGGATGGGCTCCCTGAATTCTATTCCAGAAGTCATGGGAGGGTATGAGAGTGGCAGGGGGTAGGGTGGTTGGAGAGCAGAAAGGGCTTGAGGGGTTCCTTGTCTTGGTTGCCTGGGAAAGCTGCAGTTTCCAGCTTGGCCACAGAGGGGCAGCCTTGGTCCTCAGCTAGCTGTAACTGGCAGGCAACTTTCCTTCCTTACTGCATTCATTCAGCAACTATGTATGAAAGCACAACTGATCATTCTAAACCACTAAACAAATAAGTAAAGTAATTAGAAGTTTTGATAAAGGTAATGAAGGAAGTAAAGAGGAGTTTGAACAAAAGAATTCCCTGGAAGGGAGCATGGGCAGGACTAATCTGGATATATGAGTTCGGGAAGATCTGTCTGAGGGGATGTCAAGTATACAAAGGAAGGAAGGCCCAAAGGAAGACAGAGAGGCAGCCACTTGGAGAGAGAGGAAGGAACTAGCAGGCCAGGAAAGGAACATTTTACAATTCATTATGGGAGAAAGAAGCCAGGGAAGTGCTCGCAAAGACAAGGAAGTTGAAAGGAGCGAAATCAGAAGCCGGGTGGTTATTGGGTGGTGTAGGTAGAAGACAGTGGTGGCTTGTGCTTAGATGGAGGCCCTGAAGGTGGAGGGTACTAGGTAGATATATATTTTGGAGGTAGATTGACCAGACTTGCTGATGGATCAGAAGAATGAAAATGAAAGAGGGATGGATCAGAGAAGACTCTCAAGCTCCAAGTATAAGACCTGGGTAGAAGGTGAGGCCACTTGCCCAGAGGGTAAGTGGGTTTGGACAGAAGGAAATGTTCCATCTAGAACATGATAAATGTGAGATGTTGGGGGGGTCACTCAAGTGGAAATGTCAGTTTAACATTAGAAGTTTGAAGCCCAGGAGATTGGTTAAGCTGGAGATGGAAATGTGGAGGACTCGTCAGCATGGCCCTATGGTAATGAGACCACACACATCCGCTACGTGGTATCAGAGGAGGTCCTATGGGAGCAGTGATGAGGTATTCCTCTCCCTGTCAGCCATGGAAGTATCAGTGGAAGCCTAGTGGGAAATATCCCCATACCCCCTGCCAGGAGTAATGATAAGTCCCTGCCTCAGATGTCAAGAAGGCTGTTAAGAGTTGAACCGTTTTCTCCAAAAAATATGTTCAAGTATTGATCTCTGGTCCTGTGAGTCTGACCTATTTTGGAAATAGGGTCTTTGAGGATGTGATTAGTTCAGATGAAGCCAAACTAAAAAAAAAAGAACAGATGTGCATCAAGCAGTTGGGCACCTGTCTCCCACATGAGAGGTCCCAGGTTCAGTTCCTGGTGCCTCCTAAAGAAGACAGTGAGCTGATGCAGCAAGATGACACAACGAGGAGACACAACAAGAGATAGAAAAAGCAGGGAATGGATGTGGCTCAAGCAATTGGATGCCTCCCTCCTACATGGGAGGTCCTGGTGCCTCCTAAAAGAAGACGAGCAGACACAGAGAGCACACAACGAACAGACAACAGAGCAGACAGCAAGCGCAAACAAGGGGGGCGGGGAGGGGGGTGGTAAATAAATAAATCTTTTTTTAAAAAGATGAAGCCAATCATTAGAGTGGGCCCTAATTCAATGTAACTGGTTTCCTTATAAGAAGAGGAAATTTAGACACAGACACAGGGAGAAGGCCACATGAAGTAGAGGAAGCAGAGATTCAACTGATGCACTAGAAGCCAGGAATGCCAAGCCCTGATGCATCTACAAGCCAAAGATTGCTGGCAAACACCAGGAGCTAGAAGAGCCAAATGACAATCCTATCCTACAGGTGTCACTTGGAACATGGCCCTCATAACATGTTGGTTTTGGGTTTCTAGCTTCCAAAACTGTGAGACAATAAATTTCCGTTGTCTTAAGCCTCCTAGTTTGTAGTCATTTGTTATAGCAGCCTTAGGAAACCAAGACAGAAACCAAGCGAGGGAACTGTACTAACAAGACAAAGTCACTCTTCTCTTGCTGGAGCAGTGTCACAAAAAGCCAGCTTAACAGAAAGGTAAACAAAGATCGAAAGCCTCATAACATAAATGTCCTACTTTCAAATCACTTATTATACCAAGAACCAGGAAGATCTCAAAGTGACCGAAAACAAAGAACAACAAACAAAAAAAACAGTGAATGTCAACATTAAATGACAGAGATGTTGGAATTACCTGTTAAAGATTAAAAGCAGCCATTATAAAATTCCTTCAGTAAGCAATTATGAACATGCTTGACATGTGTAAAAATAGGAAGTCTCAGCAAAAACAAACACAAAAGTTCAAGCAAAACAAAAAACAAATTGGGAGGATCATGGGAAGATGGTGGAGTAGGAAACTCCAGGAATCACTTCTTCCACTAAACCAGCTATTGAACTGTCTGAATCAACTATGTTGGAACTCTGGGGTCTAGTGAAATGCTTGCATCCAGGGAAGAGATGGACAAAGATGCCAGTAAATTGCAATAAAAGTCAGTGTCAAAAAAAAGAAAAAAAAGAAAAAAGAAAAATTAAAAAAAAAAAAAAAAAAAAAAAGTCAGTGTCTCCAATGTTTGGTGGGTATGGACTAATCACTGTTTTTGTTTTTGAACAGGTGAATTTTATTGCATCTTTAAAATATCACAAATAGGTTTGACATCTTGTTTCCACTGCTGCACAACCCTTATATCTTATTCATCGCTGCAGAACTGTTCCTTTTACAGAGACATAGATACCATTCCCAAATTTTCTTATATCCTTGTTTTTAACTTATTGGCCTGTTGAATCAAAGCAGCTGAATTTTACACAAGTTCAATATCATTTCCTTCAAGAAGTAATTCATCTTTCTGGGCTTGAGATACTGAACAGGCAACACCTGGCCTCATCCAAACCCTACGAATGTATTTTTCACCCAGGAAATTTCGGATTTCAACCAGAGACCCACTCTCCTGAGTAATGACATTGATGGGAAAGTGAGCAGACACAGACCTCATCTTGTAATGGAAACCCAGTATGACATCCTTGATCACATTCTGGACATAACTACAGATTATGCAAACTGTAGCCAGTTCCTTTCTATTTGCCCACCATTTGTCAACCCGAAGCCTCTGCTTTTTCTTCCCAAGTACACAGTTCCACATTGATGTGATCCAGGTCCCTCTGCAGGGTCCCTCTGGGGCCCTTCAGCATAGTTGTGCGTCCTTCAGCATGATGTCGACATTTTCTGGAATGTCAACAGTCTGGTTGCCGAGAATGGTCTTCATTCCCTCAGTAGAAGCTGCAGAGTGATCACTGTTTTTGATCCTCTACTTCAGATCAGTGGGGACCCAGCACTGAGGGCAGCCATTATTTCAATCTCCTTGAGGCAGAAATGACAGAAGAGTCTTAAAGTCTTAAAGAGGCATTGCCTTTTTTCATTCCCTGTATGGTAACCAAACTACTTTGGAAAAGTCACAATTTGATGGCTCTAGCCATCAAAAGAAAAAAAAAGAAAAAAAAAAACAGTCCCAAGGAGTGGGAAAATGAGATATCCAGAGTTATAGTACTCAGAATGTGTAGGTCTCAACAAAAATTTACAAAACACACAAAGAACCAGGAAGACCTTCTGTTTGTCTGCTGAGCTTGAGAGGGTGTGGTTTGAGAGAGGAGGCTCTTGAGGAGGTGGCAGGGACCAGGGTGAGGTATGCATGTTGGGGAAACCTGCGGAGCAAGGAGAGAGGCCACCAGAGGGAGGGTGGTCAGAAAACCTGAGGGGTTGAGGACCAAAGCCCAGAGCACAGCGTGGTGTACTGTCTCCCCCACACGTTCCCATCACTAAGGCGGGATTGCTCTGTTTGATTTTGCATCTCACGTTTTTCCTCACCGTGTCATATGCTTTGTATAATTAAATGTTATTTGCGAAGAGACAGATTTTGTGTGCAGGGTAAGCAGGCCTGGATGAATGCTTAGCCATCCAGTGTGGGGGAGAGGTCGAGGTGACAGCAGGCTGTGTTTCCCAGAAGTGCCATCGCCAATCCCGGAGCCGGCTCTAAAAAGGACGCTCAGATTTCTTTTGAGGCCCCCCACGCACATGTCTCCTTTAGGGACAGAAGAAAGGCTCAGATTCGGTTCTCCTCCTTATGGAAGCTCAAGATCCCCAGGTCTGTAGATGTATCCCCTACTGGGAAGAGGTCAGGTGTCAGTGGATAGGCAGTGTGTCCAGAAAGAATCCAGGGAGCATCCTTGTCAGAATGTGAAGGGGGGTCTGGGTCCTGTGGGGAACTCGCCAGATCCACCAAGTGACAGGCAGGGGTAGGCTCCGACCAGCCTCATGCAGGCAGGGAGCCCTGCTGCCCAGGCTCCCCCTCCTCACTGCCCGCTTGTCCCCTCCCGACCCACCCCTAGGTGTATGCTCACGCGGGCGCCACGCTGGAGGGGAAGATGTATATTACCTGCGGACGCAGAGGGGAGGACTACCTAAAGGAGACGCACCGCTATGACCCACTCAGCGACACCTGGAACACCCTGGCCGACGGGCCCGTGCGGCGAGCCTGGCACGGCATGGCCACCCTGCTCGACAAGCTGTACGTGATCGGAGGCAGCAACTATGATGCTGGCTGCCGGAGGGACGTGCACCAGGTGAGCCCACATGCGCCAGCCAAGGCCACGGGTCCCAGGCAGCCCGGAGGTGGGGGAGATTGTTTTCCATCTCCCCCAACCCTGCTGCTTTCCTCTTGGTTTTGAGTAGAGTTAGAAATGGCGTTTTCTGGCATAGCCTTCCCCCAGAACCCAGCAGTGTTCTCATCCCTTCCCATTGTTATTGATGAAAAGCAGTTGCTACTTGTTTAGCAGCCTGTGCTTTTTTTTTTTAATTAAGAACTTTAATTATAAAATGAACGTAACCATATTGCAGAACCTTAAAAATGGAGAAGGGCAAGGAAAAGCACTCGGGTCCAGTGATGGGGACACTCTTTTTGGTATGTTCTGCCTGATGGTAGAGAGCATTCCATCTTATTTTCCAGGCATTTTCCACGTTAGCACTTAATTCTTTCCAAGAATATCACGAGTAATACTTGCTTCATAGAGCTTTTCAGGCATTTGGGCTATTTCCTTCGGTTGGAACAGTGGTACTCCCAGTAGGGTCCCCAGATGGGCAGCATCACATGGAATTTGTTACAGATGCCAAGTCTTGGGCCTACCCCAGATCTGCTGCATCAGAGACTTTAGGGGTGGGGCCACTGGACTAGTATAGTAGGTGTCTATTGCTGCCGAAACCAGTCACCACAAATTTAGCAGCTTAAAACAGCATACACTTATTCTTTGGGTTATGCGGGTCAGAAGTCCATCCTGGGTCTCACTGGGCTAAAGTCAGGGTGTCGACAGGGCTGTGTTCTTTTTGGAGCTTCCAGGGGAGAATCCATTTCCTTATTCAGGCCAGCTCTAGGAAGAACTCAGTTCATTGTAGTTGTAGGACTGAGGCCCCCATTTCCTTGCTGGCTGTCTCAGCTTCCAGCGGCCACTCGTGGCCTGCTCTGTCTTCAAAGCCAGCAATGGCGGCCTGAGCCCCTCTCCTACCTCCTCTGTCCTGTCTTGTCTTCCGCCTCTCTCTTTTGCTTGGAAGGGCCCCAGGCGATTAGATGTCCTACCCACCCCACCCCCCGCAGAATAATCCAGGATAACCCTCCCATCTCCTCACAGGCTCCAGTGATTGAAGCATGTGCATCTCTGGAGGGCCGTGGTCCTGCTGCCTTAGCTTGCCAGGCTGTTAGGACAAATATCATACAATGGATTGGCTTAAACAACAAGCACTTTTTAGCTCACAGTTTTGAGGTTATAACAAGTCCAAACTCAAGGTAGTGGCCAGGCTTGCTTTCTCCTGGATTCAGTAATGTTCCGACGCTGGCTACTGGAAATCCTCGGGGTTCCTTAGCTTGTGTCCCTGCCTCCCGTCATGTGATGTCCTCTCCTTTCATTGGTTCTTCTGGTTTCCCCTGACTTCCAGCTTCTTCCTGGGTGGCCTCTCCAACTTCTGGTTTCTGGTTTCTTCTCTTTGTAAGGCCTCCTATCATCTAGATTAAGACCCACCCTCGTTCATTTGGGCCACACTTTAAAAATAACATCTTCAGGAGGCCCTATTGACACTGGGTTCACACCCACAGGAATGCAGATGGGGGCTCCCATGGAAAACCAAGACGATTAATAAGTCAAAAAGAGAAGATTTTTGTGCCTCGGTACATACCGCCAGATTGCTTTCCTGAAGCGTCAGACAAATGTACAGTCGTATGTCTTTATACACCTTCACCAGCACTGGGTTTTTTGGGCTCCCCCCCCCCCGGCCTAGTGGTTGCTCATTAACAGTTGAAAGTTTGTCCCTGACATTTTATTTTGTGTTTCTCAGATCACTTGTAGGTTGAAAATTTTTCCACTTTTTTTTTTCTTTTCTGATTCTGTTCTGGGTCATTTCCGTCTTGAGGAAGGGAAGAAGTGATACCTTCTGATCATGCAAGCTAATAGCACACTAACAGATGCCCATCAGAGCCCACAGACAGCACAGGGGCTGGGATGGCTTGAGGAGGGGCCGTGCCCAGTAGGGGCAGGAGGAGCGCCGCTGGAGGCAGGCCAGCTCTGGGCGGGTGGGACAGTGCCAGCCTGGCCTGTGGGCAGGGCGTTCCCACACATGGCCCTGTGCCATTCCTCCAGTAGAGCCGTTAAATCCTGCTCTGCAGTGCCCCTAAGCCTCGGGGTGAGTCCAGGCCTGTCAGGGCCGCGGGTGACGGAGGCAGCCCCCGCCAGCACCTGCACCAGTCGCGTCCTCTCAGCCCCGTTCAGCTGGCCCCGCGGTAGGCTGGCGCCCCCTGGCCAGCAGGTGTTGGTTTCACTCTGCCCTTGCTTTGCAGGTGGCCTGCTACAGCTGCCTGTCCAAGCAGTGGTCATCTGTCTGCCCGCTCCCGGCTGGGCACGGCGAGCCTGGCGTCGCCGTGCTGGACAATAGGATCTACGTGCTGGGCGGCCGCTCTCACAACCGCGGCAGCCGCACTGGCTACGTGCACATCTATGACGTAGAGAAGGATTGCTGGGAGGAGGGGCCCCAGTTGGACAACCCCATCTCGGGCCTGGCCGCCTGCGTGCTCACCCTGCCCCGCTCCCTGCTCCTCGAGCCACCCCGCGGCACCCCCGACTGGAACCCTGACCGCAGCCAGGCCGACCCGGACTTCGCCTCTGAGGTGATGAGTGTGTCTGACTGGGAGGAGTTTGACAACTCCAGTGAGGACTAGGTTCCAGGGGGAAGGGGGTGGGAGCTTCGAGGGCCCAGGAGGCCGCTGGGGCTAGAGCACTTGATCCCAGGCGTGTGAAGCCCTTCCTTCCGGCATCTGACAGACTGCCTGCTCCTGCTGCCCTTTCTTCTTCTACCCAGCACCTTGGCCAGCTTCCACAGGTGTTGGGCCATGTGGATTGCGTGGCTGTGGATTACTTTATGGTGGGGAATGTTCGTGAAAGGCTTTGGTCCTCTGGAGGAATCTGCCAGGCCCCAACCTCCTCAGCATGGACCAGGCTCAGTGCTACCAGCTGTCTTGGCCCTGCCCCCCACCCTGCCCACCCCCACACTGCTCCAAAGAGATTTGGAAACTGGTAGCCCTGGGTGATGGAGGCCAAGGCACATGGGCCCCCCTTTCCTGGGAAGGGTGGGGAGATGCAGGATGGCGGATGGGCAGCTCCTTAGCTTTAACAGTGTAGCTCCCGGGGCAGCGAGGGAGAGCAGGTGCATAAGGTTGTCTGAGACCAGTTCTAGTGAAAATAAGGTTCCCTGCAAGCTGGGTTTTTCTGTCCCCATGTTGTTGATAAATGAAATAAAGTACCTCACAAAAGGTTTTACTGTTTTCCTGTGCCGCAGGCTCACTTGTTTTCAGCACAGCGTGTGTGAGCCATCTTGGTGCCACTGCGGTGGGACAGCCGGGGCCCGAAGCCGCCGAGGTCCCGACCTCAGAGGGAAGAGCACAGTAAACCCCCAAGGCTGAAGGGGCCTTGGCAGTCACCTGGTCACCAGCTCCTGCCTGGTGCAAGTGGCCCCTCAGCCCTACTTGAGCACCTTCTCTGATGACAAACTCTCCCCACCAGGGCAGCCCGTCAAATTTTCATCCAGCTCCAGTTAGAACATCCAGGCCTCACGATAGCACCACAGCCCGAGGTTCTGGAGCCTCCATGCCCTATGACGGAGTAGGCCTGGCTGCCCTTGGGCAGTGGAGTCTGCCTCTTCCCACTCTAAGGGTCCCCAAACAGTCTGCGCCCCCAGAACCAATGGGCTCGGCTTCCGGGCCGCATACAGCTCTCTCTGACCTGGACACGTGTAGCTCCTCCACCTGTAGGCTCCTGCACACAGGCCTCCCTCATGGGCACCCTGGAAGCTCGGGCAGGCACTGGGGGGTACCATTCTTCAGATGGGGTTGATATTTCCTGGGCAGAGTGTGGGGTGCCCACGTTTTCTCTTTCCATCCCCCAGTCCCCTATGTGGCTGGTGCCTAGAGGTAGACGGAAGGAGAGGTGGAGGGGCAGTGCACGTGCTGGTTGGTGGGAACGGGACAGGAAAGGTGCTCCTCAGTGGGGTGGCCAGCCCGGTGTTGACCACAGGGATCATTCCTGGTGGGACAGGATGACTCAAGGGTGTGGGACGTAGGCTCAGAGTAGGGAACCCACTCTGCATATCTCGGACCCAGCCCTCCTTGTGTCTTTGTGGCCACCTTGCAGGCCAGGGTGGCAGTTCCTGCAGACCCCAGGGTCCCATGGAGAGGGGCACTCCACAAGTGCCCACTGCCATTCTAACTGTGCCCCAAGCTGGCTGGTACTCTTTCCCACCCAGGGCCATCAAGGGATAGCTACAGATTTGAGGAGTCCTCCTTCTGAGGACTTGGGTAGCACAGAGTCGGGGAGAAGGCACCGGCCTGGACAGGGGTCTGGGAGCTGGGCAGCAGCCTGTCTCTGCTCCTGGACCCTGAGGCCTGAGCAGCACACAGCTTTGATTGCCTGCACCTCCCACCCCCCTCCTGTCCCTGGAGCCCCTGGCTTTCCATCCTGGCCTAGCCCTCAGGTCTCCTCCAGCCCCACCTTCCCCATCCTTCTCTCAGCTTGAAGACTCATCCCTTTCTGCCTGCAAGACCCTTCCCATCCTTCGAGGCTGGCCTCCTCTGTGAACCCACCCTGCTTGGGCTAGCAAGCCTGGCTCAGGGCTCCCATAGCTGTTGACTACAGTGTAGGACAGAGCCCACAGGCTGGTGAGTCGTGCGGGGACCTGTGAGCCCACAGCTTCCTCAGCCTGTCCCTCTACCCCTGCCTCTGATGAGGGGTCCAGCCTGGCTGGGACAGATTCAGGTACAGTCCTTGCCACTAGCACTCATCATCTAACGGCGAGGTGGCTGCTGCGGGTGGAAGCAGGAAAGCTACTCACCACGGAGTGGCACAGCAGACAGATCCTGGTGCTGGACGTGGAGGGGGTGAGCATCGTCTGGGATGATGACCAGTACTGGCTGGGACAGCAGGTCCAGGTGCAGCCCCTCCCAGGAGTGTGGCGTGGGCAGCAGGAGCAGGTCTGGGGAAGGGAAAAGAGATGCCTGTTAATGAACTCAGTCCAGGCAGAGTGAGTGTCCCCTCCAGCCCTGGCGGTCAGAACTTCCAGGAGCTTATGGGATGAACACTGCAGCTGCATGGACCCTAGAGCAGATGGTGGCAGCCCTGTGTGCCTACCCCCAACCCCACTTCAAGGACAGGGCTGTGCCAGGCTAAGCTGCCCCAAAAGTGGATGTCTGTTTATCTGTTCCCTGGAAGCATTTCTGTTCATGAGTGCCCAGGTGTGTGACTTCCCTTTCAGCCCATCCAACAGGTGCCCCTGCCCCACCCACTGCCCCAGCCCCTTCTGACCAGCACTGCTGATAGTAGTAGGGCCTTGCACCTCCCGGTCCCACCCTCCACCAGTCTGGTGATGACCGTGTGCTTTGGGCCCCTCCACAGCTCTTGTCCCCAGCCCCACCCCTTCAGTCCCTGCAGCATAACCCTCCTCCCTCTCTCGAAGGCCCCTCTCCTGCTCATGCCCTCCCTCTCAGCTTCCTCTCCCCTCCAACATGCTCTCTAGGTCTCTCAAGGCCACTGTCAAACAAAAAAACAGCAGGTCCCTGGCTAGGGGACCTGCTACCTTTTGTCCCACTCCACAAGAGGTACCATGCATCACACCTCCCCTCCCTAGGATGCCCAGCACCCCCTGCTCAGTCCCAGAGTCCCTCTCCTGGGCCCTCTTCCTCTCCATCGTGCCACCCCCCCACCCCCGGCCCCATTCACCTTCCCTGCTGGCCTGGCTCTGTGCCTTTAGCCCACTCCTCCCATCCAGGGACTCCCATGCCTCCAACCTAGACTCTGGAGATCCAGCAGCCTTCTCCATTCTCCAGCAGAACCCACCTCCCGCAGGCTCCCCAGCCCTTCACGCTCCTTGACCAGCACCGCAGTTCTCCCAGTCCCCGGAGAACTCCAGCAGCACCTCTTCCATCCCACCTTAGCGACACCTTCCTCCCTGAAGCCTGTGACCCATACCCTCAGGCCTCCAGGCTCGCTGCCGGACGGGCGGGCGGGCTTTGTGCTGCAGGCTCTGGAGTTACTGACCACACAGCCCCGCAGCACGAGACTTTCGGCCTTGACCCCGGCTTTCGGTCTGCGGGCCGTCCTCTCCTGGACCGCTCCGTGGCGCTGGCGGGGAGGGAGTTTGGGTCCGGCGCGCCCGCGTCCCCACGCCCCGCGCCCAACAGCGTAGTGAGCTCGCCGGGGCGCCTCTCCGGCGGCTGCCCGGGGAGGGGAGGGAAAGGCGCGGGGACCCCGGCCCTCCCCGGCGGACCCCGCAGGCACCTTCCTGCCCCTGGCGCTCGGGCGGGCCTCCTGCCAGCTCGCCCCCAAGTTCGCCAGCGGCCGCGTTGGGGGCGGGGGCCCTGCGGAGGGGCGGTGGCGCGGCCGGAGGGTGGGGTCTGGCGCGCGGGGCGGGCGCCGCCGCCTGGCCGGCCGCGGCTGGCCCGGGATCAGGGAGCCGATGTGGAATTTCCTGCCCGGCCCGGCGCCCCTCCTGCCGCCCCCCGCCCGGCCGCGCACTCCGCTTCCGGCCGCGCTCGCTGCGGCCGCACCCGCGCCCCGCGCACGCCCCGCGCCTGCCCCGCGCCGCATGGAGGGCG
>JAKSZT010054557.1:2721377-2745190 GCA_026826555.1 Tolypeutes matacus
AGGGCGCAGGGCCCCCGGGGGCCGGGCCGGCGCGGCGCCGGGGAGCCGAGGGGCCACCGCTCTGGCTGCCGCCGCCGCCGCCGCCGCTGCTGCTGCTGCTGCTCTGGCTGCTGCCCGGCCCCGCGGCGCCCCAGGAGCTGAACCCGCGCGGCCGCAACGTGTGCCGCGCGCCCGGGTAGGAGCCCGGCCCCAGGCTGGGGGAGGGGACCAGGGGGGCGTTGGGGAGGGGATTCTCAGGGCTCCTGACGCCCATGGCGCCGGCCTCGCGGGCCGCTTCGGCAGCCCTCGTCGACGCAGCAGGCTGGGCCACGACGGTACAGCGGAGGATGCCGCGGGGTGGACAGAGTGCCGGGCTCTCCCGGAGGGGTGACATACCATTTCAGAACAGACTCCGGAAAAAGGGACTCGGGCCGAGTTGTAAAAGGCCGTAGAGAGATGCCAGGGAACGGCATTCCAGGCTGAAGGAATGGCATGTGCAAAGGCCCTGGCACAAGTGTGGCTCAAGCCCGGGGTGGGGGTGATGGGGAAGGCAGCGGTGGGAGCCGGGGTGGTCTTGAAGCAGGGGGAGACTTGGAAGGGCGGATTTGTGTCTTAGGAAGAGCGGTCGTGGGTGGGAGGAGGGTGAGAGGACAGAGGTGGAATCTGAGGAGCCGGCGCTCAGAGTGGACCAGCAGCGGGCGTGGAGAGGACAATGACGGGCGCCGGGCACAGGACGATGTCGGGGCACTGGCGCGCGGAGGGGCCTCGCGGAGATGGGGCATCCCGAGGAGCCGGCTCGGGAAGCCGGGATGGGACAGGCAGGGGACAGGCCAGGCCGGAGGGAAGCGTCCCTGGAGCCGGCGAGGAGAGCAAAGAGTTGAGGACAGGACGCCAGTAGTGGACGCAGGGGTGAGGGTGGATGCGGAGGATGGGGGGAGTGGATGGGTGCCTGATCGGCCGGTCGGTGGTCACGGTGAGATCAAAGGCAAATCTCCGAACCTGGGCGATGAGCCGGGCGCGTATAGGGACGCCTTGGGGTTGGGGGCGGGAGGGGGGTGACCCCGTGTGGGCCGGAAGCTGGAGAGGGGCCGCAGGGCTCCGGGCTATGGGTCCCGTCGGGGGTCCCTGGCCCAGAGGGCCCGAGGGGGCGTGTCTGGGAGGGGCTCCGCGGTCGCCGCAGACCGGGGGAGGTGAGGGGGACCGCACGGGGTTTCCAAGATCGGATCCCGAGGCACGCAGACCCCTCCCCGCTGCGAGCCCCGCCTCCGGGGCGGGGGCCGGCCTGGCCCGCCATCTGCTTCGCATCGACGCCGCCGCCTCCCGGGCCTCCCGGGCCCCAGGAATGCAGCGGCGGCGGCGGGCGGGGCCGCGCCTGGAGAGGGGGAGGGCGCGATCGCCGCCGGGCTTCCCCATCGGTCCCCGGCCTCTCCTGGACTGGCAGGGCCTCCCTTGGCCATCAGTCGGGCCAGGGCCGTGTCCTCACCCTCCTCGCCTGATTGGGGGGCGGGGGCGGACTGGGTCCAGGGATGGGGTCCCCGGCAGGGCCTTAGAGCCACCGGGGGCTCTGCCTTGGGCTGCCTGGTCTCACAAACCTTGAGCCTCCAGCCTTGGCCTTTGCAAAGGGGGCTTGGGATGGTACCCACCCCCTGGGTTGGGGGGAACATGCCTCTCCAAGGCACCAGTTCTGTTACCCTCCCAGGGCTGCAGAAGGAGGGAGAAGGCGGGGAGCTTGCCCTCTGCCAATCAAACCCTGCCCACCCACTGTGTGCCATCCTGTCCCCAGTGCACGGCCTGGGAGACACCTGCCCCTGTCTGGGTGGTGGAGGAAGCGGGCAACCCAGAGAAGCAAGTACATCTAGACCAGCCCTGATGCTGGAGAGGAAAAGGGGGTGGCTGTGGCTGTTTCCTGTAGGGAGATGTGGGTAACCTCTGAGGAGGTAAAACCATGAACCACAGGTGTGCAGATCCAGAGGTGGGAGACCCATGGGTTTCAGAGTCAGAGCCCCTGAGTGGCAGGAGCAGGAGGGATCCTGGCCGGCTGGAAATACATCAGGGTGCCATGTGGACCCCGGGGGCTTGGCCCAGATAAGAGATGTCACTCATCAGGGAGGGCTGTCAGCTGGCAGATGCAGTGGAGCCAGGAGGGTAGAAGCCAGGGCCAGCTGGGAAGTCCCTGGAGAGACACAGGGAGCAAGACGGCAGCTCCCACAGGGCTGGGGGGCAGAGGTGGGTGGAAGTTATCCAATTCTCTGTTCATTTTGAAGGTAGAGCCAGTGTACTTTTTTTTTTTTAGGAGGTACCAGGGATTGAACCCAGGACCTCGTACATGGGAAGCAGGTGCTCAACCACTGAGCTACATCCGCTCCCCAATAAGAGTTGGTTTTTTCATGTTTGTTCGTTTTGTTTTTAGGAGGTACCGGGGATCGAACCCAGGACTTCATATATGGAAAGCCGGTGCTCAAGCACTTGAGCTACATTCACTTCCCCAGGGCACGTTTTTTATTTTTTAATTTTTTTATTTTTAACCCAGTGTACTTCTTGATGTGGTCTGTGAGCAAGAGAGAGGCAACAGGGATGGCCCCTGGGGTTTCCAGACTGGGATGAGCTAAGCTAAAGACAGTAGGATTGGGCAGGGGGGAAGTGAGGGGCCGTGAGTTCAATTTGGGACAGGTTGAGTGGAAGATACCCACAGGCCTCCCCATGCGCAGTTGGATTTGCACATCTGGTGTTGAGGGGAGAGGGCCAGGCAAGTGTCCAGGTGGGACCAGGTGAGCCTCCTGAAAGAGAGGGGCATGGGGCTGGCTGAGGACTGGGCGTGGGGTGTTGGGGAGAAACCAAAGAAGGGGTTCCCAGGGGGCTCTCGTCCTCTCTGGGAGCTGCCCCCCGCATCTCAACGCCTCTCTGCTATAAGACCTTGGCCTTACCTGCCTGCCCTTCCAAGAAGGAAAGCAGCTTGTCCCCCTGATCTTGGTGAACCTGCGTTGGCTCTCTTTGTTCAGTGGGTGAGAGCTGGATGCCCACCATGCTGGGCGCGGAAACTTCCCAGAGCAGGCAGAATCCACAGGTCCAGAATGGAGGGCAGAAAAGTGACTTAAACAACAGCCGTGGCTGTTAGTATGCATCAAATGATCACCAACCTGGGTTTGATTTATTGATCTTCCTGCCAAACCTAGTGGGCCCCATTGGACAGAGGAGGAGACTGATGCTCAGAGAGGTTAAGCCAAAGGCTAGAGGTCACACAGCAAGCACCAGACCCAGGCATCAAACCCAGCCGAGTGCAGCCCCAAAGCCCCACTCCAGGCTATACTGCCCGCTGTCCAGGGTGGAGAGTGGGCAGTATGTCCAGGGTGCTCCAGGGTCATTTGGGAAGACTGTCCACAGGAGGGAAGCCTGCAGAGGCACTTGAGCTGGAGACTTGGGTTCAGAACTGGTAGAAGAGGCCAGAGGATGATGGACTGATTCTCCTGGGGGGCCTCTCCTGCCTGTGGTAGGGACTCCCTGCAAGTGGGCAGCAAGGAGGCCCCAGGTTAGGGCTAAGTGGGTGGAGACAGTGGGGGACAGAAAAGGCCAGGCTCTGTGTCCCTGTCTCCGGTTTCCAGTTTTATTTATGGAAAATAAGCTAAGCTCTTTCCCCATGGTCCAGGATTTTTATAGGTCCTGTTTCCCAGGTCCCATCTTTGACCTGAAGGAGAATCGAGCCCTTTCATTGGGGAAGGGCCTCCCAAGGGTGCCGGCGTCCCACCCAGGCAAGATTATCTGGAGCTGGGGAAGGTTAGGGGGCATCTCCTGCAGCCTGGGTGGAACCCCCTCACCCCACCTCAAAGCCCTTCCCAACCCTATCAGGCTCCTCAGGCCCCCTCGCACCTCCCACCACCACATCCCCCTTCTAGAGTCAGAACCTTCTGGAGAAGCACACTCCTTTTCTCTAAAGTGTGAATGGCTGCTGTGTGACTTTGGGATTTGGGCATAGCCCTTCCAGCTCTGATGGGACCCTCCAAACCAGCAACCTCAGGTTTTCTCTGCCCCCCAAATTTGGGTGCATCCCAGTTCAGCCCCTGCAGCCCCGCTCTGGGCTTATCTGCATGTATCCCAGGCAGCCTTCGTGCAGCCTCTCCAGAGGCCGAGGCATCACCAGTGCAGTGACCTCCAAAGCTTTGTGGCCACGCACAGCCCATGTCATCCCAAAGCATGACAGTCATAAATTATTTACATTCTCTGAGGCATTGTGTAGCTTGTAAAGCCAAATAAAATTTAAAAAGAAGTATAAATAGATGTTCTAATAGCTCCTTCCTCCACCCCAGCCTTGCCTTGGTGCTCTGGAGACCTCACAATTTTATATTCCTTCCATATCAGGGCCCACTCCCACCCCACCTACCCACCCACCCTGGCGCTTAGTCCCAACTGGCCGGGAAGGGGAGGGGGCTTCTGGTGGGTGGATGGGGACAGGGAAGACCTTGGAGGTGAGATTTGTTGTGATAATGGCCTCTGCAACCTCCCAGTGTCCCCCTCCTGGGATTTGTGTCCTCCCTATTTTTTGAGGAGTCTTTGAGCTCTGGCAGTCCCTGGCTGCAGCCAGCAGAGCCTCCTGCTGTCACCTCCTGAGAGTAGGACCATGGCAGCAGAGCCAGGTGGTCCGCTAGAAGGCTGCTGGGGATCTCCCGGTCTGTTGGGGAATTGGGAGGGGACCAAAGGGGAGGGGCATCTGTGCTCAAGCCACCTCCCTCTGCCTGCAGCTCCCTGGTGCCCACGTGCTGCGCTGGTTGGAGGCAGCAGGGGGAAGAGTGTGGGATCGGTGAGTGGGGCACCCTGGGGCAGGGGGGCACGGTGTGGCGGCTGGACGTGTGGCAGCTCCGGCCTGTCTTCCCCGCAGCGGTGTGCGAGGGCAACTCCACGTGCTCGGAGAATGAGGTCTGCGTGCGGCCTGGGGAGTGCCGCTGCCGCCACGGCTACTTCGGTGCCAACTGCGACACCAGTGAGCGCAGGGGCGGGGCAGGGCGGGATCCTGGAGGGTTGGGGTGGGATTGAGAAGGGAGGTGGAGTCGGGGTTGTGGGCACCCCCCCTCGGCGCCCCCGCTAGTGCCAGGATCCCCGGCCTCCCACTCCCTCTTCCACTCGTCTCTGCAGAGTGCCCGCGCCAATTCTGGGGCCCCGATTGCAAGGAGTTGTGCAGCTGCCACCCGCACGGACAGTGCGAGGACGTGACGGGCCAATGCACGTGCCACGCGCGGCGCTGGGGCGCGCGCTGCGAGCATGCGTGCCAGTGCCAGCACGGCACGTGCCACCCGCGGAGCGGCGCTTGCCGCTGCGAGCCGGGCTGGTGGGGCGCACAGTGCGCCAGCGCCTGCTACTGCAGCGCCACCTCGCGCTGCGACCCACAGACGGGCACGTGCCTGTGTCACGCCGGCTGGTGGGGCCGCAGCTGTAACAACCAGTGCGCCTGCAACGCGTCGCCCTGCGAGCAGCAGAGCGGCCGCTGCCAGTGCCGCGAGCGCACTTTCGGCGCGCGCTGCGAGCGCTACTGCCAGTGCTTCCGCGGCCGCTGCCACCCGGTGGACGGCACGTGCGCCTGCGAGCCGGGCTACCGCGGCAAGTACTGTCGCGAGCCGTGCCCCGCCGGCTTCTACGGCCTGGGCTGCCGCCGCCGGTGAGCGCTTGGGACACCCCGGGGCGCGGGTGCGGGGAGGGGGAGATGCCCATCATCTGCTTCCCCACCAGGTGCGGCCAGTGCAAGGGCCAGCAGCCATGCACGGTGGCAGAGGGCCGCTGCCTGACGTGCGAGCCCGGCTGGAACGGCACCAAGTGCGACCAGCCGTGCGCCCCCGGCTTCTACGGCGAGGGCTGTGGCCTCCGCTGCCCGCCTTGCCGCGACGGCCACGCCTGCAACCATGTCACCGGCAAGTGCACGCGCTGCAACGCGGGCTGGATCGGCGATCGGTGAGCAGCCCGTGTCCGTGGCGGCCCTCGCAATGCAGCTTCCCCAGTCCTGCCTCCCACTCCCCGGCAGGCCCTCAGCGGAAGGCGCTAGGGGCTTTGCATCAATGTACCCCCACTCCCACTGACGCCCCCTCCCTCCGTCCCGAGGTGCGAGACTATGTGCAGCAATGGCACTTACGGCGAGGACTGCGCCTTCGTGTGCGCCGACTGCGGCAGTGGCCACTGCGACTTCCAATCCGGGCGCTGCCTTTGCAGCCCGGGCGTCCACGGCCCCCAGTGAGTGCCCCGGACCCGGAGGGGATGGGGATCTGGAACGACCCGGGGGGCGATCTCCAGCCATGACCCCAGCTAGCGAATGACCTCAAGCTCTTTGGTGTGGAGGTGACCCCGAGCTGGCAGAGAGGAGGCAGGGACCTCCCCTTACCCGGGCGGTTGGGTCCCGCAGCCCCAGAAACAGACCACGGCCCCGTCCCCAGAACCCCTTCCCGCTGGTTGTGCACCCAGTCATCCATTTCCCAAACGGTGACAACCCCCTGGGTGCCTGGAGGTGGGGGTGGGTCCTCGGTCCCTAGAGAATGGAGCTGGGCGAGGGCTGGGAGGCATTCCCTGTGGACCCCTGCCGCCCGCGCTGACCCGCGCGCCCCCACAGCTGTAACCTGACGTGCCCGCCGGGGCTCCACGGCGTGGACTGCACCCAAGCCTGCAGCTGTCACGATGACTCGTGTGACCCGGTCACCGGGGCCTGTCGCCTGGGTGAGGGGCGTCCCCTTAAGGGGGTGCGGAGTGGGGACGGGTCCCGCACCCGCGTTGACCCCCCCTTGATGTCCTCCCCCCACCCCCGCAGAGACTAACCAGCGCAAGGGCGTGATGGGCGCCGGCGCGCTGCTCGCGCTGCTCCTGGGCCTGCTGCTCTCGCTGCTCGGCTGCTGCTGCGCGTGCCGCGGCCAGGACCACGCGCGCCGGTGAGGCCGCCCCGCCCCGCCCCTTGGCGATCCAGCCCCGCCCCTCCCGGGTCAGGCCCCGCCCCCCGACCTTACCGCTTCACCCAGGCTCGGCTTCCGCAGGGAGCTCGCGCTGGGGAGGAAGAAGGCGCCGCAGAGGCTGTGCGGACGCTTCAGCCGCATCGGCATGAAGCTGCCCCGGATCCCGCTCCGCCGGCAGAAGCTGCCCAAGGTCGTAGGTCAGGATGCCCGCACGGGGTCTCCGGGGAAACATCTTCCGGCGCCGCAAGATGGGGGCGGTGGGGGTGAGCTGCAGGGAAATGGGTGTTCAGGGGTCCCGTGCTCCGTGGAGGTGCACGTGGGGGAGGTGAGACCAGAAGGCAGGAGAGAGGGGCTGCCGAAGCGGGTGGGCCCAGGTAGTGAGGTAGAAGCCCTAGATGTTCAGGCAGTGCGGGGGCTATTGGGACCCTATTCCCATGCATAGATCGGGGTGCGGGGGGAGTGTGTTGGCATCCGGCCCAGGCCGTTCTCCTCTACCCCAGTCTGTACCAGGGGTATAGCAGCAGGTGGGTGCACCTGTGCATGGGCGTGCCCTCCCGCCTGGATCCCAAGCAGATTGGTCGCCCCTGCCACCCAGTCTCTATCCCTCCATGACTATTTGTAGCAGGAGGGCGAGTGCGGGCAAAGACTGGGGCAGAGCCTGGCCCCTGGCAGCTGTGCCTCCCTCTTTCCTCAGTGGCCCATCACGACCTGGATAACACGCTCAACTGCAGCTTCCTGGAGCCACCATCCGGGCTGGAGCAGCCCTCACCCTCGTGGTCCTCCCGGGCCTCCTTTTCCTCCTTCGACACCAATGATGAAGGCCCCGTGTACTGCGTACCCCATGAGGGTGAGTCGGGCCTTACTCCAGCCCAGGGCTCAGGAGGCAGTCCAGTGTTCCCCCTTTGAAAGGTTTCTGAGTGGGCTCCTGGGGGTGGGGTATAGATGCCATTAAGGGCTGACAGGCCACCGAGCTGGGTTCTGTGCTGCCCAGCGAGCTGGGTGGAATCTGGCTCTGGGGAGATGGGTCCATCTGACTCTCCTGGCTCCAGTCACAGCCCAGGCTCATTTCTGGGGGAGAACAGGCAGAGAGAAGGTTCTGGGGCTGGGTGGAGATGGGGGGGTATCCACAGGATATGAAGGCACCCCTGGCTTGCAGCCTTTCTCTCCCCCTGACCATGCTCCTAGGTGATCAGGCTCTGAGCCTCAGAAGCTTTTCCTCCTACATAAGGATAGTGGGGTGCCCTTGGGGGTGTTCAGGGGACAAATTAGATGATGGCCCCTTGTGAAGCTGGGCCTGTAGCCTGGAGAACCTACTCCTAGGCCTTCAGCTCTCAGCCCCATATCCAAGGGCTCTGAAGAAAGTCTGGTGGGTGCCAGGAAGTCACCACGCACCCAACCCGGAGGCGGTGGGTGGCAGGAGGGAAGGGGAAGGGTTTTGCGCCCTGAGACTGGATGGGCGCGAACCTTTCCCGCAGGCGATGACCGCCAGGATCTTCCCTTGACAGAGGTGGCCACCGAGAGCCCGGACGCGGAGGCCCCCAGCGCCCCTGAGGCGCCGTCCCCCGCGCCGGCCGAGGAGGCAGCGCCCCTCCCCGCTTCCTCGGACAGCGAGCGGTCGGCGTCCAGCGCGGAGGGGCCCAGCGGGGCGCTCTACGCGCGCGTGGCCCGGCGCGAGGCCCGGCCGGCCCGGGCCCGGGGCGAGGCCGGGGGCCTGTCGCCGTCGCCCGAACGCCGGAAGCCGCCGCCGCCCGACCCCGCCACCAAGCCCAAGGTGTCCTGGATCCACGGCAAGCACGGGGCCGCCGCGGCGCGGGCGCCCTCGCCCCCCTCCCCGGCCCCCGAGGCCGCGCCCAGCCCCAGCAAGAGGAAAAGGACGCCCAGCGACACGTCGGCGGCGCGGCCGGACGAGCGCAGCAGCCCCCGGGCGCGCGAATCCGCGCCGCGACCCCCGGGGCTGGCGGAGGAGGCGCCGGCTACTGCCGCGCCCTCGCCGCCCCGCGCCCGCGCCCGAGGCCGCGGCCCTGGCCTCTCGGAACCCCCCGACGCCGGCGGCCCACCGCGCAGCGCGCCGGAGGCCGCCTCCCTGCTGGCCGCGGAGCTGCGCGGCAAGACTCGCAGCCTGGGCCGCGCCGAGGGGCCCCCGGGCGCGCTGGGGCCGCGGGAGAAGCCGGCGCCGCCGCAGAAGGCCAAGCGCTCGGTGCCACCCGCCTCGCCGGCCCAAGCGCCTCCCGCGCCCGAGGCCCCCGGGCAGGAGAAGGCGGCGGCCGGCGCGCCCGGGACCCCCCGGAAGAAGACCCCCATCCAGAAGCCGCCGCGCAAGAAGAGCCGGGAGGCGGCGGGCGAGTCGGTGCGGGTGGGCGCGCCCAACCCGTAGCCGGCACCGGCCCGCCGCGCCCGCAGCTTCTCCCCGGCTTCGCCGCGCCGCTTGCCACCTCGCGTTCGCCGCCCGGACAGCCTCCCTCCGGTTGGCCTTGCACCGGCCGGAGGTTGCGTCGCATTGGCTGGAGCGCGGCGCTCTGGCGGGCAGGCCCCCAGCCCATTGGTCGAGGCCTGATAGGCGCTTTGCTGGCGATTCCCTTCCCCTTGGCCCTGCGGCCAGGCGGTGTGTCCCCTGGCCAGGCCCGAAAGGGGTCTGCCTAGAGCCCCCCTTTGGCCAGGCTCAGCCTTCGCCGGGGCTTTCTTATTGGCTGAGGCCAAAAGCACTTCTGTCCCCGTTGCCTTTCATTGGCCAAGGCCTGGCGCCTTTGGCTGGCGGCTCTTTCCCCTCAGCGAAGCCCGAGGCCACTTCCACTCGCCGGGCCCCCGGAGGCATCTGGTTGACCCGAGCTTGGGGAGGAGGGCCGGTCTCTGCTCCTCGTGGGGGCACAGCGCCCCCAGGCTCGTCCCCCAACCCCCGTCCCTGGGCTGTCAAGCAGGTTTTGATGGCCTCTTCTCCCCCCCCCCCCCCGCCCCGCACCATGAGAATCCAGGGGCGACTCTAGTGGCCCGAGGGGACGTGTATTTATAGGCCCCCAGCAGGGCTGCTCCCACCCCTCCCGGGTGCCCCAGGATGGGCTCCTCCCGGCAGGGTCTTGGCCAAAGCTTAATAAAAGTGCCTTTTTTTTTCCTGTGCTCTGACTGCTTCCATTCTGCAGAGATGTCCCCAGGAAGCAACTGGGTGTGACTTCTCCCTGTCTGAACCCACCCCCCTCCCCCAACACACACCAGGACCCCTCGCGGCCAAGGATGGGGGTCACCATGTTGCAAGTGGGCCACGTCCATCTGCCCATCATTCACGTCACGTCTATGGGGCGTCCCATCCTGGACTGGCAACTTGGGATGAAGGTCGGGTACAGCCCCTTGACCGGCGCCCCATCTGGCGCCTGCTGTTAAACTTGGGTGACAGAGCTGTTTGGGGGTGGCTGGGTGGGCCAGAGGCAGGAGCCAGGTCGGGGTGGGGGGCAGCGGGGTGGGGAGCAGCCCCTCACAGGTCCTCGTCCTGCACCAACCAGACCGGCTGCCGCTGCCCAGATCTCCGCTTTTGGCCTCAATGGGCTCCTTGTCCTCCACCGGAAACTCCACACCGGCCTGAGCCGCCTGCCTGGGCTGGGGGGCGGGGGTGAGGGGAGGGAGTGGAGGGAGGGGGGCTCGCCAGCCTCCCCTTCTGTCTGTGACCTTTTGTCCTCCCAGGGTCTTTAGGTTCCTGGCCCCCCATGGTTCATCCCCAACCCCCACCCCAGGGCCAGGCCTCCTGAGGGACCTGCCTAAGCCCCGCCCCCCCAACGTGGCTCCCCACTATCCCCCCAATTGCATTCCAACAGCTGGGTGCAGGTGGGCTCCTCCCTTCTCCGGTCCCCCCTACCCCCCACACACACACTTCCTCTTGCATCTTCCCCATCTTTGATGCTCAGTCTCACCGTATTGGCCACCTGGGCCCATCACTTCCCACCCCCAGCTTCCGCGGGTCAGGGGCACTGTCATTACACTAAAGCTGGCAGGCCCCATCCCAATGCTCAGGACGTCCAGACCAGCCTGCAGGGACACAGCCAAAGTGCGGGCTCCTTGTCCCTGAGCAGTTGGGGCCCTGCCCTGGGCCAGCCTCAGACTGTCCCCCCTCACCGGCCAAAGGTGGTGTCCCCACAGCCACCCAACAGCACAGTCGTGCAGCTGCACCGCTGCTCCCTGATGGCGCCCTCCAATTCAGCCACAGCTCTGGGATTCTCTCCCTGCCCCTCCCCACCATGGGCCAGCACTGCACTGGGAGATCAGGGGGCCTCGTAATGAGCCGGGCTTTCTTGGGTCTCCCCTGGTGAACCCTGTCCATGAGTCCCCAGGTGTCCAACCCACTCCTCCCCCCACCCCGTGTGTGTGCCCACCAACACGAGGTCTCCCCACTTCGGGCAGCCAATCTCCTCTGCCCCAGGATACCTGAAAGGCGGCCTCCAGGCCAGGCAGGGCCAGCCAGGAAAGCCCCCCCAGGAGGACCCCGGAGGCCACCGCCAGCGCACCCGCCTGCCCGCGGCGCCAGGGCTCCTTCCCCGCCCCCTCCGCCTCGCAGCCCTGCCAGCGCCCAGGGCAGGCGCCACAAAAGGGAACCGCGGCTGCTGGAACCTCCGTTGCCATGGGGACAGGGACCACAGGACCCACATCTGGTAGCGATTGAGGAGGGAAAATTATGAGTCGTGGAAAACGCAAATATTTTTTTGTAGCACAGAGCACAAAGGCGCGGGAGGAATGTGGGGACCCAGAAGGCCTGAGCCAGCCGGGTTTCAAACAGGGACTGGGGCCCACACTGCTCAGAGGGACACACACACACACCCCAGAGCAGCAGGAACAGAGCCAGGTAGTCACCCTACAACCAAACACACCACCACACACTCAAACACCAGCACAAATATACAATCTGAAACACAAACACCCCCCAGAAAGACCAAGGCAGAAGTACAGCCTGCAATACACACACACACAAGCAGATCCCCAGTACACCCTGCAACAACACACACCACCAGAACCAGACACACAGAGACACACATTCACCCTGTGACATGCACACAATATCCCTTGATAACGCCAACACAAATACACAACCTGAAACTTGCATAAATGCACATGACCCCTAGATCCACCAAGGCAGAAATGCAGCCTGCAACACACACACTTAACACCAACACACTCAGCAACGTAAAGAGATAGGCACACACTCTGCAACACACACACACACAATAAAAGCAAATGCCACACGCACATTCCACTAAAACCACAGGAACACAATAGACACCCAGGCTGAAACACACGGCACATGCTTCACACAGACCCACAAACACAGAAGCAGAGACATTCCATGCAAAACACACACACTCTCCACCAGACCTAACTAAATTCTGAGACAGCCCCTCAACCCTGCAACACACACTGACACACGATTGGAAATAGACATGAAGAGACAGAACTCCTCAACACACACCCACTCCACAAGAACCACGGAAATACACACATCCTACACACACATACTACAAAACACACAGAAACACGGGGACACACTGCAACACGTACTCTATAAAACAGAAATACAGGATACACACTGCACACATACTATGAAACACACAGAAACACAGGGATAGACATTACAACATACACTCTGCCTGAAATACAGACAGAGAAAGAATTCACCCTGCTACACAAACACTCTGCTAGACACACAAAAAAGGGATACAGAAAGACACTTTGCAACACTAACACACCCAATTAAACATTGAGAGAGACACTCTGACACACATGTACCACCAGATTCACACACACACTGAGACAGACACCCATTTTGCAAATATACCACATACATCATTATGGAGACACATATGCTCACATCTCCAGAGAGAGACCAAGAGTCTTTGAGAGACACACACCGTGCCCAACACACAACCATTAAACCAATGTCACAGCAACATAGAGACAATACACACTCTGAAACACACAGCACCTGACACACAGAAACTCACACAAGCTTAGATACAGGGACAGACCTGCCTCCTGCAGTAAACACACCACCAGCATCCCCAAAACACTGAAACGCACACCCTGCACCACAAACACACACCACCAGATCCAAAGAAACACCTGCACCCTGCAACACCCGCACACAAATAAGACCCACAAGAGCACGGAGACACACATGCCAATGGCAACACACACACCACCTCTAACACAGAAACACACACACACAAAACAGACGAGACTCACGGAAACAGACACTCAACCTGCAACAAACATACATTCAACCAGACATACAGAGAGAAGCACAAGCCCTGCCTCACACAAACATACACACACTTGTGAGTTTAGAATAGCCATTAGGGACTGCGTGAAAAACCTGAAAAGAGGGGATTTTTTGTTGTTGTTTTTTGCAGGGGTGGGGGGGCGCCAGCGAGGTGGAAATGGAATTATGGTGCCACCTAGTGGTTGGCCTGTGGCAGTCATATTGACGAGCCCAAATTAGAGAGGGTAACAGCTTAGGGGAACTATAGCCCAGGGCTGTCCAACTGCCAGGTGGGACCCACCCAGTGGGACACAGTGTCCAGGTTGGCAACCAAAACAGGCAGAGACTGATGTGCTAGGGGAGCCCTCACCAGCTGGTGGTGGCTTGAAGCTGTTTGTACCGAAGATAAACATTCCTGTGGATGAGAATTCATTATAAGTAGGACCTTTTGATGAGGTGACTTCAGTTAAGGTGCGACCTGCCGCAATCACGACAGGTCTTAATCCTCTCACTGGAGACCTTTATAAGCCGAGTGAAATTCAGACACACAGAGCGAAAGCTACAAGGAGCAAGAAGCTGAGCCGGAACCCGGAAGAGACCAGAAGAGGCCACCATGTACCTTACCATGCGACAAGCTAAGGCCCAAGGATCGCTGGCAGCTGGCCCTGGAATATGCCACAGTCTTTGGGGAGGAAGCATTGCCTGGATGATGCCTTGATTTGGATGTTTTCCCGGCCTCAAAACCGTGAGCAACTAACTTTCCATGGTATAAGCCGAACCAGTTCATGGCATTTGCTTGAATCGCCCAGGAAATGGAAACACAGCTGATCAACGTGGGTGCTGGGGGAATTGACGGATATCTAGGAAGTTAGCTGAGGGGTAGGGTCTGAGTCTCCCGTGGGGCCGTGGAGAGGGTCTGTAAGCTCTGTGTGCGAATGTTCCTTGTATGTCCTTGTAAGGTCTGGCTTGGGACGGCTGGAGTCGATTAAGGTCTTGCCGGCACAGGTATGTGTTATACACATACTACACATAATGGTGTATTAAGTCTCTTCAGCTGGGAAGCTGTCGCCATATAGGCTCCATATAGAACTTATAGGCCAAATTACACCGCCAGTGGAAGACCAAATGGCCTCCATCACTTTAGTTACTGTGGGCAGAGGGCCTTCCTTGAGGGCACACGTGGGTTAAGGTGGTGGTGATCAACCGCGAGGTCCCGAGTGTTCTTTCCAGGTTGAAGAACAAGCTGAACTGGGCTGTGAAATGGAGAAACAGTGGGGATCATGGCCCCTTCTCTGAATCCATCTGGTACAATGGGTCTCCATCTGTCCCGAGTATGGCAAGGAGCTGTGTAAAGCAACAGCTTCCCACCGAACTGGTTGGGATATGTCAGGCCAGAGAAAGACTTGGAAAAATCCAGCTTGGCAAGTAATGAGCATTTATTTAGAGGGCTTAAGTGGGGTCCTGACATCCTCGGCGGTGAGAAGAGAGACAGGATTTTCGAGCTCGATCGTCCCCCCTTACTGCCAGAGGAGAGGGGTCTTTTATGGGGCATGTCTACATGCGGCTGAGGGGGGTCTGCTTTCTAAATAATGTGGGGCATTGCCAGAGGTACATGACTTGACAGTAATTATCAAGACACGTGGGGGATGAGCGTGACTTTTACAGGAAACAGATCCTAAAGGAACAGATGTTTTCTGCCAGGCAAAAGTTATACATTGGTGGAAAGGTTTATTGATAGAGGTTATCAGGCAGTTTGGGGAAAACAGATACCATGGCAGGCTTCCAGAAAAACAGGTTAAGTACTCTTAGTACAAGATGTGTTGATCAGTCATGAATTACAGAGGCTTGCTGTTTTAACTATTTAGGCTACTATTTGGACTGGGAGAAAGAGCTGGAAGGGTTGGGGGAGAAAATGCAAAGTCATTTATAGCACACCATCCTGTAAGGTCCTGTTTGAATTTCTATGGGGCCATATTAGGAATTAAAAAAAAAAAAGTTTACTGTAGTCACCAGGATTCAACATAAATGTTCCCATTTAAACCATGTTGGCATACAATTCAGTGGTGTTAATCAGGTTTGCAGTGTTATGAGCAAAATGTTCTCATTACCCCAAACAGAAGCTCTTATACTACTTAAGCATTGACTCCCCCATATTAACAATTCAATGGCTTGGGTAGATCCTCAGGATCCCACTTGGCAAGACCAATGGTAAGGGGCAACGTTTTAATTTTATTCCAATGCATCACATGAGCAATTAGAACATCCATCCCAGTAATGGGAAATGCAACAGGTAGGGGAAGCCCTACCCACTGGAATATTAGACAAAGCTATTGTGCCCATGATCAGGCAAGGCATACTTTTTGGCCTTCAGGCTTTTTTTTTTTTTTTTTTTTTTAAGGTTTTTTTTTAATCTTTTAAAAAATTTTGTACATTTAATAATTGAAAATAAAAACTTGAAACAGTTCAGTGAAAAACATACATTTCTCAATTAAAGGTACTGGATACATATAATTTTTTTTTTTTAATCATACAACATGTTATACAATATATTTGGTTCATAGTAACGTAATCATATAGTATTTGTCCTTTTGTGTCTGGCTTGCTTCACTCAACATAATGTCCTCCAGGTTCATCCAAGTTGTCATATACTTTACGACTTTATTTCTTCTTACAGCTGCATAATATTCCATTGTGTGAATAGACCACAGTTTGTTTATCCATTCATCTATTGATGGACACCTGGGTTGTTTCCAACTTTTGGCAATGGTGAATAATGTGGCTATGAACATCGGTGTGCAGACATCTGTTCGTGTCACTGCTCTCAGTTCTTCTGGGTATATATCCAGTAGTGGTATTGCAGGGTCACGTGGCAAGTCTATATTCACCTTCTTTAGGAACTGCCAAACAGTCCTCCACAGTGGCTGTACCATTCTGCATTCCCACCAACAATGAAGAAGTGTTCCTATCTCTCCACATCCTCTCCAATACTTGTAGTTCTCTGTCTTTTTAATAGTGGCTATTCTGATAGGTGTGAATTGATATCTCATTGTAGTTTTGATTTGCATTTCCCTAATCATTAGTGATGTTGAGCGTTTCTTCTTCTTTTTTTTTTTTTTTGTCATTTGTATTTCTTCTTTGAACAAATGTCTATTCAAATCTTTTGCCCAGTTTTTAATTGGGTCATGTGTCTTTTTTTTTTTTGTTGAGTTTTAACATTTCTTTATATATCCTGGATATTAAACCCTTATTGGATATGTGATTTCCAAGTATTTTCTCCCATTGAGTTGGCTGCCTTTTCACCCTTTTGAAAAGGTCCTGTGAGGTGCAAAAGTGTTTAATTTTGAGGAGGTCCCATTTATCTATTTTTTTGTTGTGCGCGCTTTGTGTGTAAGGTCCAATAAACCACTATCTACCACAAGGTCTTGAAGGTGTTTCCCTATATTTTCCTCTAGTAGTTTTATGGTTCTGGCTTTTATATTTAGGTCTTTGATCCATTTTGAGTTGATTCTTATATAGGGAATGAGAAAGGGGTCCTCTTTCATTCTTTTGGTTATAGATATCCAGTTGTCCAAGCACCATTTGTTGAAGAGACTGTTTTGTCCCATTAACATTAACTTGGTAGGTTTGTCAAAAACAAGCTTTTTTTTTTTTAACTTTTTATTTTGAAATACTTCAAACATACAAGAGTTACAAATATAATACAAACTGCATACAGAAAATACCAAAATACTGCCCCAGTATACCCAGATCCACCAATTTTAACATTTTACCACATTTGCCTATCATTCTATCTATCCATCTGTCTATCTGTCTGTTTCCATTTTTCAATCCATTTTCTGAACATTCGAGTGTAGGTTGCATACATCATGCTCCTTGAACACATAATACTTCCAGGTACCTTTCCTAAGAACAAGGATATTCACTTAGATAACCACCTTAAGTGCAGTTATTAAGTTAAAAAAATTTTAACATTGACCTAAAGCTTACAATTTATATTCCAATTTTTTCATATGTCCCAATGATGTCCCTTTGAGCCTTTTTCTCTCCTTTGCTAGATCTCGTCCAGGAGCATGTATTACCTTTATTTGTCATTGTCTCTTTAGCTGCTCTTTTTAAATTTTTATTGTGGGAACATAATACAAAATAAACGTTTCCATTTCAACCAAGCATACCATTCAGTAGGATTCACTATGT
The DNA here is from genome assembly GCA_026826555.1 of Tolypeutes matacus. Classification (NCBI taxonomy): domain Eukaryota; kingdom Metazoa; phylum Chordata; class Mammalia; order Cingulata; family Chlamyphoridae; genus Tolypeutes; species Tolypeutes matacus. Next base: position 2,738,700 of record JAKSZT010054557.1, read on the forward strand.
TGTGGTACCTGCATCACCATCCATTACTAGAACTTTCCCTTCACCCTAAACAGGAGCCCTCTACCCATTACGCATTAACTCCTCATTGCCCCTGCCCTCCACTCCTGGCAACCCGTACTCTATGAGCTTGCATATTCTCTGATATTTTCTTTGTAGTTACCATGGGGCTTAAATTTAACATCCTAAATCTGCCACAAATATAGCTAGCTTTGATACCAACTTAACTTCAAGAGTATGCACAAACTATGTTCTGTACCTCTCCATCCCCCACCTTTATGTAGTTCTTGGCACAAATTACATGTTTATATGAGTCCCAAACCACTGATTTATCGTCACATTTTTTTTTGAACCCCAGCCAGTTGCTTATTTATTTATTTTTGTACATTCACTGCAATTGATGAACACATTTTGGGGCATTGCCACTAAGCATGGATTAAAGTTTACATTGGAGTTTACATTCTTTCCCACCCAATTCTATAGGTTATGGCAAGATTTATAATGGCCTGTATCTGTCACTGCAATGTCATTCAGGACAATTCCCAAGTCCCAAAAATGCCCCCATATAATACCTGTTTTTCCCTCTCCCTACCCTCAGAACCTCCAGTGGCCACTGCCTCCACATCAATGATATAATTTCTCCCATTGCTAGAATCACAATAAGTCTATACTAGAATACCAGTAAGTCTACTTTAGTCCATAGTTCATCCCACAATCCTGAGGATTCTGGGATGGTGATGTCCACCTCTAATTGAGAGGAGACTGTGATCCCATAGGGCCAATGGATGGGACTTTCTTGCTTGCAGTTGTAGAGTCTCTTGGTTCCTTGGTATGGTAGTTGTCCATCATTACCTCCATGTTATTTGTCCTGGAGTCCAAGTCCAATGACCTGGAGAGTAGGTGTTGCAACTCTGTTGAGATTCAGGGCCCAGCTGACACATGGACAGCCCAAAGATTTAAGTCTCTTGGACATACACCTACCAACTCTAGTACTAATTATAGGTTCAAATAGAAGGACAGAAGAGCCATGTGTAGGGAAGCCACAACTGAGTTGAACTCTGTCACTCTGGGGAACATAAATTCCAAAGTAGGGCCCACTGGCAAGACACCAAACACCTGAGCTACCTGCCATGACTATAGTGTCTGGATGTCTCCAGAGCCCTAAGAAGCTGTGCTATTTGGGGTAGTATCTACTTTGGCAGTCAATGAGATCCTGCTGAGACGTGTATAAGCATAACTTCTGGAATGATTTCTTGACTCACTTTAAAGTCTCTTAGCCATATAAACTCATTTGTCTTTACCTTTTCCCCCTTTTGGTCAAGATCTTTTTCCAGTTGCATTGCTAGTTGGTGCTTGGTAGTAATCCCTTGGTGCCAGGGAGGCTCATCCCCAGGAGTCATGTCCCACACTGGGGTAATGTATTTATATGCTGAGTTTGGCTTAGAGAGAGGCTGCATTTGAGCAACAAGGAGGTTCCCAGGAGGCAACTCTTAGGCACCCTATAATACTAGGCTAAGTTTCAATTTCAAGAGTAAAGGTCCATATGCACAGTCATCAATGTCGAGGGCCCGTCAATGGACCATCCTCCTTCATAGTCATTGCCCCTGTACTCGGGGGATTCTTCTGATCCATTAGAGAATGTGGCAGAGCTCCCCAGGTATCATCACATTTTATGTATGGGTCTTTTAGATCCTTTAGGAAGTAAAAAAGGTGGGAGTTAAAGACACAAAATACAATAGTATTGATATTTTATTTACCTGTGTTGTTACCTTTATGGAGATCTTTATTTCTCCCTGTAGCTTTGCTCTATGGTCCAGTGTTCTTTCCTTTTAACCTCCAGAACTCTCTTTAGTATCTCTTGTAGGGCTGGTCTAGTGGTGATGAACTCCCTCAGCTTTTGTTTATCTGGGAATGTCTTAATCTTGCCCTCATTTCTGAAAGAGAGTTTTTTTTTTTTTTTTTTAAATATTTTATTTATTTATTCATTTATCCCCCCCTTGCTGCTTGTGCTCGCTGGGTCAGCTAACCACGCCGTGCGGGCGGGCTTGCCTTCACCAGGAGGCCCCAGGAACCGAACCCGGGGCCTCCCATATGGTAAACGGGAGCCCTACTGATTGAGCCACAGCCGCTTCCCTGAAAGAGAGTTTTGATAAATATAGAATTCTTGGTCAGCCTTTTTTTATTTTTGCTTTCAGTACTTTAAATATTTTATCCCACTGCCTTCTTGCCTCCATGATTTCTGATGAGAAATCAACATATAATCTGATTGAGGTTCCCTTCCTTAGACATGTCGTTTCTCCCTTGTAGCTTTCAGAATTCTCTCTTTATCTTTGGCATTTGACAGTTGGATTACATAATTTGCTACTGAGTGGGTCTATGTCTATTTGTGTTTACCCTATTTGGAGTTCATTGAGCTTTTTGGATGTGGATATCCATGTCTTTTGTTAAATTTTGGAAGTTTTCAGCCATTATTTATTTTCTTTTTTAACATTTTATTTCTCTCTCTTTTTTAAAAAAGATTTATTTCTACCCCCTCCCTTCCCCCCGACTCATTGTTTTGCACTCACTGTCTGCTTTCTGTGTGTTCTTCTGTGTCTGCTTGTCTTCTCTTTAGGTGCACCAGGAACCGATCCTGGGACCTTCTGGAATGGGAGAGAAGTGCTCAATCTCTTGCGCCACCTCAGCTCCCTGGGTCTGCTGCGTCTCTTCTTTTCTCTCCTCTGTGTCTCTTTTTATTGCATCATCTTGCTGCACCAGCTCTCCGCATAGGCCAGCCCTCCTGTGCGGGCCAGCACTCTGCATGGGCCAGCTCTCCACTCAGACCAGCTTGCCATGTGGGCTAGCTTGTCTTTCATCAGGAGGTCCCGGGAATCGAACCCTGGACTTCCTATATGGTAGACGGGAGCCCAATCACTTGAGCCACATCTGTTTCCCAGCCATTATTTCTTTGGATATTCTCTCTGTTCCTTTGTTTCTTTCTTCTCCTGCTGAGACCCCTACAATGTATATATTGGCATGCTTGATGGTGTCCCACAGGTTTCCCAGGCTCTGTTCACTTTTCTTCATTCTTTCTTCTTTCTACTCCTCAGACTGGATGGTTTCAATTATCTTATCTTCAAGTTCACTGATTCTTTCTTCTGCTAGTTCCAATTGCTGTTGAACCCCTCTAGAGAATTTTAAATTTGGGTTATTGTGGTCTTCAGCTCTGTTTGATTCCTTTCATAATTTCCATCTCCATATTTATATTCCCTTTGTGTTCATCCTATCATTTTCCTGATTTCCTTTAGTTCCTTGCCTGTGTTTCCATTAGTTCTTTCAGCATATTTAGGACCTTTTTAATAAGCTTTTGTCTGGTATGTCTCAGGTCTCATTTATGGTTTCTAATGCTTTATATTCTTCTTTGCCTGGACCATCACTTCTTGTTTCTTTTTTGTTTTGTAATCTTTTCTTGAAACCTGGAAATTTTGATATATTAAGGTATTATTGCTGGATTTTAGATTCTGAGACATCTGTTCCTTATGCTTGTATCCAGCTAGTGTTATGACAGAGTTTTCCTTGAGTGCCTGGGGCTAAAAAATAAAATAAAGCAAAACAAAACAAAACAAAAAAGAAGACAACCGTCCCAGTCTTTGCAGTTTGACTTGTGCAAGTGCTCTCTTTCAGGGCTTCTCCATACAATAAGTTTAAATAATAGCTCCAGACCAAAGCATAGGGCCTTCCTGATGCTTTCTGCACATGTGTCTTATCTTAGGCATGTGTGTGTGGCCCTGGGAGTTCCCCCATTTACATGGATCTGTCCCAAACTTCCCTTCTTAGTCTGACTTGCACTTGCTGCATTTGGGGCCTAACCTTTGGGCTCCTTCCACTAAACAATTTGCTCCAATATTTCTCCCTTATACCCAGTGTGCTCCATTATAGCCAATTTCTCTTATCCTATTGATCATGTTAGGGTCACTGGTACTGATTTAGGGGCCAATAGGGTATACCACAAAATAAAATCATTGATGCCAATTAGGAAATGTAAAAATATATATATCCAAATAAGATTAATGCCACTGCATCCATTGAAACCCTAATGAGGGTCACTGCTCACTGGTGGCCTGGTTGCTTGTCATCACCAACTCTTAGACTATGTACTTACCATTGTGGGGGGCATTTGTCCTGTTATGGGTACTTCTTGCTTCAGGTGGACAAACAGCAACACAGGCAAATTTTCTCAGATCACCAACAAATGAGTAAAGTTTAAAATAGTTAATAAATGCCGCTGAATATTTTACCCCAGACCCTCCTAGAGGGCCACAGGATACCTGGGCAGGAAAAGGTCAATTCAGCAGGCCTAGGTTGCCAAAACCTGGCACATTCCAAAGAAAGGTCTGTCTTAAGTACTGGCCCTTGACTAGCTCCTGGGAGGTAACTTCTGAGCTCTTAGATGAAGGTATTTTTGTATGCCAGAGGCCTTGAGCCACGAGAATCTGTTTGACCAGGTAGGTTTATTTTAACAGTGTGATTTATGGAGTATGCCTGTTTTTTGCTCAGGGTAGAGGGGCAGGATGGTGGGCTGGAGACTGGTTTGCAAGGGGAGGAAGCTGAAACTGAAACAGAGATCTAGATTTGACTCGATTGGAAATTCAAAATTGTTAAAAGAACTGATGCTATTCAAATACAAAAAGGGTGCTAATTGCTTTTTTGCCCATATAATACTGATTCTGAATTAACTTTAACTTCCACCCAGATGTGCCAATTGGTTGGCTTATCTTGTGATCCTCCGTAATGGGACTGACTAGATTTATGACAATGGGTATGCAATTTTCCTCCTGCCCCAGTGTTCACAGGGGTGTCTGCCAGAACTTTTCTTGTCCTAGTAGGTGTTTATGGCATGGAAAATAGCCCACCTAATCCTAAACCATCTTAACCATTCCCATCATTTCTAACCACACTAACCTTCAAACCCTAACCCAAATCCAAAGCCAAATTGAACTCAAGTTTGAACCCCAACCTGAACCCAAACCCTTACTCTTGTCTCATCTAACCTTGCCCCAACCTTGATCCTATCTGGGACTCAGATGCATCAAGGAGGAGTGCTTTGACCTCTGAAGTAGGCCAGAGGTGTCTGGTGCAAGGAAAGCCAAATCTGCCTGTTTCTTGGGGGAAGCTTGGAACAAGAAGCAAGCCCCTTCTGCCCTCCTCTCACCTCCTCTACCCATAGGACACAACTGTTGGTACAAACTCCCTGGAAGTAAAATGGCAAGGAACTTGGTTTGCAGAGTCCTAGCCATAACATATAGATTACAGGAGGGGTGGGCTTTGCTGAGAGGTGATATGCATGTTTTACCAGGCTCTCCCTTCTGCTTTTATCCGTCTTTGCATCAGTGAAATACAATGAGTTGCGAAATTGAAACAAGATGGATGTGGAAGGGAGAGGTATTTGAAGCAAGGACAATTTGATCTCACTTCCTTCTGTGTCGGAGCAAGGGCATGTTACTCAGTATGCCTATGATGGTGAAAAGGAAACTGGGCTACACATTGCTTTCTAAGGGTGATCATTCTTACTTTGTTATTTCTGCCTAACAGGTGTGATGATGTGACAATTCTCAAAAACGAATGAGTACATGGAATGATGAAAATGTTCTGGAAATAGTGGTCAAAGTTACACAGAATTCTTCACTTAAAATGGTTAAAATGATTTTTATGTTATGTATATTTTACTGCAATTTAATTTAAAAAATGAAAGTTAGGTTGTATATATGGTAGCAGAATAAGAATTAAAAAAAAAAAAAAATAGGGAAGCGGATGTCAGGATAAAGACACAGATACTGTACCAGTGAGGAATGAAACAACCATGAGTAATGACAAATTAGACGTCACCTATTTATTTTTCGCACATAACAAGAACTCAGGAAGCTGAATGTCTGAACAAAATAGCTGCCCAAAAATTTCATCAAAAGCCTAGGGTCCTTCTATTTTACCATTCCATTATCCTTAGTGTGTAACTTTTGTCCTCAATTATCTTATGGTTACAAGATGGCTACCACACATCTGGGCTTTACATCCAAGCTCCAGGCAAAAAGAGAAGAAGGAAGGGGCAGATCTCCTATCAGGAGCCAAAGCTTTCCCCCAAATCTCTAGACTTGTACTTGTACCTCATTGGTCATAACTAGGTAACATGGCCACCCTAGCTGCAAGGGAGTCTTAGAAGGAAAAATATTTTGAGCTGGTCCCCCTCCCCAAACAGAATCCGCTATTGATGACTACATTAACAACATTCAGAGTTGCTTTGGGAATGCCAGCCAATGAAAATTTAGAAGAAAAAAAGAAAAGAAAGAAAGAAAGAAAAAAGAAAGAAAGAAAGAAAGAAAGAAAAGAAAAGAAAGAAAAGAAAGAAAGAAAGAAAAAAGAAAGAAAGAAAGAAAGAAAGAAAGAAAAGAAAAGAAAAGAAAGAAAAGAAAGAAAAGAAAGAAAGAAAGAAGAAAGAAAGAAAGAAGAAAGAAAGAAAG